>CM037089.1:17698860-18048458 GCA_020916435.1 Oxytropis ochrocephala | reverse complement strand
ATCATCCACGAAATTTTGATATGCATTTAATTATAGAAAGCATTTCTTTCTTAATAGTCGAATATTTAGAGTATGTAGGATTCCATTTTAAGTAAATCTTACTAAAACTTCTTTATTATTGTCAGTATAACTCGCTTCAAAATACCACCATATCCTAAATTAGAAGCATCTGTTTCAACTATTTTGAAATACTTAGGATTTGCTAGGGCTAAACAAGGTAAACTTTTTTACCTTACTTTTGATTTTCTCGGACGGCTAGAGAATGATTCTCTGTCCAAGGCCCCAGGTTTTTCTTAACCTATTATATAAAATAGTGTATCTGAGCTAAATTCTCATAATAGTCTGAAATATAATTTAGACTTCCTAAAAACCTTTGTAATTGTTTCTTTTCAGAAATAATATCAGGAAATTTAGAAGCAAATTCAACACTTCTACTTATAGGAATAATTGTTCCTTGGTCTATTTCGTGACCCAAAAATCTAACTTTTGTTTGAAAAAGTTTCATTTTTGGAGCAGATATAACTAACCCATTATGTTTAACCAAAATTTTAAATATTTTTAAATGTTTAAAATGTTGATCAATAGTTTTAGAAAATACTAAAACATCGTCAATATAGACAATCATGAAATCAGAATAAGAATTGAAAATATCATTCATAATATTCTGGAATTCAGAAGGAGCATTTAGACCAAATGGAAGAACATTCCATTTAAAATGCCCAAAAGGAACTGTAAAAGCAGTTTTATACTTATCAGATTCATTAATCTGAATTTGCCAATAACCTGACTTCATATCAAATTTTGAAAAAATTAAGGCATCATTGAGCCTATCTAAAAGATCTTTCTTATTAGGAATTGGATATCTTATCCATTTCAAAACTTTATTAAGAGGTTTATAGTTAATAATTAATCTAGGAACACCTCTTTCTTGTTCAGCATTTTTATTAACATAAAAAGTTGTACAACTCCAAGGAGATTTGGATTTTCTAATCAATCCTTTTTCTAAAAGAGAATTAATCTCTTTTTTCCATAAATCAAGATATTCTTGATTCATCTGAGCTGGTCTAGCTTTAGTAGGAATTTGACATTCATTAAAGTCATCAATATAATGTAAAGTAACAACATGTTGTTTTCTATTCCAAAAAGCATTAGGTAGATCATTACATACCTCTGAGACAAATTGTTGTTCAATAATCTTAATTTGTCTCCTAGTTTCTTCCTTATTCAAATGATCATTAATATTAAATATATTAATTTCACTTTTGAGAAAACATATTTGTTTTTCTTTGTTAAGAAGAATATCCCTAACCTCATTAAGCATCCTTGTATGAGGATCAGTAATAAATTTGAAAATAACTTCCTTATTATCAATAAAGGTAGTAATACCATTTTGATCAATATTTCTAATAGGCATAATCTTATGTAGAAAAGGAGTGCCTAATATAATTCTATGAGTTAAATTTTTAACTAAAATAAAATGAGTTGGCAAACAAATATTTTGGTTGCAAATATAAGCATTTGAAAGTTTATAATTAACTTGTAATTTATCTCCTCCAGCTTGGGTAAGAGATTGTGTAGTTTTTGAAAAATATTTTGTAGGATAATTCCTCTTGAATATAATTAATATCAGCCCCACTATCTATGAGAGCTATCTCATTTTCTAAAATAAAATTTTTATTAACAACTAAAGTAATTCTCACAAACCATTTTTGTGAAGTTACTCTGTCTAATATAGACAAATAACTGCTACTAGAATGTACAGTCTCTTTTTGTTTATTAAGACTATCTATAGCATATATCTTCGGTTGATTATGAATCTCTAGAGAAGATATTCTTTGGAATAATACATCATTATTCTTTTTTATCTGAGCAATTTCTGATTTTAAGAGATTTATTTCTCTTCTTAAATCAGTCGTAGAAACTGGTGTTTCGTTAATATTAGATTCTTGGAATCTAGATAAAACCTCACTCATTTGATAAGGAGCCTCTATAATTACAAGGCTTTCCTTTTTAATATATTCTCTCATAAGAGTGTCTATCATCTTTCTTTTTAAATTGCCATCGATTATGGCTTCTAAAGCTTTTAAAGCTTCATCTGTTTCTCTGTTAGAACATTTAATCCATTCATTTCAACAATGGATTTCCAATAATTCAATTCATTACAATCGACAATCATTATTGTTAGTGGAAGATGATTCATAAGAGGTATCATTGATACACTCTATGCCTTCACTTGAAGTATCAAACTCTTGTTCGATTGAGAACTAATTAATAAAACTTTTCTAATTGAGCCCTTAATTGATCATCTTCAATCTCATTTAAGGCTTTTTTAGTCCAACATTGGTTGGCATAATGACCTATTTTGCCACACTTATGACAGGTTATGTCCAATTTTTTAGCCTTTCTTTTTCCTTTTTTCTGAAAAGGCCTATCTTTTGGTTTTATTTCTTGAAAAATTTTTCTTTTAAAATTCTTTTTTCTAGAACTTTTGTAAAAAAATTTTGTTTTATTATCAAAGGGTTTTCTCCCTTTCTTTCCTCTCTTGCCTTCTTTAGGCTATTTTCCTAAATCAAAGGCAAATTGTTCACAGAATTCACCTAATTGGTGTTTTTCTGTTAACTTTTGCTTTTTCAACTGATTTCTTAACTTTATGTCATTACATAAAGCTAAACCTTCATTAATACAACAACTAATAATTTGGCCATATGTTAGATCAGCATAATTAATATTTATGCTATCATTCTTATTCCTCAAAGATTGTCTAACCTTTTCGGAAAAGAGATAAGGAAGACCATCAACAAATTTTGCCTTCCAATGGATAGAATTGGGGTCCTTTAATTGAAAAACCCTGGATAAGAAAGTATCATTATACCATCTAAAATGAGTTAAAGATGGACATCTTAAATTTTGTAAAAGAGAAGCTATTTTTTCTCCTATGGGAACATTAGTTCCTACAAAATGTTTTAGTATGGATAAACAGAGAGGTATAAACCGCATCCTCTTCCCCAAGACTAACAATAGTATTACTAGAACTAGATTCTAGCTTAACTTCTTTCTTATGATCAAGAATTTCTTTTTATGGGCTTCATAAGATAATGATCCCACCAACCTCTTAATTGACCAACAAATCCAGTAGCTATGAAAGAAGCTATTGTGCTATCGAATTTCCATGATGTTTACAAACAGTAGAATACATAATCATTCTATGTATCGTATCTATGATTTGCTTATCATTTAAGCCATCAATATTCCATTCATAGATGGCTTTACCAGAATTGGAATTCTGATATGGTTCATGTTCCTCATAAAGTAAATCTTGAGGTGAAGGCCTCTTATAATAATATTTTTCTATGGCCTTAGAAGTGTAAATGGGATTAATATTAACATCCCTGGTTAATATCCGGTTATAAACATGTTTGTCAATTCATCAATATTATTTATATCCTTACTAAAATCGAGAAGGACTCAGAGCTATCGAAACACTCTCTTGAGATAAAACACTTAGAGATAAATTCTTTAATTGTTCTTGCAAAATATGAATAAATTCAGAAGTATTATCTTCCATTTTGAAACCTTTTATTGGTAAAGGAAGTTGTATTATAGGAGTCTCTGTAATCATAGGTGCTTTAGACTCATTAGTTTGTTCAAAAATCATTTTTTGTTGAAAAATTTGTTTTTCAAATAATTCCTTCAAAGAAGATAAATCTTTTTCAAGAGAAATAAATTGATCTCCTAAACAATTAAGAAAAGCATTTGTATAATTCTGAGTTTTTATCAAAGAATTTAATTCTTTAATAGTGATTTGGTTACATTCTACCTTATGTAAACTATTAAAAGCATTTGCTTCTACGTTTTGACCCAAATTTATAGGTTGTCTTGGAGGAAAAATACTAATAATTTTTTCTCCTTTCATAGTTTCCTAATTCCTTGAATTAAGAACTAAAATTTCATTATCAACCTCATTTTTGATTTTATTAGTAAAATACTTAACAAACCATTTCATAAAAGGAATATAATCCTGTGTTATCGTCATTTCCTCATAGTAATCATCCTTAAACTTATTAAGTTCAGCAGAAGAGAATTTCTCAAAATACCATTCCCTAAATTGGGCATATTCATCCTGTTGGAACTCATCATTAACGAGTTCTCTCATTCCACTACCGGGAGAAATCTAATATGTATCTCATTTATAAATGAAAACTCATTTCTGATTGAGTAGGAGATTCCCTACTCTGGGAGGTTTTTTGATATATACCATGTGGAATTTGATTCTCACTAATTATAATATTTTCTACTGTCTCTATTTCTTCTATTGGATGAGAAGTAGAAGGTCTATGTAGTTCACTAGGACTTGTATAAAACTCACTAACAGAATGCCTTGCAGAAAGACTTCTTGGTATTCTAATAACTCTTTGAGGATTAAACTTTACTTCTATATCTCCTTCATTTGTTTGGATAATCTGATCTATCTCTCTATTTAAGATAGGTTTAGGTTCCACTGCTTGGGGTAGCGACCATGACTCAGGAAAGTTAATTTCATTCCATTTGATTAACCTATTGGTCACGACATTTGAAGTTAATAAATTAGTTTGGACAAGATTGTTGTCCCTGGAAAAGATATTTGGCTTAACCTTTGGATTAAGCGTATTTAAAACCTTATAATAAACTCTATAACATATTGTTATAACTTCACTACCTGTTGTAAAATTATACCCATTAGTATTGATAGTGAGTTGCATAGCATCTAGAATATTTCTGTCAGATAAAGACAAACTCAAATTTGAAGAATTATTAAAATAAACAGGTCCATGACACAGACTTGTTTCAATTAAGGCAGCTAGAGAAGGTTTGAAATCTCTACATCTACCATCTCTAACATATGCAAGAATACTTGCATTTAATCCCAGCAAGGTTAATGGTTTAAAGGCAATTTACACCAAACCAATATGAATAAAATTATAATCTTTAAAATGAAGTAAATCTTTTTTACTTAATAATTTTATGGTCTGAATATTCTCAGAAACTTGAACAGTCTATTCAATGGTCTTAACAGCATATCTCGATTTGAGATCAAAAAGACCAAATTTATATATTTGGCTAGAAGGAACTGCAGTAATTGTCCATTTGTTTAATTGATCCAAAATTTTTGGATATTCAGCTAATTCTTCATTTTTATTGAATTATCTTGATGATTATAATCATCTAATTCCATAGTTAAAGTTTGAATTATTGTTGTGGTTCAGATGCTTAGCCAGAATCAGAACTAGATGAGTCAGTTGAAATTATGAATATACTATACTCCCATCATCTTATTTGTCATCTTTGCAAACAGTAAAACTGTTTAACTATCAACCCAAAGGGATAGAAGGATTTCTCCTAAATCAACGATATAAAATGTTTTTAGCAAAAATTTGAAATCATCTTAATACTTCCTCTATACGGGAAAAGATGATGATTTTAAGAAAACACTAAAAACATTTTTAGTTATAATATAACACAAATAAGATGTTGTTAGGATAATATATTCATACTAATAACTCACCCATCAAATGGCTCTGATACCATTTAAGGCATCTTCACCACAACAATAATATTTAGTTATATATATATATATATATATATATATATATATATATATATATATATATATACACACTTAAGTAACCTTTTAATTTCAAATTATTTTGATAATTTAAATATGTTTTTTCAGTTATACTATAATTTATATGTTTTACTTTTATTTATCTAAACAAAACACATGAAAAGTATGATGCAAGAGCAAGCAACCTTTTTACTTTTGGCTTCTACTATGTCCGCCCGTTGTTTCATGCCCCTGTGAATTAGCATTAGCCTATTTTCAGCTGTTTCTATGCCATTTGTATTTCCCTTTCTGTTTCTTTCTTGTCGTGTCTGCCATGTTCATTCATCTAAAGCTGTGCACTCACGCTCTTCACCCTTCTCCTCTCCCTCAATTCCCTCCCTTCATAATAATGACACCAGTGAAATATACCCTTCCTTCTCACTCTTCCTTACAGTTACACTATACAACACATTAATTACCCTCTCTCTCTATATATAATTTCTTTTCTATAGGTTTCTCTTCATTTCAAGTTGTGTGTGTGTTTGCATTTCTCTGCAGCTGAAAATGAAGGATCACACACAGAAGAATGAGGACAAGAAGGAGAAGCCAATGTTGCCATCTCCTCCTCCCATACTTGAAAGGAAGTCTTCCATTGATCTTTGAACCTAAAACCTTACTTGGGAGGAACTCAAATTAGCTGAGGTGAGTGAGTTTGTACATTTCTCTCTTTCTATTCATTTTTTATTTATAATAATTTTGTACTTTTTTCTCATTATTTTTTTAATATTCTTGAAAATATTTCTGCAGGAGGAAGCTCTCGAAGTCCTCAAGACTCACCCCCAAGAAGAAGCTTTGAAAATATTCTTGACGGTAACATCAAATTCTTATTTGTTGACATTGTGCTTGATACTTTTAATTCAACAGATAGGAATTTTTAATTTCTTCAATGCAACGGGATCTAAAAGGTATTGCATTTCAGCATTTACAATGTCAGATTAATTAGAATTATTATTATTATATTCCAATTCAAAGTTTTGATTTAAAAGGACCAAATATCCGACTTTAAAAACTTTTTTTCCACTAGTATGATTTGCACATTAATTAATTTTGTTTTTATGGCATTAGAGTTTGAAGCCAGTGACAAGCTCAAAGCAGGCAAAAGATGATGTTGTTTTGTCTGACTGTGATGAAGAGTGAAGAAGAATCGTCTGGAATTTGGAAAGCTAAAATCTGAAGGATCAAGCACTTATGCTTTTGCTTATATTTTATTTCTTTGTTTTAGGTTTTCTCATTTCTTATTATAACAGCTCATTGCTTTCGATTGGGAATGTTATTCATCAGCTGGAATCTGGAAAATTTATATTAATTTGATATATATAATCTATTTTATTATATTGATTCCTATTATGGTTAAGAACTTGAGTTCTTTTATATTAACATGCTTATCAATGGCAACATTAAATGTTACTTCCTCTATTCCAAGGATATAATTTTGCAGTAGTGGCAGTACAAATTGTGTTTAAATTTAATGTTACTAGTAAATTAGTATTTTTTTCTTAATTGTGAAATTACTACTATTGGTTAAAGGGTTCGTATACCATTTTCCTTGAGGTATTTATTCCCTGGTGTGGAGTCTTCATTAGTATTAAAATTTTATAACTTGATCACAAATTATTAATCTAAAAAGTATTGAGTGATATATTTTTTAAAAAGAATTAAAAATTTATTGGATGCTCTTTAGGTACGTATTGGGAAGTATCGGGTGCATATCAGTATTGAGTATGTGTCCGACACGGGTACGTTACCATTTTTGAAATATCAAGGCATTTTATTAGTGTTGAATTTCGATTGCCAATTAGCACAACGTTGGTACGTTGAATTTTGTCTTTGTTGCCATTATTTAAGTTCTATCAAGTAGTTTGGAATAGGTCTTCATTTTTTCATTAGCTCTGATGAGTGGTTTGGGTGGAACAAGTCTATATTTTTTGTAAGTAATTTGTTGAAATTTATATTGAAGTATTAAGTTTTTTCTTCTTATAGGCAAGTGTTGGTGGTTAGTAGTTAGGAGGAGGGGTAGGGGTGACAATGAACCGAATCAACTCGAACATAGTTCAAAACTTGACTTGATAAATAACTCGTTGAACTTAGTTCATGAACCAAATGAGTTGAACTTGAGCAGAAAATTCGTTAAATAAATGAGCCGAAGTTAAGCTAGGTATAGTTCGACTTGTTTGGTTCATGAATCGTCTCTCTCTCTCTTTCTCTCTCTATCTATTTATCTATATCTATATCTATATATATATATATATATATATATATATATATATATATATATATATATATATATATATATATATATATATATATATATATATATATATATATATATATATATATATATATTACTCCTCCATGTTATTTCAATATAATATTTGCTATGCATTTTGTGTTTCTAAAGCAGAGTTTATTTGTTGGTGCAATTTGTTTAGCACTAACTATACTTGTTTATTTTTTTTTTATTAAACTCATCAGATAGATAAACAAAAATATTATAATAATTATATTTATAGTTTCATATAGGTAATTCTCTTTCATTTAAAACTACTAGTAAATAGTTAATTTCAAATGTCAAAAATTTAGAACTTTTTGGTTTTTTTACAATAAAAGTAATTTTTTTTAAACTTTTTATTTCCGCGAGCCGAGCTAACGAGCTGAACCGAGCTGCTCGCGAACTTGAGTCGAGCTGAGAAAAAAGTTTTATGTCGAACTCGAGTCGAGCTACGAGCTGAGCCGATTCTTATCGAGTCGAGCCGAGCTGAACCAATGAGTGGATTTTTTAAAATGCGCCAACTTTTGAAAATGAGAAATGAAAAAATACATCTTTACAACTATTGTTTGATGAAATGAATTACTTATTTCCTCAAGTAACCTTTTAATTTCATATTATTTTGTTAATTTAAATACATTTTTTCAGTTATACTATAATTTATGGTTTACTTTTATTAATTTAAAATCAAAGCACATGAATTGTATGATGCAAGAGCATGCAACACCTGCAAGTAGTACTAACCTTGTAACCAACAAATATGTAAAGGCAACATTTTTACTTTTGGCTTCTACTATGTCTGTCTGTCTGTTGTTTCACGCCTCTATGAATTAACATTAGCCTATATTTAGCTTTTCCTATGCCATTTGTATTTCCCTTTCTGTTTCTTCCTTGCCATGTTTGCCACGTTCATTCATCTACACACTTCACCCTCCCTCTCCCTCAATTCCCTCCCTTCATAATAATGACACTAGTCAAAGATACCCTTCTTCCTCACTCTTCCTAACTACACTCTACTACAAACATTAATTATTACTCTCCCTCTCTCTCTATATATATATATATAATTTATCTTTTATAAGCCTCTCTTCAATTCAAGTTGTGTGTGTGCATTTCTCTGCGGCTAAAAATGAAGGATCACCCACAGAAGAAGAATGAGGACAAGAAGGAGAAGCCAATGATGCCATCTCCTCCTTCCATACTTGAAAGGAAGCCTTCCATTGATGCTGAACCTAAAACCTTACTTCAGGAGGAACTCAAATTAGCCAGGGTGAGTGAGTTTCAACATTTCTCTCTTTCTATTCATTTTTTATTTATAATAATTATGTACTTTTCTCTCATTATTTTTTGAATATTCTTGAAAATATTTCTGCAGGAGGAAGCACTCAAAGTCCTCAAGACTCACCCCCAAGAAGAAGCTTTGAAAATATTCTTGACGGTAACATCAAATTCTTATTTTTTTGACATTGTGTTTCAGTACTTTTAATTCAACAGATAGGAATTTTTTTAATTTCTTCAATGCAACAGGATCTAAAAGGCATTGCATTTTAATTAGCATTACATTGTCAGATTAATTAGAATTATTATATTCAATTCCAATTCAAAATTTCGATTGAAAACCGAAAATGTGGATCATTGCAATCTTATATATTATTGTATTTGCTGGCATTAGGGTTTGAAGCCAGTGACAAGCTCAAAGCAGGCAAAAGATGATGTTGTTTTGCCTGACTGTGATGAAGAGTGAAGAAGAATCGTCTGGAATTTGGAAAGCTAAAATCTGAAGGATCCAGCACTTATGCTTTTGCTTATATTTTATTTCTTTGTTTTAGGTTTTCTCATTTCTTATTATAACAGCTCATTGCTTTCGAATGGGAATGTTATTCATCAGCTGGATTCTGGAAAATTTATATTAATTTGATATATATAATCTATTTTATTATGTAACCTCTTCTCCTTCGTTTGATCAGCATATAGTAGTTTTATCATGTTAATAGAGGAAGCATTTAACTATTGATTCCTATTACGGTTAAGAAGTTGAGTTCTTTTATTTATTAACATGCTTATCAATGGCAACATTAAATGTTACTTCCTCTATTCCAAGGATATAATTTTGCAGAAGTAGTGGCAGTACAAGTTGTGTTTAAATTTAATGTTACTAGTAAATTAGTATTTTTTCTAAATTGTGAAATTACTACTATTGGTTAAAGGGTTCGTATACCATTTTCCTTGAAGTATTTATTCCCTGGTGGAGTCTTCATTAAAGGTTCTTGATCGCAGATGCCCAGATACCATAATTAACTGCAAAATTGAAAAACATTGCAAGCTTTTCAATAAATGACTATGGTGATTTCCAAGAAATCGAATTTGATGTTTCATTCAATGACTTGTTGCTATTCTAATATTCTATTAATCTAACTTAAATGATTTGTTAACGCTTTATGGTTAGTGATGATCTTAATTATCGTGGACCTTCATTTACCAACAAGAGATTATGGTTGAGTATAGGTGGGAGGGTCCTAGACTGCGGTTTTTTTTCTTGGAGGAGAAGCCTTTATGTTTGAAAGGAGACAATTTTGCAGGAGCTTTTTGCTCTTTTTTGCCTCCCTATAACAGCTTCTCAGAAGGAGGATATATAGTTGGGTTTGGTTGGAATCAGGACCTTATGGGTATGTTCTTCGTTGCTTATGTTTAGGCTTTATTAGGTAGCAGATAGCAAATGAGATAGCAGATTGAATTAGCGGTTGAAGTAGCTTATAATAAAATAACATTACGTAAATAGATATTTGTAATTAATGCTTAAAAATGAGAGATAAATTCATTTAATGAAGGATAAGTAAGGAATTTAAATAAAGTAATGAGAAGTAAAGTTGAAAGAATAAAAGCGTTTCAAAAACAAAGCTTTATTGCATCCTCTAAAAGCTAGTGGAAACATTTAAAAAATTTAGTTGTGTCAAACACTTACAATTAGTTTATCCACTATGTTTTAGCGGATGAGTATTGCCAAACAAAGCCTTATTGCATCCTCTCGATTGTTGTGGCTTTCGGATCACAATATTCTTGTCCCAAGTAAGCTTTGGAACAGCTACGCTCCTTCCAAAGTAATTAACTGCCTTCTCCTGCATTTGCTTCTCGATAGAGTCCTTATTTAGACAAACTTGTTTAGGAGAATTATTTTGGACCCATCAAATATAAGCAAAAAAATATGATATGTTTTAATGAAATTAACATTGTCAAATAGAGCCATAGTCTCTTTTTTATGTGCAAATAACTTTAAAATGACATGTATTGTGAAATGGGAAACATTTACAAAAATCTATAGTATTACGTAGTAACATTGAAAAAGTTAAGGACTAATGTTACATTAGTGGTGAATGATAGGGATCAAATTGGGTATTTTTTATAAGGAAAGAAATTTTATTAAATGATTATAAGAGGTACTCAAAGTCTCAAACCCAATTACATGAAGGTCACACCAAATTTAGGCATGACACAAGAGAGAAACTCCAACTAGAAAATGAGACTCTCAAGTGACTCCCAACCTTCAATACATTAACCACCTTACCTCTAAAGATTACATCATTTCTAGCACCCATATTTCCCATGTAACAGCCAACTAAATTATATGTCTAACCTTCTTTTTCCTCCGGACCGGAATAATATAGCCAAACTGTAAAAAATTCTGCAAAAGGTCTAAATAGGGGACATCTTGTACGTTGAACCACCCTGCTACCATCAACCAGAGTTCAACCGCCACTTTATATGATTTTGTATAGTGGAATCAAATGATGTGAATGACAAATAATGTGTTTGGTAAAACTACCGGTTTAACTAGTTGATAAGTATAAAATGACATAAAAGGACATATTTAATGAATGCCTAGATTTATTTAATCAATATAAAATATGTATAAATTATTTTGCTATAAATTCAAATAATTAAGATATTTATAAAATAAAATTTATAAATTTATATTTTATTAGTCTAATTTATATATTAATTTCAAAGTCAAATTAAAAATACAATTAAAACTAAAAAAGATAATGTATACATAAACTAATTATTTTGCTATAAATTCATGATAATTAAGCTAATTATTACTATATTTGGAAAATAAATTATTTACATTTTTATTTTAATAGTCTAATTTATATATTAATTTCAAAATCTAATCTAAATGCAATTAAAAAAATGATCATGTATGCATGAAATGAAGCTGCGTTAATGACGTTAATGAAGAGTATTGAAATATTTATTTTAATTTATTAATGACACAAAGGGAATATTATAAAATAGTAACGGTAAAAATATCTAAAAAGATGAAACGTTGGCGTTTCAAAAACGTTATGTTTACTACCCCAAAACGCTTATCCGCCATCGCTTGCCAACGCGCCTAATTTTTTTCATCCATTATAAATTTAGTCAAATCCGATATAATTTAATGGATTTGGTTTGCCAAACAAATATTTATTATCCGCTACTCGTCACAAACGCGCTCTAATTTTTTTCATCCGCTTTTAATAAATACCAAATCCACTATAAGCTAGCGGATTTGGTTTGCCAAACAGAGCCTAAGGGGGCGCAACACTGGCACACTGCCATAAATTCCGCTACTTTATATGGAAACCTTGAAATTTACTCAAATTTGTTTCTTTCTTTTCTCATTAATATGATGCGAGTTATGGATGTACCGCTACTTTATATGGAGACCTTGAAATTTGCCCTTAAATATTGTTCCTTTTAAGTCATTCTTCTAATAAGTGGAAAAAAAATGCAAAGAATCCTTCGTGCTAAGTAGCAATACTAGTTCCCCCACGTCAAAAAAAAAAAAGTAGCAATACTAGTACAACAGGCTCACTTTGTATAGTAGCTGTTACAAAAAAAAAAAAAGTAACCTCATTGACAAAAAAGAGAGAAGTGTGATACGATTCAGGTATCATTCTTAGCCCGTAGCAAATTTATACAAGTAACTTGTGCTATCAAGCCACTAAAACAAGAAATCACTCAAAAAGTTTCTCAACTAAGGGATGAGTCTTAGCATGAAGTTAATTACAGCCAACTATTATTATTATGAAACAAAGTTTTAAGCAGGCCAAAACATATATAATGATGTTTCATTTCAGAATCTGAGAAATGAGAAAGATGTTGTGACATGTCATCCTTGAATTTTAATTCCATTGGATTGCTTCACTTCATTGGCTTTTCCGTTTCCGTTACCCATCTCTAATAATTCCTCCTCTGTTGGGACATGCTTCTTAGGACCACCTTTGTTGTCGTGATATATAAAATACAATATTAGTTGCATTGTCCCCAAAACAGAACCAACACCATTAGGTACCTGAAATCAAAGTTATTAAAAAAAAAAACATGACAATGAATTTTTTTTGTCAAATTTTGATTGGTTGACGTTGTAAATTATTTGTACACTCTCAGGTGACTTACAGCAATAAATGGGTCACGGCCTAGCAAACCGAAGATAAACCAAGAAGTGCCACAAAGAAACACAAATAGTGACAAGAAAAATGGCATGAACTCCACGCTCTTGGTTTTGATCACTAGTCTCTACACATAATTTCAATATTCAAGATCAAATTAAATGGCTACAAATAATGAACAAAGAAGGAAGTGATGAGATTAAATTGTCTTACCATAATTGAGAGTGGAGAACCATACATGATTACAGAAAATATGGCGGCGGCGAAGCCGCAAAATAACTTCCTGGAAAGAGAATGAAGGGCGAAAAGGGAGATGAAAACAACAACAGAGAAGATGGAGAGTACAATGGTGAAAAGACCAAGAATTTTCATCTTTTCCTTCTTAGGTGCAAATATGATAAAAATGAAAACATATATAATTT
Source organism: Oxytropis ochrocephala (assembly GCA_020916435.1). NCBI lineage: Eukaryota > Viridiplantae > Streptophyta > Magnoliopsida > Fabales > Fabaceae > Oxytropis > Oxytropis ochrocephala. The sequence goes on along the minus strand of CM037089.1, from coordinate 18,034,697 downwards.
CAATCACTGCTCCTGTTCCATTCACTGTTGATACTAGTAAGTTGTGTGGAGACACAAAAGGTAGACCATACCAAGCAGAAAGAAGACAATTGAGTAGTGTCATGACATAAGGAATGCCAGAGAACTTCTCTGTTGATTTATTCACTATAATTCTCTTGAATGTGATCCTACAAAATCCAATTTGTCACAATTTTTACTTATTATATGATATATTTCAAGAGAAAGAAGGCAGTAACCACGAGTCATGGTCCATGAGATACATACAGTGGTGCTAAGAAGAGGAACAAAGCAGAAGCATTCCCTATACCCAAAAAAAAAAAAAAAAAAGAACAATGAGAAACAGGAGTACAAGGAAGCTAAGAATCCTAAAGAAGATGGTTAATTAACTCACCAAATATGCCAAACAAAAAATGAGCAAGATCCATGACTAACAATTTGACCCTTTCTTTTGCCTAATCTGCAGAAGTGGATTGAGGAATATATAATGATAGGAGTGGATACTAGTTAGTGGGTTTATATAGGAAAAGCAAATTTCAAGTGCAAGAGGTTAAAGTTTAAACGGAGTATATATAACAGTATTGTATTCTGTATATGATCTTCTTATCGGTGGGATTTTATATGTTAAAAGTGAAAGCTATTTTTTCCTTCATCATGCTCTGTGCCTGAGTTTGAGTGAGTTGGGCCAACTCTAATATTGGATGCAGATGCTCATTCTATTTCTATATTTATATTAAAATTATCAATTTATCATTGTCATCATATATATATATAGATAACATAACATAACTCACGGGTTGTGTTAGAGGACAATCGTAACTCAACATGAATGACATCTACTCGACACAACAGTTGCAATGACATTTCAATTAACTCAAGTGTTCTTTTATTTTTTAATTATTTTTGTTACCATCTTATCGATCGGTACACAGTATCCACTGATTTTGCGAATCACCAATTTACGCCGGAACAATACCATTTCAATTCACTCAAGTGTTTTTTAATTTTTTAATTACAGTATTATTTGTGCGCGGCGTGCATCAGTTTTAACGATAACTAATCGATACCGAAACCTGGCTAGCTAGGTGTAGCATATATATCTATCTATGCATTCGGATAGAGTTCTTTAATTTGTCATCAACTCTTTGTATCTTGGTTAGTAAGTGTCAGCATTCTGTGCCGTCCAATCTGCATAATTATTTCTATGTTTACCTTTGGGAATATTTTCCAGAAGTATAATACCAGCAAGAACTTGTCTGTGATATTATTTTTTCTGCAAATGCTATATAATTTGGTCTAATTTTTCTAGGTTTTACCAATGCTGTCATAGAATTTCACGAAATCCTCAGGCGGATAAATCAGAGGAATCAATATTTCAATGTGTGCAATTGGTCTAATTTTATCTCTTTCCGAAAAAACCAATAGGGATTTGAACCCAGACCTTCCGATACAAATCTCGCATTCCAAATTTTAGCTTAGTGGTGATCATTCTACCAATAGTTTAAATTTATTCCTTAATTATTGTACTCTTGGCTTCAACTCGTTGCCCCATACACTAGCTAACTGTGAAACAGGTAAGAAAATGGAAGAATTTTTTTCCATATGATCTTCTAAGGCTCTGTTTGGCAAAACATAGTGGATAGCGAATAGCGGATGGGCTTATAGCGAATAGCAGATAAGCTAGCTGATAGCGGATAGCTTATAGCGGATAAGCTAGCTGATGACGAATAAAGTGTTTGGTAAAATTAGCGGTTGAACTAGCTGATAAATGTAAAATTACATTAAAGGGCATGTTTAATTTTGGTTAGATTTATTTGTTCAATATAAAATATTTTAAAATGTGAATAAATTATTTTGCTATAAATTTATGATAATTAAACTAATTATTAAAATATTTAGGAAATAAATTTTTTTAATATATATTTTGATAGTCTAATTTATATATTGATTTGAAAGTCTAATTTAAAATACCATCAAAATAAAAAAGATAATGTATAATAAAAAAAATCATTAATAGATGTATTACGTAGACAATACTGAATGAGAACAAACAATTTTTTTTCATTTCAATTCAATACACTAGGCTTATGCATTCAAAAAAAAAGTGAGTACCATTTCCTTCAACTACCAAAAAAAAAGTTGAGTACGAATTTTTTATTTATCAAAGCACTAACATATTCAATTACAGTGACATACTAGTAATGCTAAGAACTGAACCAAGTAATTAAAAAAAATATGCGTGGGATGTACAGATAGAGCGAAGAGAGGCGGAGGAAAAAAAAGAAGGAAAATAATTCATTATTAGAGATATGAAAAAAATTATGTTTTAATTTGTTGAGGACAAAGAAGGAATATTATAAAATTAATGAGGGTAAAAATGACTAAAAAGATGTATTTATTTATAATTTATAAAAGTTCTCAAACGATACTTATTAAGCGTTTAGTATTTAAACGCTCTCTACCTCTCTAACGCTCATCCGCTATCGTCACAAACACTTTCAATTTTTTCATCCATTTATCCGCACACATCAAAATCATTAGTCAAATCCGCTTATGTTTTAGTGAATTTGGTTTGCCAAACATAGCCTAAGTGGGGGGAAAATATGATTCGGGTGAATCTCTTAAGAACAGTGATTCAATTCATTTAGAATAAATAACAATAAGATTCATTTATTATATTGTGTTAAATCATTCAGAATATAGTTGGCACAGATTTTACTACCTAGAAAAAAGTTGGCACAAATTATATTTTCTTATAATAATCTATTTTACTAAATTCTAATTGATTCTTAATTTCTTACCGAACCTTGCAATATTAGTGACTTTTTTTGTGTAACACATATATATGGTTAAGGAATATGTGAGAAAGGAGAAGGGGAGTATTACAAAGTCCAACACCTACTATTAATTAGTGTCCATGTAGAAGTTACGTGTATGGGCAAACATTGTACTAAAAAGAAACAACATGGCTGATTTATAAACAGTGCTATCTTCAGCAATTTATTCATAATGGTTGGTTTTAAGGCACCTGTACTAAATCCCAAAGCTGAGCACGGACCCACTAACTACGTCAAAAATTATGGATCCACGAATCAATCACAAGAGACAATAATTGTGGATTAAGCATATATTTGCTTTCGTTTTCCAACCTTGTTATGTCTCCACCGATGATGGTACGTGATACCTAATGACACTACCAGCTCTACGCGTTTCATTCTGACACGTCTTTTATGCTAATAATAACAACCTTGGATTACTTCATTGGAGATAGCCTCACCACCTTACCAAAACAGAGTGAGTGGATACTGCATTTTTCCCCGGTTCATAGTTCTGTTAAATTATTTGGGACCGTTGTAAATTCTTGAACAATAAGATGAAGAAGAGCTTGAAGATGATTGCACAAATAAATTTTAAAACATGTGTATAAACACTAAGCTTTAAATTTGATTCGCTTCTACCGATTTATGTAAACCAAATGCAAATGGGTAAACTGGCAAATCCTTTTTAGGATACTTTGGAATCCTTAAAGTAAATTGCACACTCACTCCAAGCCTATCGATCAATGATAGTTTATTATAAAATCTATGTATTCACTCATGTTCACTAGTAGAGAAGCCAATAGATGATTTAAAATAAGAAAACCTATGTATTAACGGTTAAATATAGTTTGAGGCTGATTCACCCACACCTGGTTGTCGGGTTCAACCCCCTGAGTGTCGATCCTTTGTTTTCTCGTTTGTGTGTGTGTTAGGTCCTGACAAGCTGACACTTGCCAGTCCGACCATCTAGACCAAAAAAAACATGGTGGTCTAGTGACAATTTGTTGTGCCACTTAAACTCGAAGTCACAGGTTCAATCCATGCTGTTGCCGTTTTGCAACTGACCACTGATTTGAACCTTTGATGAGGCACTTGAAACGCAAGAGCAAACCACTACTAGGCTATCAACAACATTGTGCTCATAATTCAACGCCACATTTATTTAACCATTAAAAATGCAATATTCAAATTTTATATTTTAAAAATTACTCCAACAAGTTCTTGTGATTTCACCTTAACGTACATGAGCAAAGGACCAACCTTCCAAACTTTTTGATGAGATGTGAAATAAAGAAATCTTATAAACTAATAATAATAATAATAATAATAATAATAATAATAATAATAATAATAATAATAATAATAATAATAATGAAGATTTAAAGATATATATTAGAGATTAGAGATTAGACTAGTTAACTCATCACTGATATTATCATGTCTCTGAAAATGGGAATATTAAGCTGGGGCCCTTTTGGTGGGGAGCAGGTAAATATTCCTAATCAATATACATAGCTTTACTGGTTAAGCATCTCACCAGCATAGTTACAATTACAATGAATTTGAGATACATACAAGTAAATGACTTGTAATTCTAGAAGCATGCATCACATTCGCATCATCACTATCTATCTAGTAGTTTCTCATCACTTCCTCTCCTCTGCATTTGTCCCTGTCACTCACAGTCTAACACTTGTATCAATACCTTATCCTAGGGTCTCTATCAAAAGCATCTTAACAAAGTAACAAAAAATCCAAAATTGATAATTTAAAATATAAGTAATTATTAGTTATTTTTACACTATTAAATGATATTTTTGCAAATATATTCTTGAATTAAACTGAGATTGTCTTTTCCAAAAAAATATCATTAAAGACAATTTAATAAACGCTATTCAAAAAAAAGTTAAGGAAAAATTTGATATTATAATTATATTTATGATTATTTTAAGAATATTAAATGAGAATAATTATCTTTCCTAAGTGATTAAGGTAATTATTTTTTTCTTACGGATGAGACTGAAAGGAATATTCCGTGATTTTCTTTGAGGAAATTTTTTCCTTAATTTAAAGGTAAATTCTTATGTACCCGGTGTAAAAAATTGGGCGCAGCATCCTAATGACATGTCTTACTTATAAATTGTTATGTAACACTATTTTACAACTCACTTTTTATTTTTCTGGTTTTAATTTATTGATTCTTAATTTTAAAAATTGTAGTACTACTCCGATTACAATTTTAATTAAAACTAGTAGGATATTTATTCGCAGATGTCATGCATTGAAGTACATCATACATGCGTGTTCTTTTCATAAATGAAGTTAGAAAAAAGTGGGAGTGAGAAGAAAATGCACTGGGAGAAGAAATTTGAAAAAATATGATGGTAAATTACAATGTTGTCCTTAGTTAGATGAATATGGTTTGTTTGTATAAATAAATATTAGATTAGATAGTAAATAAGAGTAAATTGTAAATCAGTTAATATTAATTTAATTATATTATATTATATTATGTAGTAGATTAAAAAAATTGTGCAAAGAAATATTTTTAAATAAAAGGTGTGGCGGCCACAAATAGTAGATGTATAAAAAATAGAGAAATATTGGAAAATGTGAGATTGAAAGAGGGAGAGTGAGTGAGAAAGGAAGAGAAAATAGAATTAAAAAATGAGAAATAAAGTAAAAGTGATGATGTGTCAAAAAACTAAGATGTGTAAAATTGTCTTTTTGTAAGTTGGTTGTTTGATTAAATAGATATTAGATTAGATTAGATTAGATAGTAAATAAGAGTAAATTGTAGATCAATTAATATTAATTTAATTGTATTATATTATATTATGTAGTAGATTAAAAAAATTGTGAAAATAAATATTTTTAAATAAAAGGTGTGGGGGGCACAAATAATAGATGTATAAAAAAGTGAGAAATATTGAGAAATGTGAGATTGAAAGAGAGAGAGTGAGTGAGAAAGGAAGAGAAAATAGAATTAAAAAATGAGAAATAAAATAAAAGTGATTATGTGTCAAAAAACTAATATGTCTACAATTGTCTTTTTGTAAGTTGGGTTGTTTGATTAAATAGATATTAGATATTAGATTCTCCTTTCTTATTCCCTAATTTCTTATTTATACTCATTTTTTTATAAGCAAAAAATATTATTAAAGGGGAGTGCAAACGGGCACCCCAATCGGTACATATACAAGGGGCCAAAACCCCATGGGAAAAAAGATCCAAGGAGGAAAGAGTACCTAAGAAGAATGTGACAAAAAGTCAATTACACCGAGTTCATACAATCGAAAGGATTACCCTACCAATCAAAGATCTTATAATTGGAATGTGACCTTCTATGCTTATGAACCAAGCTCATGTTATAGACTTAACATGTTTAACAACCACATACACCAAGTGACAGCCATCCATATCAAATACTTCAACCTACACGTCTTCTTCGATACTAGTTGCAAACCATGAGCCCAGAAATGCTCCATACCTACTAGGGAATTTGAGATCACCATGTCTGACCAATTCTGTCAAGCCAAACTAGCCTGAAAAATAGACTTGTTCCTCTAATCGTTGGCAACTACGCAATAAAAAATTGTATTGTGTTAGTTTCAAAATTGCATGTTGACACACTTTGGGGGAGTACAAAACTTTTATTTGATGAGAACCTTAGTTGTCACCTAATTTAAATGGTTAGTAAACCTTATACGATCTATTTAATTTAGATCACAAAAGTAAGTGAAAGGAAATAAAGTATAATGAATGATTTGTTTTTTTGTTGACAAAGTATAATGAATGATTTGTTGAAGGAATGAAAAAAGAGCAGAAAGTGAAATGATTATAGGTTGTTTGTTTGAAGGACAAAAAAGATATACCAAAATAAAAATAGAGAACCAACATCTTTAGAAGACCAAAAATACAATAAAACCATTCTATTATCAAACATTTTTGCCCCCACCTACCTCCATAGATTTCTCGATCCATCAGTTGGTGTGGGGACGAGTAATACTAATTCATTTTTCATGTGAAAACCGAACAATTAATATGTTTTGAAAATTGCTTCTTTTCTTATAATTATGACCAAAAAAGGAAGGTAATCTTTGAACACGGAATTTCATAACTTTAAGCCACTTTGTGGGATGGATTGGATATGATATATCAACCGAAGTTGTCCTCTATTGCGTTATTTTTGGAACTCCATAGAGAAGATTGATCAAGATTGTTTTCCTTGCATGCATCATATATATGTCAGTGCCCTCTTCTTCACGTATCTATTAATGATTGGCTATGTGTTTGCTCTTAATTAGCTCCATTGAAAGCAATATATACACTTTATAAGGTAGCCACAAAATGAGAATTATTGCCTACTACAACTTTATATTATAACACGTACTTTTTGGGTCCATAATTTGTTCCATATATTCTTCTAACATTGGTATGATTTTTCCTTTTTGTAAAATAACTTCACAGCAAGCAGTTATTGTCGATGTTTGATACTATTAAGGACAGTTGTTCGTTCTTGTCCCGTAAAAGATTTTTTCTTTTTATAACATTGTTAATATTATATATTGAGAAGAATGTTAGGTTTGCCATTCAACCCCGACAATGTTAGTTGGATTTTGTATTCTAAAATCGACTCAACAGCGTATAATTAATGATGTAGAAGACTAGCAATGCATTATTAAAAGGAGAAAGAGTAGACAAGCGCTTCTAGAATATATCAAAGATCATTCTTTTCTGTGTTGAAAGGAGATTGAATACGGGCTGCACTATTCAAGTTATCACGATCTCATATCATGGCATTCACCAAAAAAAAAACGTTCTCATATCATGGGAAATTTGTCCATTATTCACGAAAATGATTATATTAGCACTATGTTGGTTCCATCTTTGATGGAAATCAAATTACACATCATGGTAATTGAAAAGAATCAATCAAATCAAATTTTTTATTTACATAATTTAACTTTAGTATTTATTGTTTGTATAAACCGAGTATCTCTGTGCACAACTACAGAGACTAATACCTCGAGCCGGTTAGAACCACAATGGGCGGCAAAACTCTCCCTCTAGAGATTTAACACTACTGCATACCCAAAGTTGGATTCGATCCCAATACCTTGAAAGAAGGGACAAATTTTGTCAAAAAAATAAAATTGGAAAGGTTGCAGTGGCCTTTTCCACATCATTCGTGTCCTTCCTACAAATTGTTTTTTGTGTGATTAAGCATTACTCTTATTTTTAAGGATAAAAAACTCCTTAGGAGCTTTGAATTAGCCTCCGAGTTAAGTTTGCTAAGAGTAATGTGTTTGACATTAACCTTCAAGATGATTTTCTACGAGCAGCACCAACTTCGTGTTGCATAGGCTTCTCTTCGTTCAAGTTTATGTGATGCTCTACTTGGAAGCTTGTTGTGGAGAAGCTAAAGGCCATGTTGGCTTCCTGGAAGGGGAGGATGCTTTCTATCGATGGAAGAGTAACTCTGATCAATTCGTTATTGAACTCTCCACCACCTTACTTCCTCTCCTTCTATAAAGCACCTAAAGAAGTTATTTCAGATTTGATAAAGTTGTAGAGAAACTTTCTTTGGTCGGGTGGTTGTAATGATATAGGAAAATGGCATGGGTCAGTTGTGAGAGAGTTTTCCTCCAAAGCAACAAGGTGGTTTGGGAGTTAAGCAGTTTGAGCTTTTCAACACATCTCTCTTGGCAAAATGAAGATGGAGATGTCTTACAAACACTTTTGTATGATCTGTTATTACTCCCCCGTTCTATAATATAAGAGAAAAAAATTGAGTTTTTGTGGTCCACAATATAAGAAATAAACACAATTTTTGAGGTGTATTAAATGATCAATCCCAAATTTACCCCTATTTAAGTGGTGTAGTTAATAATATTATCATTAATTAGCAGTGTAAGTATAAATTACCATTAAATGAAAGGGACAATCTTGAAAAGATTAAATAAGTTAAACTTTTAACCTTATTAAATGATAATAGTTGATTTCAATGTCATTCATTGGTATGTGAGATGTCTAGTTTTTTCTCTTATATTGTGGACCAGAGGGATATTTCGTTATGGCACCTTAATAGGTGGATGGTGAACAATGAGGGTTTGCAACCAAATAATAAGAGCTCCTTTTGGTGGGGTGACTTGGTATATTTGGGAGTTGGGTCAGATGTATCATCTTCTTGGTTTGACAACCAAGTTAGACGAAGGATGGGGTGTGGAAGCTCTATTAGTTTTTGGAACGATGCCTGGGCTGGGATCATTCGTTTTGAAAGTTTGTTTCCTAGGTTGTTTAGGTTGGCCGACAACCAACATGTGGTCATGGCTGATATGGGTGAATGGGAGGGTGTTTGGTTTTGGCATTGGAAGTGGCGGAGGCGTCTATTGGAACGGGAGGAAGAAATTGCGAAGGAATTGGTTGACCTTGTATTTGAATTGAGCCCGAGGAAAGATGCTATTTATCATTTCGGCCTCTTCTAACACTAAATACTCTCACCATGAGAGAGAGAGAGTCTTTTGGCTGGAACACTTGTACAACCTTGAAGGTAAGGTGGGAAGGAACCGATATACATAGTTGGGAGGGAAGGAGACCAAATTACATCTAATACTTATGACAAAAGTGACATACCACATAATATGTTCTATCCAAACAAAGCAGTTTTGCCTATATAGAAGCATTAGTAGCTTTAACTGAAAAGTTTCAGGTGAGTGTTCCACTCTATATCAATTGCATATTAATGGTTGCAGCAAGTAGTGGTGCATTTTGCTTAGCAGTTTCAGCTCGGTACTTAGAAACAGAATTAGAGTTTTCAGATGGATTGTGCTTCTCTTGATTTTAATTTGATACACCAACTGAAATCATTATTCCATGCAAGTACCTGTGACTGCTTCACTTTGTGTAGTATAAGCCTATACAGCTGACAAAATTGACATAGACCTTAAATAGTTGTTAGCCTTTCTGCATTTCCACACTCGGCTTCATAACAAACTATGTACCTTCCACCCTGACTATGAATAACAATGGAACAAAACTGTTTTAGTATATTGAATGTACAGAGACTTTACATATTTGATCTCTTAATACATAGAAGACCCAATCAGGCAGAGTAGTAAATAAGAACTTGTGTGTTACAGTACACTAGTCTACAGATACAGAAACTTACATATACGTGATCTCTCTCGGTTCACTGAAAGTTCCAATTATACAACTCGAAAAGAGTCGGCAATCTTCTTCAAATCATTGTAGTGTCTCTTCCACTGAAGTCCTGCAATTAAAACAACATTATATTATTTTCTGTTAATTGTTGCAGTTTATTCCTATACCTTCTTTATTGCGAAACTACTTAGAAGGGGATAAATAATTATACCATTGCCGGTTACACCAAACAAGTAAAGGCGATTGCCAGCTGCAGTAGCAGTAATGAAAATATGAGGAGGCTCTAGCTCAAACCGATAGTAAGTTCTTCCTTCATATTCTGCTACACTTGAACTGAGAACCTTTCCTTCTACATTTTCCCCTATCATTTCCGGACCAAACGCATTGATCACTTTGTCTGGAGGTCCAATTTTTTCAATTGTAGCATCGTCACCAAGAACTGCATAGTTAAAAATTGTTATCATCTAAAACAACTAATACTATAAATTCTACTGAGAAGCTTCCATATTCATTCTGTTTCAATTTTATTACTCTCCTTGTCTTCAGAAAACTAAAATGGATAAAAAGAAATTAGGAAAACTCACCATCAGAAAATCTAAGAACAGGAGCAACAATGACAAATAGGCGTCCTTCTTTAGAGCTGGCAAATCTCAAATCTAGCTCAGTGCCACCAAGATCCGCTATTGATACTGGTACCTGTTAAGCATATGTATGCTCAAGTTTACATAAAGCAAGTCGGCACAAGAACAAAAGACAGATGCAATGTACTCCAGATAATCAAATGAGAGAACATATCTTATGCTGGAAGTATTGGATTGGTTATTGGTTAATAAATTTTATCTTGGTTGGGATGTTTTCGGAGCCATTGTTAGGACTTAAGCAAATAATGAGAGTCCAACCCAAAAGACTAGTCCATTAGGTGGGAGAGTCTCATGCTTAAGTACCACATTGAGCCTTCTTATTTACTCAATGCGGTACTCTTAACATTGTCACCCCATTTAAGAGCCGGCGTCCATGGCGACCTTCACACTATTGACACGGATTAGGTGGTAGCCATTTCCATTTTTGGCGGCGTAACTATCTAACAGTATTTGGAAGAGTATCTTAATCAAGTCTATAAGTAGTTATTTCCGTAGTCCAACTCCCAGTGAAAGCACCAAGTTGCTATGAATGCACGCCGGAAAAGGAAAATAAGTACTAACAGTAAGAAAATCTAAGTAGATACTACTGCTAAATTTTCTGAAATCCTTCTCGACTTTATTCAATGAGCAAAAGGTTACATTTAAAGAGAATATTTGCATGTAGCTTGAGGTGCAAATGACTCTATAAATGTAACCTTTTGCTCATTGAATAAAGCAGAGAAGAATTTCAGAAAAGTTAGCAGTAGTATCTAGCTATATTTTCTTACTGTTAGTACTTCATTTCCTTTTCCTGCATGCATTCATAGCAGCCACTATAATAGCATGTCTTTGGTTTCAAGTTCTGATGTGTTGGATTCAATTTGGTTGTTGTCTAAAGTGGAAGTGAGCCAGTTCATGAGGGATATGGGGAATCTGATTTTGACTGATATGCTGAAGTTGCTGGAGAAGTCTACTGCTAACGAAGTAGATTTGCTTAACTCTTGTTTGTGCTGATGCAGTTGCAAACATTACCACTATATGCTCCAGTTTGTCTGTGTGTTGTATTTCAAGAATCGAGTTAAATGCTAGAAACTAGTGACATTTATCTCAAATTGAAGGCTAACAAGTTTCAGCCTGTACAGAAGGGTGTAACACTCTGTCGTACCGACACTTCCGTTGAAGACGTGTGTGATGTCCGACACGCTTAAAACCGGTATTTCTGTGTCTCTGTCCGTGTCTGTGCTTCATAGGTGTAACAAACTAAAAGGTCTCACTTGCTTTATTCTTTAACTGCCATGGCCCATGGGCTGTTTTTTATGAGTCGTTGTTAGTTGTTTTTGGGTTTTTCAATTTTAGTCATGCATGTGTTCTGAATTCTGATATATAGCATCTTTAAAAAAACCTGTTTAGTCTATCCAAAAATTAATAAAAAGAAGAGAAAGCATGCTTAAGAAGACTTACAAATACTTGGGATCAATTTAGACAGAACATAAATCTTCAAATAGATTTATATATTTTTATTCAATTTTAAATAGAAGAAATCATTAATTAATCAATAATAATCATCACCTCTTCCCATTCTTGAGGCACTGAGAATGTATATGGAATAATAGGACTCCATCCAACACCATGTCCACCTGACTTCTCATCTGGCCTGCGATATGTTCTCCAACCTATCTGATCAAAAACTTGCCTATATTATTTCATCTTCACTTAAAATTTATAAATAACTAAAATTATAATAATTGGAATTCAAAGTTGAAAACATGTGAAAAATACAAAGTTAACAAACCTTGTTCATCAGGTTCTGAAAGGCCAGGAATTCTCCCTGCAAGAAGACCTTGTTTCACGACAGCCAAACTCACTCCTGGAAAGCCCAATAATGAAACCCCAGAAGCCAAAACTGTTCTTCTATTCACCAATAAAGAGGAACATTTCTCACTTTCTTCTCTGTTGGTCAAATTTGAGACTGAAGATGCTACAGTTCTTGGAATTCCAGTTTGAATTGAAGAATGGAAAAGTGTTTGTGAAGAGGGTTGGTTATGCATGTACTGCTGCGGGTTCCTCCAGGAAAGTACACTGGTTGTGGACAAGGCTGTTGCCATGTCCACGAAGATTTGTGTGCTTATTATTGGCCTAGGATGGATGGGATTGGAGAGAAAATGAAAAATGAATTTGGCGAGTCCACAGCAAAATCGATTCGACTGAAAGTTTACCGTAGATTTTGAGGCCCTAAGGCTAGGTTACCGAGATTAACGATTTTTGTGGACTCGGTGCCTCTGTGCTTCTCTCTCCAATATTTGTTTCTTTCATATCGAGCGAGTCAATATCAAATTTAGTTTATACTCCCACTAGGACGATTACCCGTGCGATGCGTGGGAGGTGTTTATGCGATTTTCTGCGATGTAGTTTGAAAAACATCAACATTTTATAAGGGTATAAAAATACGCAACACATATAAGACGCGAAGAAGCAACAATAGTCGCTTGGTGGGATGAAGCAACAATGTCGGCCCAAAAATATAGAGTGGGGTATATTGAGTAAGCAGTGAGGTGACAAAATGAAGTACATTTTGATAATAAAAAAAGTCTTGGACAAAAAAATATTGTCAAGGGTATGTCGGTCCAAAAATATAGAGTGGGGGTATATTGGTAAATAGTGAGGTACAAAATGAGGGGTATATTGGTAAATGGTGGGGTACAAAATATAGAGTGGGGGTATGTTGGTCCAAAAATATAGAGTGGGGGTATATTGGTAAGCAGTGGGGTACAAATGAGGGGTATATTGGTAAATGGTGTGAATAAAATTTTCCCACCAAAAGTGGATAAAAAAAAAGTGTTGGAGAAAAAAAATTGTCAGGGGTATGTCGGTCCAAAAATATATAGTGGGGGTATATTGGTAAACAGTGGAATACAAAATGAGGGGTATATTGTTAAATGGTGGGGCACAAAATATAAAGTGGGGGTACGTCGGTCCAAAAATATAGAGTGAGAGTATATTGGTAAACAGTGGGGTACAAAATGAGGGGTATAATGGTAAATGGTGGGAATAAAATTTCCCCACCAAAATGGCTAAAGTCAACGATCCTCTCTTAATATATAGAGATTGTGTCATATTAAGATTAAGTGTCGTATTATTCGCCGGTATTAAGAAAATGATTGGTTATGCTATAAAAAAATATGGTAGGACTATAATGTCCTTACATTTTTCTTCATTGAATCAAAGACACGGTTATTGATATTCTAAAGTAATGATATTATTGGAAAGTAATAACAAATGTAGTGTTGGGATTCTAAAGTGACAAATAATTTGAGACAGATAAAAATTCTAAAGAGGACACTTAATATGAGACGGAGGGAGTAGCATTTTTTTATACACTTTGTTTACGGTGAAATTTGGTAAACAACCGCTGGTCTGAATTAATTACTTGCGAGATCAACCAGTGAATCTCAGGACATATTGTGCTTAAGTTCTTGTATGATTCGTAGTAAGAAATTAGTGTTCTTCGCGTAACCAAACAAAAGGAAACAACAGAAACAAAGAATTGCCTTGAATGCCAAGGAATTCGTAAAGAGGAAATAAAAGAAAAGACAATTGAAAATTCAAAGAAAGAAACTTAAATTGCAAAGAAATGTAAAGAGTTGGTACACATATCCATACATTAAACGCTTTGTGCTCGATTTTTTCTAGCTATTTGGAAGTTTGAGCGTAAGAAATTGTATGTTGGGATTGTGACCCGTTTTCCATATGGAAAACTAGTATATATCTGAGAGAGTGAAACAAAGTAATCGAACAATTTTGAATTTAAAAACAATAACTGATCAAATAAACTGCCCAGTGCTTCGACAACGTGAAAATCACGCCCTTCGACTGCATCTTCAAAACACAATTCAACGGTATCTCCCTTGCGCGAAATCACTTCTAACTTGTAGTTCTTTGTCGAATCGTAGCCTTCATGTCTTCGCTCTTCGCCAAGTCCTTGTGATGGTCGAAAACCATCTTTGAGTGTCGAAGGCCACCAATCTTCTCTTTAAAGCACCTAAGTCAACCTTATTGGCTGCATTTATTTAGCCTGTTGAAAATACAGGCTAACAAATTGCCCCCCAAAATGTCGTTTTCGACTGAGGCGTGAGCAAAGGTAGAAAATGACGTTTTTTTGAATTCTCTTCGACAATTCTCTATCAAATAATATAACGTCACTTTTTAACTTTGAAAAGACGCTTACTTTTACGTGTATCGATTGCTTGAGTGCGCCGTCGTTTTTATGATCGTGCTTTAGCATTGGTAACTGCTACACTCCATCTCTCCCATCATCTTTGTAACTTCCACCACGTTTACCAAGGTACCGCCATTATGACCTGGCCAAAAATGAACCTAAAGACTTGCACATTTACCGGTTCTTCTTTCCACGCGCGATTTGGCGGGCCATCGAGTTGATTGATGTGATGCTTTGAATGTTGACTATCAGTTGCGACTTCATCTCCTCGAAAGTTGCATTTGATTCCCGTTTTTTGTGCCATTCATTTAATGCTCTTTTTGTACCTTACTCTTTCTTCGTGTTATAAATACAAGGAAACCGGTTTTGGACGTTCACAATTCACGTAAAAACCCCTCTCCTTTCTTTTATCCTCATCTTCATCATGAGTTTTTCTTTCAAAATCGTTATTCCTACCTTGGGTTTTCCACGTAATCTTAAAGAGTCCCGGCGTTTTGAGATTACTTGGAAAACTCAAAGCGAGAGTTGCGATTTTAGATTTCTATGGAGATTTTTCACACGACTCATCGTATTTTTCCTTGATTGAGATTTCGTGGAAAACCCAATGGATGGTGAGCCTATAAATTGAGGATACCACTCACCGATGCTACGTAATTCCTCTCTCGATGTTGGGAATTTTCGCACCAAGATTTCCTCGTGAGGCCACTTCCAAATCGCCATTGTCCTCCAGGTGTACTATCGCCGTGGGTTTTGAAACGATCTTGAGATTGGAGGCAATGGGCGGTCATCACCTTTTCCTCCAATTCACCGAGGAGCAATGGCTACCGGGAGTACGAGGGCAACCACCGCCTTCCTCTTCTTTCGGTGGCTCTCTTGTTAGAAGAACCATTTCTTGGCACGGTGGATTTTTCTGGGATGAAGAGGTGGTTCCTACTTTGAAAAACCCACGCCCGGCAGATGACGGCAACCATCTTTCCTCGCGGTGAAAACAATCCTCCAAGCGAGAAGAATTTAGCATTTGAGCTTTTTGTAATCGCAGCCGCTACTTCAACCATTTGATGTAAACTTTTAATTTGTGACAATGGTTTGTAGGACCTTGTATCTATAATCAATATGTCTTTGAACGAAGTGAACTGTATTTCGATGTTATTCTGTCAATTTTTGCTATTTAGCTTCAGCGACCTGTGACACTTCGTCTTTCAATGTATAATTTCGACCATAATTTAGTTTTTTGGTGTGCACCAAATTTTGTACTATGTACTTTGGCATTAATGTCATATTTCAACTTCATTCAATTGTTTATTCTCGCACTATTTTTATTTCTTGCAACATTGGCTTGTATCTCTTTAAATACTTGCCATTTATACGCATAACTCTATTGTCTGCGCATATCTCTTCGATCTCATATGCTCCATTCGAAAAGATTTGTATTACCTTAAATGATCCTTCCCAATATGGAGACCATTTTCCTAGGACCCTATCTCTTTTATCCATAGGCAAAATGACTTTCCAAACTAAGTCCTCTAAGTTGAAATATTTCAACTTAACTTTTTTATTATAAGCTTTAGCCACTCTTTCTTTTTGCCTTGTGATCACTTCTAAAGCTAATAATCTTTCTTCATCTATATCCACTAACTCATCAACCATCATATCCCAATATTGATTTACTGGAATTTCAAATTGTCTTTGAATTCTAGTTGATTGCAAATAAATTTCGACTGACAACACTGCATCGTGTCCAAATGTAAGTCGAAAAGGGGTAGTGTTAATGGATTCCCTAGGAGAAGTTCTGCAAGCCCACAACACTTGATCAAGAGTATTATGTCAATTCATTGGCTTCTGCCCAACATGTTTTTTAATCAGATTAATGACAATCTTGTTGGCAGCTTCTACCTGACCATTTGTTTGTGCATAATAAGGCGTCGAAGTTAACAACTTAAAACCTTTTTCAGAGGCAAAATCCACCATTTTTCGACCAGTAAAAATTGTGCCTTGATTTGTTGTAATGGTTTCTGGAACTCCAAATCTATACAAAATGTGTTTTTGAATAAAGTTCACGACTGCCTCTTGATCCACATTAATTAAAGGGATGACTTCGACCCATTTAGTGAAATAATCAATACCCACTAAAATGAAACGATGACCTTTTGACGAAGTTGGTCTTATCTCACCAATTATGTCTAAGGCCCAACCCCTGAATGGCCAAGGTTTTATTATTGAATGCAACTCATTCGCTGGTACATGTTGAATTCCTGCGTGTCTTTGACATTATTGACACCCTTTGGCGAAGTCTATGCAGTCTTTCAACATGGTTGGCCAATATACACCTTGTCGAAACAAAAACCATTTCATTTATGGCCTGCTTGATGTGATCCACAAGCGCCACTATGAGTACTGGATACTGCCACATAGGCTTCGTTTTCACTTAGACATTTAAGTAAAACGCCTTCAGCAGTTTTCTTGTACAATTCATTCCCAGTAATCATATAGCTTAAAGCTCTATACTTAGTTTTTCGAGAATTTACTCCTATTGGATTTTCTAAGTATTCTACAATTGGCCTTCGCCAATCTTCATTTGACATGTTGTCAATGACAAAAACTTGAAAATTTTGAATTTCATCATCAATTGGAGGAAAAAATGCTTCTAGCTTATCCTCTGCCCCCCCAAGTTTTTGCATTGGCAACTCGTTTTGTGAATCTTCTGTCGAAAAAAGTTTCTCTTTTATTTCAATTAATTCTTGAAGTTTTTCTTTTGAAACTCTATATCCTGAAGCTAGTTGAGCTAACTCATTTGCTTCTTGATTTTCAACTCGAGGCACATGTTCTATTTGCACATGTGTGAACTGTTTAAGCAATGTATTGGCAACAACAATGTAGTTTACCAAATTCTCTTTTATGCATTTATACTCTTTTGTGAGTTGCTTAATAACTAGTTCTGAGTCGCCTTTTATTTCGACAGATGTTGCCCCCAATTCCAATAACAGTTCTAGTCCTGTTATTAAGGCTTCATATTCTGCCTCATTATTGGAGCAATTTGTTTGGATTTTGTATTTAAACTTTGTTGGTATTTTGGTTGGAGATATTATCAAGATCCCAATTCCTGTACCATTTTTGTGGCTCGAGCCATCAAAATACAACTTCCAAGTCTTAGTCTCTATTGAAACATATTGGTTCTACGCAACAACGTGCATGTTCTACTATGAAATCAGCCACGACTTGTCCTTTTACAAAATTCTTAATGGTTGATATGTTAAGGAATATTCGACAATGCTAAAGCCCACTTCCCCACTCGACTATGAAGTATGGGTTTAGACAAAGATGTGCTTAATTATATCATAATGCGAATAAACATACACATCAACAAAGCTTAATATATTGCTTCAGATTTTGTACAAGAGAAATACAAACATAAACAAAGTTTTTCTATTGGATGATATCTTGTTTCTGCATCATTCAATAGTCTACTAAGGTAATATACGGCTCTTTCGACACCGTTTACATCCTCTTGTGCTAACATACTTCCTATTGTTTTTTCTGATGTTGCTATGTACAATTTCATAGCTTTGTTTCTAATAGGAGGAAGCAACATAGGTGGCTTTGTCAGGTATGACTTGATTTCATCAAAGGTTTTTTGATGTTCTGGTTCCCATTTGAAAACTTCTTCTTTCTTCAAACGAAGCAACTGTGAGAAAACTTGTGTTTTTCCACTGAGATTTGATATAAACCTTCTTAAGAAGTTGATTTTTCCCAGTAGAAATTGCAATTCCTTTTTTGTTGTGGGAGCCTCTGTTTCCAAGATAGCCTTTGTCTTATTTCCATGTATTTCAATGCCTTTTTTGTGTACAACAAAGCCAAGAAAATCACCTGCACGAACACAAAAGGCACATTTGACTAGATTCATTTTCAATCCATATTTTCTCATTCTTTCGAATGATTGTCGAAGATGGTCTAAATGACCACTTTCTGTTGATGATCTAACAACAATATCATCTATGTATATTTGCATAAATTTTTCTATGAAATCATGAAACATAGAATTCATTGCTCGTTGGTATGTTGCCCCAACATTTTTTAGCCCGAATGGCATTACTACCCATTGATAAACTCCTAATGCCCCAGGACATCTAAATGCTGTTTTTGAAACATCTTCTTCAGCAATATAGATTTGATTATATCCTGAATATCCGTCTAGCATACTCAAATATTCAAATCCTGCTGCTGAATCAATCAACATTTCTGCCACCGGCATAAGATATTCATCTTTTGGTGTAGCATTATTTAGGTCCCTAAAATCTATACAGACTCTAAGAGTCCCATTTTTCTTAATAACAGGAACAATATTTGCTAGCCAATCAACATACCTTACTGTTCTTATGAACTTGCTTTTGAGGAGTCTTTCGATCTCTTCCTTAATCTTCGACAAGATCTGAGGTGCAAATCTTCTTGGTGTCTGCTTGATTGGGTTCTTTTCTGGTCGAATTGGTAGCCTTAGTTCTACCACGTCATGACTTAAACCTGGCATCTCATGATAATCCCAAGCAAAGCAGCCCTTGTATTGTCTCAAAAGC
This sequence comes from Oxytropis ochrocephala, assembly GCA_020916435.1. Taxonomy (NCBI): domain Eukaryota; kingdom Viridiplantae; phylum Streptophyta; class Magnoliopsida; order Fabales; family Fabaceae; genus Oxytropis; species Oxytropis ochrocephala. The sequence continues at coordinate 18,015,313 of CM037089.1, read as the reverse complement.
TCTATGATTTTCCTTCTGAAATCTTTATCAACTTTGACACTAATGAATGTTGGCCTCTTTATGGTGCCATCTCCCAAGTCGATCTCTTCCATGGGATCTTGTGCCTTCATCTTCTCTGTTGAAAACATTGGATCTTTTTCAAAGCTTAAGGGTTCATCATCATAAATGCAATCCAACCTTTGATCTTCCATCATGTTCTCAACTGGCTGATTTGATGTAGTTTCTTTGACCACATTCTGTTTTACTTTGGCCTCTAAAGCCATGTTTTTTTTGCTCTCGGCTATGTAAGCCGTAATTCGCTCCCATGTGCTGGGTGTAGTCATCATAAAACAATTTATGGTCCATCCCACCCTGTGGGTTTGACATAACCCTTTGGGCAGCTTGACTCACCAATTACCTCTCTCTCCCAAATGAAACCATGTTGGGGGTGCAGGTCTAGTGATTCATAGACAACACCTTGTGGCATATAGGCACATGTGGATGGTGTACATGGTGCAATAGTAGCCAATTGCTTGTCAAATGTCTTCTTAGAAATGTGATCAACTTCCGCTAGGAAATAACTCTGATCTCCTTCCACATTTTCTACGAGTCCATATTCTCTCCATATGACAATTCTCTGGTGCAATGTTGAAGGTACTGCCCCTACACCATGGATCCATTCTCTGCCGAGCAGCAAGTTAAAATTTGCTTTGGTTGGAATTACCATAAACAAAGTGAGTACTCAAAACGTATATACGATGTTTTTTTTTTGTCCAATCGTGTACTCAAAACGTATATATGATGTTTTTTTTTTGTTTTTTTAAATGTTTTGTTTTAATTTTTTTTTTTAAAAAATGTTATAAAAAGGCTACTAAATTCGTTGAAGAGTCAAAACTAATCTAAAAAATTATAAAAACACCACTAGAAATCTAACAATACCAAAATAAGGCTATGCAATTTTTTTTAGATTTTTTGGAGACTATGAAAAATTAAAAAAATTAATAAAAAATAGAAAACGATGAAATTTGGGATTTTGAGGCCGTAGTCCCGTAAGAAGTCCCTTTTAAGTGAGTCATGGCCGTTGATTTTTTTCGGATTTAATGGATGTGGTTTCATTGCGATCTGCCCGAATACCGATTTTAGCCTAAACCGATTGAAATTACATCTTCACGTGTTAACGAACTACACACCAAACCTATTTGTAGGCCTAATTTATTCATCTCTAATTTATCTTTTTGTAACATTTTTTTTTTAAAATTTAACTAAAATACAATGGTCTCAAAAATACAAAACATATTTTTTTTAAAAAAATTGTACCAATCGTATATACGTGTTATGGACGTATATACGATCCTAACATTTTGGCCATTGTATATACGTGTTATGGACATATATACGATACCCCCACAATCGTATATACGTCCATAACACGTATATACGATGGCGAAAATGTTAGGGTCGTATATACGTCCATAACACGTATATACGATTGGAACAATTTTTTTTTTTTAAAAATACGTTTTGTTAAGGGTATTTTGGGGTTTCACTATTATGTGGGGGTATAAGTGAAAGGGGTGGGGGTACAAAAAAAAACACCCATCTTATTTAGCGAGCACATCCCATTCCCAAACTCCGGGCCATCATGCCAGACCATAGTGTTGGGCCAAAATTGACACGTGTACGCATTTGAGATTGATTTGATCCACATTTTCATTTTTCAAGTGACTAAATTATTTCTCAAAGACTACTAATTTGCTTCAAAAAAAACCTATTTGGTTTGGGTATTTATTACTCTTTAAAAGTCATTTACTTTAACATATCATACAAATCCGTGTTCAACCAAGAGCCGATCAATTTGGCGGTTGGATCAATGTTAATTGAACTGCAATTCAGTTGAACCAGATTGAACCACAGTTGATTCACTTTGAACCGCGAATTGAATTGGGCTGGACTACTCGAAATATGTTTTTTTTTAGTTTTTTATTTTCCTTTTTCTAGAATTGAATAATTTTTTTAATTATTTATCTATTAGTTTATCCCATTATAATTGAGTCGAGTAAACTAATAAATGACGGGAGTTTTACAGGTTCAAAAATTGAAAAGTAGAAATTTTGATAGAAATGCTTTGTCTAATTCGATTGGGGAAAAAAGGAGCAAATTCATCGTCTCTCGTCCAAAATTCAGAGAGGTATTAGGGCTACAGAAAGAAGCTGTGAAACAGAGAAGCCACATCTCCGTTTTACGGTTCATACCGAGCCATTTATCTATATAAACAATTGACCTAGTTTGTTACTCAATCGATTTTACGCCCTCTGTTGGGATTGCCGTTACTATAAATCTCTTGTAGGCTGCGGAGGCACGCATAAGCACTAGCACTCGTATCATACATCTAGGGTTTGCAATATGAGTCACCGAGGAATGGACCGCGACGACGAAGAGGACGAAGAGTACGAAGAAGAGCAAGTCGCCGACTTCGACGAGGAGGAAGCGGAGGAGGAACAGGAGGAAGACAGAGGCGGTAAAATCAAGCGGAAAAGATCTAGCTTCATTGACGACGATGCAGAGGAAGTGGACGAGGACGAAGAGGAAGAAGATGATGATGATGAGGATTATGACGACCGTCGAGGTAGTCGGAATCGCCGGCAGCCGAAGAAAAGGTCCGCTTCCAATTTTTTCGATGAGGAGGCTCAGGTCAATACCGATGACGAGGAAGAAGAGGAAGAAGGCGAATACGGTGCGTTTTTATTTTGCCCTCTTTATTATCGTTTTTAACAAGTTCAGTTGCGATCAGATTAGATGGAAATTAATCCGATTAGGAATGAAATGGGATGAAATTAGAGTCTGGACTGGGATTTTAGGGTTTATTTGTTTTTAGTCTTTCAATTAGATGGCATAGATATCACTGGTTGGTCGTTGTTGTAAACCTCGATTATGATTTGTCAAGTGTCTGGGCACGACTTTCATTTCATCTTGGTTACATTGTTGGTTGTAAAAGATGATTCTTTCTGGAGAGAGATTTGTGATCTGTGTGTGGTCCGCATAGGATTGGAATTCACAATTGCCTACAAGTCCTGACAATTAGAAATGTTATTTAACCTCTACTTCACACCATTCCCCACTCTTGAATGTAGATGCAATGTCATGTATGCTATTTTTGGTGTTCCGATGTAATAATACAAACTGGTTGCTGTTCTCAAGTTGCTTGGGGTTCTAATATCTCTTTTGTATTATTCGGATTAGTTTTGGGACTTGTTGTGGTTGTGTTTTAATTAACTTGGAGTTTTGAGTACAACTCTTTGTTAAAAAGTAGGATTTTCCAAACGAAAATAATGTGGTAATCAATTAGTTGAACATGGCTTGAATTGTAAGCACTTTCACAGGATATGATAATATTAAGGGTACTCACACTCGCTGTTACCCCCTCACTTTGTTTAGATTTCAATGGTTTCATGTCCTGAACCGTAGCTATGGTTTGATTGAGGTATGTCTTAAAACCTAGTAGTTTTCACGTACACTGTCTTCTTGAGTGTTTGTAAATTGTAACCCTTAGGGATTTGATAGGAACCAGTATACTAATTGTCCCGTACGAATGCTGTTCTCAAGTTGCTTGGGGTTCTAGTATCTCTTTTGTATTATTCGGATTAGTTTTGGGACTTGTTGTGGTTGTGTTTTAATTAACTTGGAGTTTTGAGTACAACTCTTTGTTAAAAGTAGGATTTTCCAAACGAAAATAATGTGGTAATCAATTAGTTGAACATGGCTTGAATTGTAAGCACTTTCACAGGATATGATAATATTAAGGGTACTCACACTCGCTGTTACCCCCTCACTTTGTTTAGATTTCAATGGTTTCATGTCCTGAACCGTAGCTATGGTTTGATTGAGGGATGTCTTAAAACCTTGTAGTTTTCACGTACACTGTCTTCTTGAGTGTTTGTAAATTGTAACCCTTAGGGATTTGATAGGAACCAGTATACTAATTGTCCCGTACGAATGCACTATATGTATATTTTTTATTGACAATCTGACATTGGTACCCAGTGACTTGAGTTATAGTGCTTGTCAATAAATCAATGCAGAATATATGGATTGCCTCAAGTCCTCTCTATCTATGCCTATTAACTGGAGTGATACACAGAAATTTTGTTATGATGCTGGATTTTTACTTTATGAGTGACCGAAAGCAAGGGAAGGATTGAATTTCCTGTGTTTCTACTGTTTTGACATGGTTGTTCGGGTTTCATAAAATCATGTCTTAAACTCTAAGCTATACTGTATGAAATATGCCAATTATTTATGCAAATAAGCTAATGGCTGCTGAAACATGCAGACTTCATTGATGAGGGTGGAGCTGATCTGCCAGATGAAGATGATGGTCGGAGGCCTCCTTCCCGTCGTATGCTACCACCTCACCAAGAAGATCATGAAGATCTTGAAGCTATGGCAAGAAGCATTCAGGAAAGATATGGAAGGCGAGCGCAAGATTATGATGAAGAAACTAATGATGTAGATCAACAGGCACTTTTGCCATCTGTAAGAGATCCAAAACTATGGATGGTCAAATGTGCGGTATGTTCCCTTTCGATTTTGTTGGTGTTGTTTTCCTAGTTTTAGTAGCTGGATATGTTATAACGTATGTCATATTATTTGGTCTATTTTGTTAGATTGGTCGGGAACGAGAAACTGCTGTTTGTCTCATGCAAAAGTACATAGACAAGGGGTCTGAATTGCAAATCAGATCAGCCATTGCTCTAGACCATCTCAAAAACTATATCTATGTGGAAGCAGATAAAGAAGCTCATGTTAGAGAGGTATTGTCATATGAAATGTCTATTGTTTATCAACTGACACACATCTTTATTGACTAAATTGTGATATTTTTTACATGCATTTCAGGCTTGCAGAGGTCTGCGTAATATATTTGGCCAAAAGATAACCCTTGTTCCAATAAAAGAAATGGCTGATGTGTTGTCAGTTGAAAGCAAAGCTATTGATCTTGCTAGAGATACTTGGGTCAGAATGAAAATTGGGACATATAAGGGGGACCTTGCTAAAGTATGCATCATATTCTAGGAATTTACAATTCTTTCCCTCTTGCTTTCTTAATTTACCATCAAATATTTCTTCTACAGGTAGTAGATGTTGACAATGTACGGCAAAGGGTCACCGTGAAACTGATTCCGAGGATAGACTTACAGGCCCTTGCAAACAAATTGGTATGAAATGCTTGTGTCTTGTTAAATTTAGCCTTCTATTTGTTGAATATGTATCTTTCTTGAAAATTGAAATAACTTGGGTCCCTATTCTTGTGCAAAATGCATTTATCTTGCAGGAAGGCAGAGAAGTTGTGAAAAAGAAGGCATTTGTTCCCCCTCCTCGTTTTATGAATGTTGATGAAGCTAGGTATTGCTGATTCTCTCCTTTTTATTGCCAAGTGTGTTTTTTTGTTAGAAAACTTTTAGTTCCTGCTCTGACAGAATTTATGCTTTCTACCAGGGAACTACATATTCGTGTGTGGAGCATAGGCGTGATGCCTACGGGAAAGGTTTGATGCTATTGGAGGCATGATGTTCAAAGATGGATTCTTATACAAAACTGTATCAATAAAATCCATTAGTGCTCAGAACATCAAACCTACTTTTGATGAGCTTGAAAAATTTCAGTAAACCGGGTGAGAGTGGAGATGGTGATGTGGCCAGTCTGTCAACTTTGTTTGCAAACAGAAAGAAAGGGCATTTTATGAAAGGTGATGCCGTCATTGTCATCAAAGGTGATTTAAAGAACTTGAAGGGATGGGTGGAGAAAGTGGATGAAGATAATGTTCATATAAGACCAGAAATTAAGGGTCTTCCTGTGAGTATGAATTGATATTTGACTGGTTTCCTTCACTGTAAAGGCTGCCAGTTTTGTATCTTGATGATTAGCTGAAAATTGTTTTCATGATGATCTGATTATCTTCTCTCTCTTTTTATTTTTGTTTTCTTTTCATTATGTCAGAAAACTCTTGCAGTGAATGAAAGGGAACTTTGTAAATATTTTGAACCTGGAAACCATGTTAAAGTTGTCTCTGGTGCTCAAGAGGGTGCTACTGGCATGGTTGTGAAGGTGGATCAGCATGTCCTGATCCTAATATCTGATACTACGAAGGAGGATGTAAGTTTTATGTTCCCTTGATAGACTTGGTTAAAGGACTTCTAAATTTCTAAGTACATTTAGTACAAAAAATGACAAAAATATCCTCTCGTTAGATCCGTGTGTTTGCAGATGATGTTGTAGAGAGTTCTGAAGTAACCACTGGAGTTACGAAAATTGGGGACTATGAACTTCGTGATCTTGTATTGCTAGAGTAAGAATTTTTATTTGGCTTGAGATTAAGCATAGCACATTGCCTTTGCGTGCTATGGTTCAAACTTTCCTCACTTATAATTTAACTTGGTGCAGTAATTTGAGTTTTGGTGTGATAATACGTGTAGAAAGTGAGGCTTTTCAGGTTAGTGTGTGACTCACAATTTTCAATACGTCAATTTAAGTTTTGAGACTTATGTCATTATATTATCATCTGTTGCCTTTTTTAGGTTCTTAAGGGGGTTCCTGACAGACCTGAAGTTGTGCTTGTTAGATTAAGAGAGATCAAGTGTAAGATAGAGAAGAAAATAAGTGTGCAGGATAGGTTTAAGAATACAGTATCATCAAAGGATGTTGTGCGGATTGTTGAGGGTCCCTGCAAAGTGAGATTCTGACTTTTGGCTAGTTGTATTTCTTGGAATTTGATACTATCAGATTTTTACCATTTTTCTTTTTTAGGGAAAACAAGGTCCTGTCGAGCACATATATAGAGGAATCTTGTTCATCTTTGATCGGCATCATCTTGAACATGCAGGCTTTATTTGTGCTAAGGCCCAATCATGTGTGGTTGTGGGAGGTTCACGCTCCAATGCCAACAGAAATGTACCCATTTTTCCTATTTTAATTCTTATGTCATTTCATGCTAGTGATGGTGTTTTGCTTAAATTATTTATTATGCATTTATTCTCTAGGGTGATGCCTACTCTAGATTATCCAGCCTTACAACTCCACCTCGTATTCCACAGTCCCCAAGGAAGTTTAATCGGGGAGGGTCTCCATTTGATTGTATGTTAAAATCTTCCGTTTTATTAAATGCTATCTATCATTATAATAGACCTTTTTCATGAAAAAGTTATCTAATGTTAACTTATTTGGATGTGGCATAGCTGGAGGGAGGCATAGGGGTGGAAGGGGACATGACGGTTTAACTGGTGCAACTGTTAAAGTACGCCTGGGTCCCTTTAAAGGTTACCGGGGCCGTGTTATAGAACTTAAAGGCACTTCAGTCCGTGTTGAATTGGAGTCCCAAATGAGGATTATAACAGGTAAGTATTCTGATTTGGGCAAATGACTGAGCTTGCTTGTATTTTTGTACTTGTATGGTATCTAACTTGGTTGTTTGCAGTTGACCGTGACCATATATCTGACAATGTGGCGGTTACCCCTCATCGGTAAGTTATATGTACATAAAATTTGTGATTCCTTGTTTATATTGGAAGATATTCAACCATATGACTTTTTGTGTTCTGCCAGCGATACATCTCGATATGGGATGGGAAGTGAAACCCCAATGCATCCATCCCGAACTCCTCTGCATCCTTATATGACTCCAATGAGAGATCCTGGAGGTATGCTTGATTTTGTTTTTTTAGGTTTCTGTTTGATTTATTCCATAATGTTGACGAGTTTTGTACTTTAGTTTTATAGCTGTAACTTCTAATATTTGTTAAATGCATTGCTATTTGTAGCAACTCCTATTCATGATGGAATGAGGACACCTATGCGTGACCGAGCATGGAATCCTTATGCGCCAATGAGTCCTCCAAGGTTTGTCCTAATATCATCCCTCCCCTATGAACTTCATATATACTAGAGCAAGCGGGTTGGAAGGAATTGGTAGTTAAAATCAACTTGTTATGTGAACTGTGATTTATGAATTCTGATGGTGAGACTAAAATCAGGGATAACTGGGAAGATGGAAATCCAGGATCTTGGGGTGCCAGTCCACAGTACCAGGTAAGGGGTATTGGTTAACTTGAGATACCCTGCAATATGTATTTCATTTTAGTAACTATACTGAACCTTGATAATCTTTTATTGTTCTTTTCCTTCTTATAATCTTTTCAGCCAGGAAGTCCTCCTTCCCGGCCATATGAAGCCCCAACTCCAGGTGCTGGTTGGGCTAGCACTCCCGGTGGCAATTATAGCGAAGCTGGAACACCACGGGACAGTTCTGCCTATGGTAGCCCCGCTTCTTACCCTTTGAAATCAATAGAATATTTGCAGTTTTAACTTTTATACTGATATTTTATTTTGTGGGATGGGTGTTTGTATTGCAGCCAATGCTCCAAGCCCATATTTACCATCAACACCAGGTGGGCAGCCTATGACACCAAATTCTGCATCTTATCTTCCTGGCACTCCCGGAGGACAGCCTATGACTCCAGGAACTGGAGGCCTGGATATGATGTCCCCAGCTTTAGGTTAGTTTCTGTATCTTTTCATCTATAACAGACAGATTTAGTATGTAAAGATTTAAGTTTTTTCAGCATGTCTATGTAGTTATACTTGTGCCATCACACTGCACCTTTGTGATGTACCTATTTCTCTCCATCAATGACTGAGAGCAAGTATCTTATGATAAGCATGGTCTCTCTATAATGGAGGACACCTAGGATATGTATGCTAGAGTGCATGTCTATCTGATTAATGTTCCTAATTAATATTTTATATTGTTATTTTATGGTACATTTAATACAAAGGTGATTGATACTCTGAGCATACTATATGGTTTGCTATTCATGTATCTTCGTATTATTTGAACGATGGCACCACTCAAACACCGTCTTTGATGGAGTGGTCATTTAAACATCATATCTCTTGTTCCTATTAATTTCTTCTAATGCTTTTAGTTCAAACACCGTATGTGCCGTCCATGTGAGATAACTCAGATTTTGGGCTGTTTATGTTGAAATTATGCTATCAACTACAATGCATATCCTGGATCAATTAGTTGAATCATTTATTTATTTTGGTAATCAGCAAAATTGAGATAGCATTTAATTTCTTTCACCGAAATTCGTCAGACTCAGGTTGTTTGATTTTGTTGTAGGTGGGGACAATGAAGGGCCATGGCTTATGCCGGACATATTGGTCAATGTACACGGGGCCGGAGAGGAGTCTGTCGGAGTTATAAGAGATGTTCTACCGGTATGTACACATACTGGTCAATGTCCAACTTGCTTGTATATACATTTTGGTGTTTTTGAATTTGTATGTGAAATTATGCCAAACTCTCAATTGTTTGTCTTGGGATTGGGGTGGGGTGGGGGTCTTATTAACTGCTGCTATGCAACATATATGATATGAACAATTTGTGATAGTGTGTTACTTTTTCTTAGGGTATTTTATATTATCTTTCAGGATTAATTTTTAAATTTCTTTGTTATTAGCATCTTTGCTATTTTACGAATTAGAGTTAGGGTAGTAGAAGTATAAAATAAAGATCAGTGATTATTGCTTTATATCATCATCGTATATCTATATAAATCCATGATCATAATTCAAAATCTCATTTTTTTAATGCATAAAGCTGTGTTTTGTCATTACTAATTTCAGTTGTTTGGGTTCTGAATTGGTATTATTGACACGGACATTTTTTCTTCTTTCAGGACGGCTCTTGCCGGGTAGCTCTTGGGTCTAATGGGAATGGTGAAACAATAACAGCGCTTCCCACTGAAATGGAGGCTGTAGTGCCAAGGAAATCAGATAAAATAAAGATAATGGGTGGGGCATTGCGTGGTGCCACAGGAAAGTTGATTGGTGTAGATGGCACTGATGGTATTGTAAAGGTAGATGACACGTTGGATGTGAAGATTTTAGACTTAGTAATTTTGGCAAAATTAGCTCAATCCTGATAGGCTCATTGTAGATAAATCACTAAATGCTGCTTAATTTAATTCCAAGTTTAGCATCTTAGTTAAGTACTACTAGATTTGTTGCTTCCCTTGAGATAGGGACACCAAAAAGACCAGGAATGGAATCTTTATCCGTGATATCTCTATTGCATATTGATATATCAATCGCATTTGAAATCAAGTTAGAGCAGGTATATTCCGGTTTGTTTGATTCGGGGATAGGGTCATTTTTTACATTTTTATGTTACACAGGTAGCTTGATCGAGTCGATCACCGACCCAAAATTTGAAATTATGTAGTTTATAGTTACTTATCAAACCACTTTTAAATCTTAGATAAAGTTTCTTTACGTTTCTATGAATCAAGTAGATGACTTAACTTTTAATGAAGTTTAAACATCTTAATGAATCTTTAAATGATTTTTATTAAGTTGATAGTTTATATCGGTTTCCGAAGTTTTTTTTCCCAAGTTTATATCGTTTTCCTAAGATAAAAGCTGTTAGTGGGTGTGGGTGTAACTAGACAAAAAAGAAAAAAAATGTTGGGGTTGTAACCAGACAAAAAGGGGGCTCAACCAGCAGTTTCACAATGCCATTTACATGTTATAGCATGTTAAGCAAATGGTGTCATATCATATACCGAGTGTCAATCACATCAACAAAAAGCTTCTACATGGTTCAACAGTTGCTTTGTATACGCTGGAATTGTCCAATCGTGAACGGGTCCAAAGGTGTGTTCTTTATTTTGCGGACGCAATGCGCACCTCTCATTGGAGTTGCTAAATAATTAGTAATCAGATGAAGGAGAAAATTCTATCACACTCATTGAATTTTGTTGGGTATAATACTCTATAAGTATGAGAGTCTTCACTTTAAATTAAAGTGTGATACAGGACTTGATTGCTACATGACCAAGCGTCAACAAACTCAGTTGATGCAACAAAAAATTGTTATAGCATGTTAAGCAAATGGTGTCATATCATATATTGAGTGTCAATCACATCAACAAAAAGCTTCTACATGGTTCAACAGTTGCTTTGTATACGCTGGAATTGTCCAATCGTGAACGGGTTCAAAGGTGTGTTCTTTATTTTGCGGACGCAATGCGCACCTCTCATTGGAGTTGCTAAATAATTAGTAATCAGATGAAGGAGAGAATTCTATCACACTCATTGAATTTTGTTGGGTATGAAACTCTATGAGTATGAGAGTCTTCACTTTAAATTAAAGTGTGATACAAGACTTGATTGCTACATGACCAAGCGTCAACAAACTCAGTTGATGCAACAAAAAATTGATATACCTAAATTGTATAATCAATGATACTCAAGTAGTTCGGCAGCACAGAACCAGTGGCTCAGGCCGCAGTAGGGTCGCATAAAATGTAATATTGACGGAGCTTGGTTCGAGGATCGTTTATGGTTTGGTATTGGCATATGTCTTAGGGACCACGACAGCAGGTTCCTCAATGCAACATCACTATGGTATGAAGGTTTCTTAAATCCTCAAGAAATTGAGGCTATGGGTTTATTGGAAGCTCTCCGTTGGCCGACTCTTGAAAACGTTCATGATGTTGATGTTTGTAAGCAAGTTGTGGATGCATTCCACGGTGGACCTCAATTAGCAAATGAATTTGGAGCAATTATATCTACTTGCAATAACCTCTTCTCTCTTCTTCATAACTGTTCCATCATTTTACATCGGGGAGCAAAGCAAATGTGTGTTGCTTCACGAACCTTAGCTAGGGTGGCTCGATTTTATGCTAGTCACCAACTACTTGATGTTATTCCTCAGTGTATTAACACTATTTTAATTAATGAAATGACTTAAGTTTGCTTGCTTAAAAAAAGTAGTTGAGGAACTTAATGACGAGGTTCAACAGTGAGGCATATCAAAAACTAGCCTTATCGAACAATGTTCAATTCTAATCCCTCCGAAAGACCTAATACCCACATTTGTTGACTGGTCAAAAATGAAGGAAAACCCTTAACAAATACTCCAAATTAATTCTATGAATTCTATTGACAAATTCAACTAACGATCTGCTTGGTAAAAATAGGTGATAGCAAATAAACTAACTTATGTCAAATAAACTAGATGATTAAATTTTAAGTATTTGGCAACATTAGCGGCTGAGCTGACTTATAAATATAAATAAATTGATATAAATGAGCATTTGTAATAAATACTTAAAAAAAGAGAGAATATTCATTTGATGATGGATAAATGAGAAATTTAATTAAAATAAAAGGACATGAATCAGAAAAAATAAAATGTTACTCCCTCCGTTCCTATATACTTGTCACTTTTTGGCATTTTACACATACCAATGAGCTCAATAAATTTTGTTACATTTGATACAATTAATTCTCTTTTACCCATAATACCCTTAATCATTTATTATCTCATTTCTTCTATTTGTCTCTCTACAATAAATACTTAAGGGCATTATTGACAAAGCAACAATAAATGTTGCATTGGACTTTGAAAATGACAAGTAAATAGAAACAAATTTTTTCTCCTAAAGCGACAAGTAATAAGGAACAGAGGGAGTATAAGATAAGGAGTGGATTCTCCTTCTCCATTGATACTTCACCGGAGATTGTGCAGTGTTGGTTCTTAATCATTGAAAACTCTCTCTCCCTCTCTAATTTTTTCATGTACTAATGTCTCTCTCTCTCTCACTTTTTCATGTACTGATGTCTCCCCCTTTCTCTCTCTCACACACACACACACACACACACTTTTTCATGAATGAAAAATGATATCTATTGAATTGTGCAATATGTAAATTATATGCAAATCCAGTTCAATAGAATTGAAACTGAAACTCAACTGAAAAACTAACAAAACTAGGACCAAATCAGTTAAAATAACTACAAGGGTACAAAGGGAAACAGATGCAAATGTAAGGGATAAAAATGTAAATAACAATTCTAAACTCTAATACTCTCCATCGAATTGGAAGAAATGTTATGTAGACCCAACTTGGACAATAAATCATGAAACAACGGAGTTGTGCCCGGCTTGGTGAGTATGTCAGCTAGTTGGTATATAGATTTAATATGTACCAATCTAATCACACCAGATAGGTCTTTCTCTCTAATGAAGTGACAGTCAATTTCGATGTGTTTGGATCGTTCATGAAATGTGGGGTTGGATGCCAAGTGTATAGCTGATTGGCTGTTAGAGAACACAATGGCAGGCCCAACAGTGATTTTAAAATCCCGTAGCAAAGAATGGAGCCACTGTAATTCGCTTGCAACACTAGCAAGGGATATGTATTCAGCTTCTGTAGAGGAACGAGACACAACTTGTTGTTTCTTGGATTTCCACGAGACAAGAAAATCTCCAAGAAAAACACAATAAAGTACTTCTCCTAGTATTTGGACAACTTCCCCAGTCAAAGTCAGTGTAAGCCTTAAGAGACATGGTGGAAGTGGCTAAAAATAGGGCAGTCGCTGGTGTGCCCATGTGATACCTCAAGAGATGATGGATGTCACTCAAATGTGCAGTAGTTGTCTTAGACATGTATTGGCTAAAATTATTTACTGCAAAATATATATCAGGAAATGGTGAGGTATAGAAGCCTTCCTATCAACCTTCTATACTGAGAACTATCAGGAACTGGTTCACCTTCATTCACACTCAACTCCAGATTAGGATCCATAGGGAGATTAGCAGGTTTGCTATCAATAAAACCCGTGTCATTGAGTAAGAACAAAGTGTATTTTCTCTTTGAGAGGGAAATGCCATCAGATGCCTTGGAAATTTCCAAGCCCAAAAAATAGCTTAGTGAACCAAGAATCTTTAGCTTAAATAGTGTCTGAAGTTGCTGCTGTACCTGCCAGAGCATTTCAGGTGATGGACCAGTAACAATAATGTCATCAACATAGACTAATATATCTACAGATCCACAGTTGGTAAGATCCCGAGAAAATTTAGTGAACCATTGTCTGGAAGCCTATCTCAATCCATAGATGGATTTATTCAACTTGCATTGAATAACTTTGCAGCAGTAATAACTTGATCTGCTGCAGCAGGTGTATTTCCTTATCTGTTCTTGCCCTAACCAAGGGGATAACCGTGGATCTGGTAACATTTCCCTACAGTGTGACCAAGAACTCCGCATTGCGAGCACACATGATGATCTTTCTTGATAGGACCAGATTTGGCATTGTGCTTGGTTTGATATGCCTTGATAGCAAAGGCAATTTGAGATTCCACAGTAGTGGTTTTGGAGATAGCACTAAGTTCACGATGCTTCTCATCTTGCAGCATAAGAGAGAACACCTTTGAGATAGGGGAATAGGATCCTTGGTTAGGATTTGGCCTCGAACATGAGAAAGAGCATGACATACTCGCGCTCAATTTCAGCAAGAAGAGGCTTAACACCACCGCATTTAATCGTACTTCCATCCTCGTATTCCTGTAATTCCTCCCAAAGCGACTTTAATTTTGTGTAATATTGAGTGACAGAGGAATTACCTTGAGAAATGATATTTAGGTCCTTGTGAAGTTGATAGATGCGAGGTCCATTAATCTGTTGAAAGCGATTCTTGAGATTAGTCCATATCTCTGATGCAGAAGAGGCGTGAATGATGGAAGTGACGATTTCCTTTGAGACTACATTGAGAAGCTTAGAGCAAACAATGTTGTCGTTGCCTGTCCATGCAGTCTTCGATTTGGAATCACCATCTTCAAGAAAGGGAAAGGTACCATCAACATAGCCTAATTTGTTCTTCCCTTTGAGAGCGAAACACATCAAGCGATACAAGGAGTTGTAATTCCCGCTAGTTAGGGTTTGTGTGACGAGAACCAACCCGGGATGATCGTTGTTATGAAGGTACAGTGGATCATAACGTGTTCATGAACTTCACTTGGATTCGCCATTGATGAAGTGAACCGAAGGAGAAGAGAGCAATTTTTGAAACGAAATCAAAGAGAGGACGAACACAAAAAAAAGGGGAAAGTTCGTGAAGAATTTTCAGAGAACGGAAGCATGAATTTAAATACCTACTGATACCATATTGAAGCCATAACTGAATCAAGAAATGAATGAAAAATGGTATTTATTGAATTGTGCAATCTGTACATTGAGTTATATACAAATCCAATTCAACAGAATTGAATCTGAAAAACTAACTAAAAGCTAACTAGGACCAAATCAGTTAAAATAACTATAAGGGTACAAAGAGAAATAGATACAAATGTAAGGGATAAAAATGTAAATAACAACTCTAAACTCTAATAATACACATGTAAAGCTAAAATCTAGGACTATGATAAGTAATATCATGCAATTGTTTATAGAAGATAAGTAGCACTGAAATTTTGGTCAAATGGTTTTACCGACAATTGATATTTGGACTTCAATCCAAAACTTTAATTTTATATGTCAAACTCATTACATCGATGATGAATGACAATTAAATAAGAAATATAGTGATTTATTTTGATTTTTGAGCTCGTTACGTTGATTACACATCGATTTTGATGTTGGTTTGTTTTTCTTATTTCTACTATTATTATTATTATTATTATTATTATTATTATTATTATTATTATTCTAGTTTTGTTTACTTATTTTTCTTTTGTAAAAAGATATTTTACTAATGAACAGAATACTCAACTCAATCCACTTGAGGTCGGATTAAGTTGATTTGGCTTACATGAAAACTTGGGTCTGATTTTACCAAACCCAATCCACAAGTATTTAATTGAATTGAGTCTTCTTTTTTTTTTTTGACAAAGTTGAATTGAGTCTTTTTATATTATATGCATCAAAATCCATCCAACCCAATTACTCCTGGGAGTGTTTGCGGTGCGGTTTGGTTCGGTTTTGAGATAAAAAGTGAACCGAACCGCAAGAGAAAATTACATGCGGTTTGGTTTGGTTCGGTTCGGTTGGCATTTAAATAAAATCGAACCAAACCAAACCAACGCGGCTTGGTTTGGATTAGTTCGGTTGGTTCCGTTTTTCCAAGACAAAATTAATTTAAAACGGAGTTAAAATTAACTAACATAAAAAAGGCTAACATCAATCATTAAGAAAAAATCTACTCAAATATATGTAGTATATAAATCACTCACTTTTAATTTTTTTTCAAATAGCTAAGACAATGTTTAAAAGAATTTGAAGGTTTGTTGTAATTTTTAAGTATAACATAACAATATGAATTATTTGTAAGTGAGTCAAAGAATTAATTGGATTTGGGCTAGTAAGTGAGTGAGAGTTGGGTTGTAGTTGTAATTGGGTTAGTAAGTTAGTAAGGAAGGTTGTAATTCAACAAGCCTTAGTGTTACTTGCGGTTTGGTTTGGTTTGGTTCTGATCGTACCTTGACCAATGAAGTGTTGAAGTTGTTGTCCTGTGACTAGGTCGGTCGTTGAATAGGAGAAAGGACCAGTTTTGGCTTCACGTATTTGAAGTACTCGGGTGTTACACCGCAAAGACACTCGACGATCAAGTAAGTGAGTCGTCGGGCGAGATAACACAAGGTAAGAGAACGCACACGATGCCATGTATGCGAATGGCGTATATATACCGTGAGAGCCCGACCGCTTTTTGCGAAAATTTCACGGTTGCGAGAAGTGCGCCAAGCGGCGTGCTTGGGCGGTTCTTGCGCTTATGTGGGCCGACAACCCAAATCTTTGTTCGGACCTCTTCGTTTTCTTTGATACACCCTGAGCGAGTTCGGTTTTGGAAAACAAAACCATGAACCGAACCAAACCGCACGGTGCGATGAAAAAAAGAACCGAACAAAACCGATCAAAAACGGTTTTTTGCGATTTTCGGTTTGGTTTGATTCGATTTGCGGTTTTCCTATTGGTTTGATTCGGTTTTGAACACCCCTAATTTCTTCCACCCCTATTTAATATTGAAAAATATAGTCTAGGAAAAATTGAGAAGGTCGACAGAAAGGAAAGTAGCGAACGTAAGCAGTTGTTTGTAGCCCGTCGTTTATGTGCATCGGTCGACAGAAATAATATAATCATGATAATTTATGATGAATACTTAAGTGTAAAACAAATCAAATCAAATTCAACTAATCATGTGAAAATACAAAAAAAAAAAAATAGAACTTTTTTTAAAAAATCTAAATAATAAAATATAATATAATCTCATTATATTTCTTTGACTTATATTTATTTTCTCCACTTCCACTTGATTGCCACGTGATCTGAGAACTAAAGAAAAGAGAAATAGAGGATTATAATAAAGAACGAAAATGTAACGACAAAAAGAAAAGGAAAAAAAAAGAAGAATTAAGAAGAATAAAGAAGAAGAAACGCTCAAAAACCAGGGACGGTTTAGCGGGTACGTGTCCTAAGCAATAATAAGGCGCCGCTTGGAAATAAAAGCAGAAAACAACAGCAAACAGCGGTTACCGAAATCCAAAGTGGTATTTCTTGTGGAAAAAGAAAATCATTGGACACTCTCACTCCCTATAAATAAACTCCATCCACGCAGAGTTTGTTCCACAATACTATTACCACTTGTCTCGTTATTCATACATTCTTTCTTCCTGTTAATTCGCGATGTCGACGACAGCTGGTCAGGTCATCAAGTGCAAAGGTCCGTTTCCTATCTTTCTTTCTTTCTTTTACTGATCCACTAAATATGTTGATCCTTTTCGTGGTTATATTGTTTTAATTAGAATGGTTAATGGTTAATAATAGCTAGAGTGCTAATTTAATTATCATATTACTTATTGAATCGATTGATTATTAATTTGATTACAGCGGCGGTTGCATGGGAGGCGGGGAAGCCGCTTGTGATGGAAGAGGTAGAGGTGGCGCCACCTCAAGCCGGTGAAGTCCGTTTGAAAATACTCTACACCTCCCTTTGCCACACTGATGTTTATTTCTGGGAAGCCAAGGTAACTAAACTCACCACACTCCACAAATTTACAATTACTTCTTAATTATTATTACCTAGGCTAGCATCATTTTCAATTTCAACTTACCTGCAATTTTTAGAGGAATAGATAGATTTGTATGCCTGTCTATTCACATCATCCAGAATAAAAATTCGCATTAGAGAAATCTATTCTGTATAATGTAGTTTGATTTTATTCTGTATTGTGTGTATCAGGGCCAGACTCCATTGTTTCCTCGTATATTTGGTCATGAAGCTGGAGGGTATGTTATTGTTTCTCTTCTTAACATTGCTTGCAAAAATGAGTAACATAGTTTGCTGTTTTCTAGTATATATGTACTGTGGAATGGATCATGTTATTGATAGTGTTGGCATGATGTTGATCAGGATTGTGGAGAGTGTAGGTGAGGGTGTAACCCATGTGAAACCAGGGGATCATGCCCTCCCTGTATTCACAGGAGAGTGTGGGGATTGTCCACATTGTAAGTCAGAAGAGAGCAACATGTGTGATCTGCTTAGGATCAACACTGATAGAGGTGTCATGATCAATGACAATAAGTCAAGATTCACTATAAAGGGACAACCTGTGAACCATTTTGTGGGTACCTCTACATTCAGTGAATATACTGTGGTCCATGCTGGATGTGTTGCAAAGGTTAACCCTGATGCTCCACTTGACAAAGTTTGTATTCTCAGTTGTGGAATTTGCACAGGTTTGAAAAATACCCCTTACCTTGATATTATGATTATGATATATATATTCCAATTCAATTTCATTTGTGCTTGTAGGTCTTGGTGCTACAATCAATGTTGCTAAACCGAAACCGGGTTCTTCTGTTGCCATCTTTGGTCTTGGAGCTGTTGGCCTTGCTGTATGTTTCACCGTATATCTTTGTCTGTGTCGTTTTTACAAAGAATCTGAAAAGAGTTATATTAACTCATGCCTCTTTAATGCAAATTTAAGGTCTTTGAAGGGGCTAGGATTTCTGGTGCATCAAGAATCATTGGAGTTGATTTAGTTTCCAGCCGATTTGAACTAGGTACAATGCTTTCCTATTCCATGAAATGCTGAGATTAAGGTCACAACATCAATTAAATGAGTATTTGACTTATTCATTGTATTTCTGTTTTTATTATTGTGGGCAGCTAAGAAATTTGGGGTGAATGAGTTTGTGAACCCAAAAGATCACGACAAACCTGTACAACAGGTTAGCTACTTTTGTTTTCTCTAAAGTTTGTGTCCTTTTAGTGTACGAGGGAGATTGAGATGTGAATGTTGGTGTGCAGGTTATTGCTGAAATGACCAATGGAGGTGTGGATCGTGCTGTTGAATGTACTGGAAGTATCCAAGCCATGATTTCAGCATTCGAATGTGTCCATGATGTATGTAAAACTAAAACAGAACACATTTTTTTTCTGACTTGTTTAACTGAAGAGTTTATAAACATTACCCCGAGTCTATGGCTGAAACATGATATGTTATTCTCAGGGTTGGGGTGTTGCTGTACTTGTTGGAGTGCCAAGCAAAGATGATGCATTCAAAACTCATCCTATGAATTTTTTGAATGAGAGAACTCTTAAGGGTACCTTTTATGGTAACTACAAACCTCGTACTGATCTTCCTGGTGTTGTGGAAAAGTACATGAGAGGGGTAAGCTTATAGTATATATTGAATTTTGTAGAATAAATATTGCAGCATGATGGGTTACCTATGTTGTTAATGTGATGTTATGCTGATACTGCAGGAGCTGGAGCTAGAGAAATTCATCACTCACACAATTCCATTCTCAGAGATCAACAAAGCTTTTGATTACATGTTGAAAGGGGAGTCCATCAGATGTATCATACGCATGGAGGAGTGAAACTGTAAAACAATGATGAAATAGTCCCTACTCTGGGACGGAATTTTCTCTGCTTGTGAAAAATAATAAAATTTCATTATGTAATCCCTTTAGGATTATCGAGTTTGCGAGAACTTTGTAATTGCCTTTGCTACTGCGAGTGTCTAAATACATCATGTTAAGCAATATTTTGTTTGTTTATATTTTAGTTCTTCTTGTGGTATTTTAACTGATTTATTTTATTTTGAAACTGTTAAAGAAAAGTGTTTGAAAAATATGACATCCATGAAAATTAGAGAGAACTTTTAAAAGTCTATTATATCAATAGTGGTGAAATATTACAAATGAGAAGGGTTAATTATAAATGAGTTTACTATCTATCTTATATACAGACTAATTAGTGGCCTTTAGATTAAAAATAGTTTGTTAAATTATGCATCGATTAATGGTATTGTATGAGTTTCAAATAATTATTTTTGCAATTAATTGTGAATTAAAAGCTGACATTTTAATAAATAATTTTACATAAACTATATATAAATATGTTAACATATTTGGTCAATATTTTTTAATATAGACAAATAAGAGGGGAGTGCTATAGAGGCTTTATAAGAGCTTCTTTATTTATAATATCGTCATATTATTTGCTAATTATTTATTTACACTAAAAACATAATTCAAATTTATATTAAGTATTTTATATGTATTAATATAAACATATATAATGAACAAAAGACAATGAATAGTACAAAATATCATTTAGTTTTGATGAAACTATTTTTAAAATATTACACAGTTTTGATGAAACAATTTTTAACTTTTGATTTTTTATTTTTAATTTTTAGTCAAAAGAATTTTAGAATTTTTACTAGCGGTATCGCTTTTTTTGACAATTGGATTGGAAGTGGTTAAATTAATTGGGTTTAAAGTTTTGAGTGAGTGAGAGAAAGTAATTTGAAATGACTTTTTTATCCTTAGGATTGAGATAAAAGTGAGAGATAATTTAGTATTTTTGGTAGTGGGTTGTTTGTATATATTGATAGTAGACTGCCGCTCTCGTGCTGCTCACGGAAAAGTGAGATGAGATTTAATTTTTGATTTTTTTAGGATAATTTTTTTTGGAATTTTTGCTAGTGGTATTGCTTTTTTTGACAATTGGTAGTGGATAAATTAATTGGGGTTAGTAGTTTTGAGTGGGTTAGAGGGAAAAAGTGAGACAGAATAATTTGAAATAATATTTTTATTCTTAGAATTGAGATAAAAGTGAATGATAATTTATTATTTTTGGTAGTGAGTTGTTTGTATATATTGATAGTACAAGTAGATAGATAAATTTTTAGTAGTGGGCTGTTTGATTATGTTGATAGTTGAGAGCAGGGGAGGATTTACCTATAGCTGAGGGTGTGCAGCTGCACACTCTTGAATTTTAAAAGTTTCAGTGATACCCCTATTTTCTTTTTATTTTAACCTCTATACTTTTTATTTGCACACACTCACTCTACATCCTGACCTTACTTATTGAGATTACAAGAGAGGCTAAGAGAGATGAAGAAGAAGATATAATGAGAAAATGGAGATAAAGAGAAAAGTATAAACAAAGGAGAAGAACAGAGAATGGGCGATGAAGGGATAACGAGCGAGAGAAGCACTTACAAGTGAGTGAGTGAGTGAAAAAAAAGTGAGATGAAATAATTTGAAATGACATTTTTATCCTTAGAATTGAGATAAAAGTGAGGGATAATTTAGTTTTTTTGGTAGTGGGGTGTTTGTATATATTGATAATAGATAGATTGTCGCTCCATTGAGGCTCACGAAAAAAGTGGATTATATTTAATTTTTGATTTTTTAGGAAAAATAATTTTGGAATTTTTGCTAGCGGTATCGCTTTTGGTGACAATTGGTAATGGTTAAATTAATTGGGCTTAGTAGTTTTGAGTGAGCGAGAGAAACAAAAGTGAGAGGAAATAATTTGAAATGACATTTTTATTCTTAGAATTGAGATAAAAGTGAGGGATAATTTAGTATTTTTGGTAGTGGGTTGTTTGTATATATTGATAGTAGATTACCGCTTCTGTTGGCGTTGTCTGCTTTCATTGCCTCTCCCGTGCAGCACGAAAAAAGTGGATGAGATTTAACTTTTGTTTTTTTATTTTTTAGTCAAAAGAATTTTGGAATTTTTGCTAGCAATATCACTTTTGTTGACAATTGGTAGTGGTTAAATTAATTGGGTTTAATAGTTTTGAGTGAGTGAGAGAAAATAATTCGAAATGACATTTTTATTCTTAGGATTGAGATAAAAGTGAGAGATAATTTAGTATTTATGGTAGTGGGTTGTTTGTATATATTTATAGTAGATTGCCGCTGTCGTGCGGCTCACGGAAAAAATGGATGAGATTTAATTTTTGAGTTTTTTAGGATAAATAATTTTAGAATTTTTTCTAGTGGTATCACTTTTTTTTTGACAATTGGTATTGGTTAAATTAATTGGTGTTAGTAGTTTTGAGTGGGTGAGAGAGAAAAAAGTGAGAAGAAATAATTTGAAATGATAATTTTATTCTTAGAATTGAGATAAAAGTGAGGAATACTTTTAGTATTTTTGGTAGTGGGTTGTTTGTATATATTGACAAAGAGAAGTAGATAGATAAGTTTTTTTGTAGTGGGTTGTTTGATTATGTTGATAGTTTAGAGAGGTCGGATTTACCTATAGTTGAGGGTGTGTGTTTGCACACTCTTGAATTTTAAAAGTTTCGGTGATACCCCTATTTTCTTTTTATTTTAACCTCTATACTTTTTAATTGCACAAACTCACTCTACATCCCGACCTTACTTATTGAGATTACAAGAGAGGCTAAGAGAGATGAAGAAGAAGATAAAACGAGAAAATAGAGATAAAGAGAAAAGTATAAACAAAGGAGATGAACAGAGAGTGGACGATGAAGGGATAACGAGAGAGAGAGAGAGAGAGAAGCACTTACAAGTGAGTGAGTGAAAAAAAAAGTGAGATGAAATAATTTGAAATGACATTTATATCCTTAGAATTGAGATGAAAGTGAGGGATAATTTTATTTTTTTGGAAGTGGGTTGTTTGTATATATTGATAGTAGATAGATTTCTGCTCCCTTGCGGCTCACCAAAAAAGTGGATGATATTTAATTTTTAATTTTTTAGGAAAAATAATTTTGGAATTTTTGCTAGCGGTATCGCTTTTTGTGACAATTGGTATGGTTAAATTAATTGGGTTTAATAGTTTTGAGTGAGCGAGAGAAAAAAAAGTGAGAGGAAATAATTTGAAATGACATTTTTATTTTTAGAATTGAGATAAAAGTGAGGGATAATTTAGTATTTTTTTTGGTGGAAACATTATGTTATCTCTATATATCTCTATATATTAAGGCTAAATGGTTGACTTTAGCCATTTTGGTGGGAAATTTTTTTTCCACCATTTACCAATATACCCCTCATTTTGTACCCCAATTGTTTACCAATATACCCCACTCTATATATTTTGGACCGACATACCCTCACTCTATATTTTGTACCCTACCATTTACCAATATACCCTCATTTTGTATCCCCATGTTTACCAATATACCCCCATTATATATTTTTGGACCGACATACTCGACAAATTTTTATTTGTCCAACACTCTTTTTTTTATTATTATTATTATCTCTCTTAATTAATACACAATCGTTGACTTCCCCACTTTTTGTGGGAAAATTTTATTCCCACCATTTACCAATATACCCCTCATTTTGTACCAACTGTTTACCAATATACCTCCACTCTATATTTTTGGACCAACATATCCCCACTCTATATTTTGTACCCCACCATTTACCAATATACCCCTCATTTTGTACCTCACTGTTTACCAATATACCCCCACTCTATATTTTTGGACCGACATACTCTTGACAAATTTTTTATTTGTCCAACACTTTTTTTTTATCCACTTTTGGTGGGAAAATTTTATTCCCACCATTTACCAATATACCCCTCATTTTGTACCCCACTCTATATTTTTGACCGACATACCTCATCGACAATTTTTTTGTCCAACACTCTTATTTTTTATCCACTTTTGGTGGGAAAATTTTATTCCAACCATTTACCAATATACCCCTCATTTGTACCCCACTGTTTACCAATATACCCCCACTCTATATTTTTGGACCGACATACCACCACTCTATATTTTGTACCCCACCATTTACCAATATACCCCTAATTTTGTACCTCACTATTTACCAATATACCCTTACTCTATATTTTTGGACCGACATACCCCTGACAATTTTTTTTTTGTCCAACACTTTTTTTTTATTATGAAAATGTACCCCTCATTTTGTACCCCACTGTTTACCAATATACACCTCTTATAAAATGTTGATGTTTTTTTTAAATCGTGATCTCAGCGCATTAATCACCTCTTCGTGCATCGCACGGGTAATCGTCCTAATTGTACTTAATGAATATGTGTTCTGGGTTTGTTTACTACTACTAGTATTTATTACAAGTTCGCCAAAAAAATACTACTAGTAGTATACAAACTTGGAATAATTTGTGTAGAACGTGGCATATAGTACTACTGTTTTCAACCAATATATCCGTACAGTTGGTTTACATTTTACAATCGTATCTACCACCTAAACACATTACTATCGACAATCCCAGTAATGGAACTTATTAGCTTCTCAACAACCAATGTGACTGTACAGAATCTTTGTTTTCAACCAATCTAGTTATGAGGTTAGTTTCAATCGTAACCCACAAAATTGTTATTTTCAACCAATTGTTTTAAATTTTGACTAATGACTCATTTTGGTACTTTAGAAATAACCGTGCGATCCATTTTGATCTCTGAAAAAATAATAGCCCACATCAACATTTATAGTATATGCTACCTATTTTCATTTTTTTTTGCTAAATAAAAATTTAGGTGAGTTGGTTTTGAGGACTCTCTAAAGTTAGTGTAGGTTTGTTAATTATCAGTTAGGATAACACATTATTTGTTTGTAAACTAGCGGATGAACATTGCCACATAAACAATACCAATTCCAACAAGGTTTTGATGAGGACGCTTTATAAAGCATACCAGGAGCATCAAGAGCTTTCTTAAAAGTGCATTGATAGTGTTGTAAAAGTTGTCAAAAAAAATCTACAACCAATTGGAGGGTCAAACATAAGCTTGCGTAGAGTAATCAATTCCTAAGGAACTTCCACGATCCTCATCCAATCAAACCACCAGATGATGACAGAACAATCTTCTCAACATAAAGTCAAGGAAGCATGTGAGTAAAACATAAACACAAACACTTGGAGGGAAAAATAAATATCATGACCAGCGACTACCATGAAACATGTAACCAAACACAGATTCAAATGTAAGCAACAAAGATTCAGATTGAAAACAAAATCGAAACTCGATCCAATTTAATCATCCTCAAGCCATTGAAAGCTATGAAGCAAATGGACTAGTAGTCTCTGTATTCGTTTGTACTGCACCATCCATCTTTTATGATTTCCTTTGAAGTATAATCATGTTGAACACACATAACATCATATTTGTCTTCGATCAATTCTACCAATTCGTTAATATCAACTAAGTAGAGGAAATCACAAACAACAAACATGGCCTAACGCCCCAACGATGGAGAAATTAAAAAATGAAAGAGAAACATTTAAATGATCTCTAAAGGGTGCCATTTTGCGGCTTTTACTAGTGGTGGTATTCTTTCGTGAAAATTTGTATCTATTAATTCAAATACGCTGTATTAATTCATGAGTGGTTAAGACAATCCAATGAATTGTGACACCATATAAGGAGACATAATCCTTCACAAAATGATATGTAGAAAAAAAAAACTACATTATTTATATGCCTATGCCAAACCTCTCTCAAATACATCACTCCAAATCATTTCATTTCTTTTCTTATATGTAGTTGAAGTTAGTGAACTCCTGTTCTAGGGTAGATCCAAAACTAATACATCACCCAAATACTAGTGTCGATGATATCAAACTGTTCAAAGGAACTTCATCGTATCTTGAAGTGGTTCACCGATTATCTTATTACATTAAATCTTAGAGTGATTGGTAGGGGGGAATTGAACCCAAAACTTAGTGTTTCAGACATGATTTGGAGTCTTGCGCGATGATAAATTCAACTTCTTTTTTGTTCTTCATTTTACATCAGGTCATCTTTGTTTGTGATCTTCTATTGTTTGTTCTAAGTAGTTGCAGGCTTGCAGCATTCCCCACCACCAAGTATGCCTATGGTGATATAGTTTTCACTCATCCAAACTTGATTTTAATAAACAAATGAACTTATTTGTCTCTAGATATGCAAATTTTCAGTTGTCTATACATAAATAATGATCCCATTTCTACTTAATCAAAGTCACTACTCTTTAGTCTTAATACATATCGATCAGTGAACAAGCAGTTCTCATTTTTTGTTCCGATAATTAATTTCATTTTTTATAAGTACATGATAAGCAAAGACAGAAGAGATTATAAATTAAATACATGATAAGCCTTCATATATAGTTCATAAAAATTTCTCTTTATTGAAGATCCAACTAAACTTTGGATTCATCTTTCTCACTCGCTCATCAACACGCTCTTGTAGCCTCCTAAGCTTGGGTGCAAGCCCACACACGAGATCTTGTGCACGTTTTCCTTCACTTGCCAAACCCTCAAGCTTCTCCAATCTCCATCGTCCAATCAAAAACTCTAAAATGTCAACATAGTCGGTAATAGTGTAGACACCGACTCGTTGTGCCACTGCAGAAAAATTATTGAAGAGGTGTGGGTCTTGGCCATCATGCATCAAGTGCCCAGGCATTGTGATGTTTCGACTCATCATTTCAGCTATGGCTTTCATCGTCTCTGTGGGGTCCACTTCTAGAAGTTTCTCTACAACACTCTGGTATGCAATCTCATGACGCTTCTCGTCCGCAGCAATAGTACCAGATATGCGTGCAAGCACTGGATCACCTCTTGCCTTAGCCAGCCTAGCCAAATTGCCGCCTGTCACAAAAGTCGCTCGCTCTTGGAAAGATGTATACACAAATGCCTTATAGGTGTTATTTTCTGTTCCGACATCCTTCACCATAAACATTAAATAAGTTCAAAATTTTGATTTTTAAAACTGACAAAGACATATACTTTTTTCACCCTAAAGCTAGAGAATATATCCATACCCAAATTTAAATGTGTTGCACAGGGTAGAAGCAAAAGTGTGTACGTAATGCATATTGATCTATCAGAAAAAGTATGTGATGCTGATGCATGCATGTGGAGATGTGTGTAGATTGTAAATAAATACCATTCCAGCTCGAATCAAGTATTGGATAGTCTTCTCAATCATGGTCATATCAACTCGACCAGAGAGATAAAGATAGGTTTTGAGCAAATCACCATGCCTATTCTCTTCAGAAGTCCAACAACGTGTCCATACAGCCCATGGATTGTTGCTTGAACCACTCTCATCTGCAATCTCATCATGCATGTTGTACCATGTTTGATAAGTGGGCAATGCTTCCTCAGTGATCATGTCACCCACCAAAACTACTAGATAATCATCTGGAAGCTAGCTCTTTCGTTCTTTCCCTTAACGCCTTCACTTGATCAATGAACTCATCTGATGATAGTGATGAATCTGGCAAAAAATCATTTGGTTGCCAACTTTTCTCTACTGGTTTCGCCAAAGGCAACAAACTCTGTGATGCCCATCCCTCTAATGACTTGAAAACTTCTTTCTTCTCTGGAGACAATGAGTGCGTCTTGTGGGCTCTTTGGGATGGGGAGTTCAGGTGGCTTTGTGTTGGAGTCCATGCATTTGTTACCATTTGTGTACAAAACGAGATCATCATATTGTTAATTTGCTATTGCTTTGATGAGTGTGTGTGTGTGTCTTGAGTTTTTTTTAAGTAAAAAGTATACAACTTTATAAGCATAACATCTAATCTAGACAAATTAAGAATGCTCCTGCTCAGACTTTTATTGAAAGCCCTAATCGTTCGGTGCATCTACCATGAAATAATATCATATAATATAAATTAATTAACATTAAAGCGACAATAATATTTACACCACCAAATAAACGTGACAATAATTAAAAAATCTCTATTTACCTCAAATCGGTCGCTAACTATTTGAACGACGAATTTGGGTTTCGTCCCGTCCCTTGCCCCCACTTACATGTCTGATCACGAACAGCTTTTTTAAATCAAGCAGACAACCTGAGTTGTCAGTCCCAAGTCACTGCTTTTTAAAGAAATCAAACACACTCATAGTGGCAAGTGAAATAAAAGGCGTAAATGATAAAAATCCCAATTAATAAAAGAACATTAAAATAAAGGGCCAATTAACTAACGTTTAACACCTAATAAAATTCTAATTTAACTCTCTAACATTACCAACGGGTTCACTTGAACCTTGTCCACAAGGTTCTAAAAATTGTTACAAGATTTTTTTTTTTAAATTGGAATTTTATAAAAATTGTTATTAGCTCTCAATGAAAGCACCAAATGTTATTGAGCTAAAACTATTTTAGTGAAAACTAATGATATAGTAAAGAAGAAAGCATAAAAATAAAAGCTAGACTACTTAAATTCAAAAAAAAAAGTAGACTACTAAAATTAAAATTAATTTTCACTGATTGGGTATTCTAAAATGTCTCAAAGAGACTACACATATAATGCTAATGTGGAGTGTGGACTAAGAAAATAAAAGGCTTGAAAGAGTATAATTGATTAATCCTAAAACGTGATTTAAAGCTCATTTTTAATTGAATTTTGCTGCTTCAGATATCAAACACTAACAAAATAAGACTAAGTTGTAAACTAGGTCGCTCTCGTTAAAATGTTTTGTTGCTCTACCTAAGGTAAGCAAACTGTCTATAGTTTCGTCGTCCTAGGAAAAAACAAGCCTCTCAAAAGATATGGTCTTCCATGCACAGAAAAACTACAAAACTCACACATCCCTTATTTTTATTTTACCGCTCGAAAAACCAGGGAAAATTTTAAGCTTTTCTTTTTAAAACTAGATCAAAACAATATATGTAGAAATTTATTAATATGGTCTAGGTAAAAGACTAGATCAAAACAATATATGTACCAACTGCATTAGCAACACACCTAAACATAAAAGAAGCTCCTAAGGCGACTGATGAAAAATAAGAGAAGAAAATAGGAAATAAGAGAAGCACCTAGACAATATATATTATTAAGATTTGCAAAAACTTTGAAGGTAACAAGAATAAAATAGGCATCATTGAGTGCTTGCTTGTTTTCTTAAACACTAGGGGAATGTTAAAATATTGTAAATTTTATTTTATCAAATTTTTGTATAAAATATAGTAAATAAAAAAATAAAAAAGTTTCAAATTTTTTATATCAAATATAAATTTTTGGGGTTTTCTTATATAGTGTATGTGTTTTGTAATATAAATAAATGGTAGTAATAATTTTTGTGAACTGTTTTGAAATATTACTTTACTAAAGTGAAACTATTATGAATGAATAACTTTTAAGCATATCATTTTATGTAGTATAATAAATGAATAATTATATTTTTCTTAATACTTTCCCTTTAAAAATTTTAAAAACTTAAAAAGTTTACTGCTATATTTTTATAGCTAATAAGAAAAGTAAAAAGTTAGGAGTGAGTGAATATATTATTAATTTATAAACTAAAACTAAAGTTACTACAATTTTTATAATAAACAAAAATTGCAAAAAATTTAGTAGTTTGGGTTTCCACATTTAAAACATATGAACCGCCACTACAAAGTGTGACATTTTAATTAATAAAATATTAGACTATATTTCAATCAAAATATTATTTTAGCTTTTATAATTAGTAAAAATATTTTAATAAACACTATATAATTATTTTTCATGTATTCATTATTTAAAAACAAAATTAGTCATATATCAATAGAAATATTATATTATGAGTGGCTGAACCAATTTTTTAAGAATATCACTATTATACATTGACTGCATCAAAAGATTTGGGATAACTCGAAGACTTCCTTTCCGGTTTTATCCCCTAACTGAAATTAAATAGAGATGAATGATAGAATTAGAATCCAAATTATGGTGCAAAATTAGAATATGAATACCCCACTTAATAAAAAATTGTAACTGACTAATTTTAACAAAAGTTTCCATAAATAAAATGCATCATTCTCTATAACAGTTCCCACCCTCTCATTTATATTGTCAAAAAAAATGCTATGTTGATTAACTTAAGTATTTAATGCATAACTTTTTTTTAGTCACAGTACATTTGATATATAATAAAGAATGGTTGTACCAAAAAAAGAATGAAGAGTGTTCTTGAGTTGCGAAATCATCGAAATCCAATTTCTTCTACATATATACTATTATATTATAAATAATCAACATATTTATTCAATAAAAATAAAATTTCTTTTATATACAAAAGTTATATACACCATCTCTGATTTGTGCACTTTGTGTAAAGACAAACATATACACTATCTATTAAGAGACAAAAAAAGGTTTTCTCTTAGTCTTGAACAGAAATTGATGAAAATTCAAGAAATATAAGCAAATCATTTAGACTTAGCACATAATATAATTTCACCAAAACTATTAAAATAAACGTTTTTCTAAGAACAATATTAAAACATACATGGTTTCTTGATGCCTATAACTTTACAAAGAATGTTTGTCTCCATTTCATGATTCTAAGAACAATATTAAAATTGATGTCTATAACTTTACAAAGAATGATTGCCTCCGTTGCATGATTCACTAACTGGTCCATATTTTTCTTTACACCTTTTTGTTTACTTCAAAGCTGCCAAGAACATGAATTCCTTTATCCTATTTATGCATTCTACCTCTTCTCGTGAAACTTTCTCCTTTCTTCTATTCCTTGTTTTTCATCATGCACTTTGTTGTCAAAACCTCTCCCCTCACCATCCAAAATTGTCACCTTTAAAAAGTTATTTTTTTTGTTGCTAAAAATGACTAAAACTCTACCTCTTCCGGCCACTTACATTCTACTAACTCATCAGCTTATTATCAATTAAGGGAATAATTCATAGGAATGTGAAACCCCCTTCCTTTCAATGCATAATTGTTACAAAAAAAAGAATTTTAAAGGTCAACTAATTAATTTTATTTCTAAAACCACTTATATAAATTTTGATTAAAAAGGGAAATACATGTGTATTGTAATATTTTTAATTCATCTACACTATTATAATTGGTAAATATTTTTTTTCAACTAAGTTTTGTTTTTACATATTCGAATAATAATAAAATTTATTTGTAAATAAAGAAATTAGTTCAAAAAATCGTTGAGATTAGAAACAATAAATTATAAATTTATCTCATAAGTTTGATAAATATTTAATGAGTACCAGTTAATATTAAAAACGAAAATTTATTTTAATACTTATTTTATATTTAAAAATAAAATGAAAGTGTCATTTATATATTGATCGTACCTGACCAATGAAGTGTTGAAGTGTTGATTGATCCGTCTATGGGCCGGTCGTTGAATAGGTGAAAGGACCGGTCCTGGCTTCACGCGTTGAGCACCTCAATTGGTAGTGGGAAAGAGTGGAACTTTGTATTTGAGCCCCATGTACAAGGTTCGAATCCCACGGAAGGCAAAGATTCTACAAGGGGGTAGAAAAGATCACGAGGTAATAGCGCTTTGGTGGGTGGGCTGCGGTGGAACCAGGGTCGAGAGGACTGGGTCGTAGAGGACCGGGCCGAAACTGGGGTCTTGCCGCACGGAAGGACTGGCCCGGTCGGCCGATGGAAGGACTCGTGAGGAAAGGACTGGCCGGACGTTGATGGAAGAACGTGAGGAAGGACTCGCACGTCGCCGCCGAGGAAGGACTGGCACGGTCGCTGAGGAAGGACTCGACTCGTCGCCGAGGAAGGACTCGCCCGTCGCTGAGGAAGGACCGCCAGTCGCCGAGGAAGGACTCGCGCTCGGTCGCCGAGGACCTAGATCGTCGTTGAGGACCGGTGAAACACAGGGTCTTGGCGCACGCGGGTGGTACTGCAATGACACTCCGACGCCTAGTCAGTGTAGGTCGCTCGGGCAGGATTCACAAGGTGAGATAACGTCTCTGATTCTCGGGATTTGTGCTGCTTTTATAGTGGCACAGGCGCTCTGGCCATATCTTGTGGAGCACGCCAAGTTGGGCCGTGTTGTGCCTATTAAACTGTACTGGGCCTTGAGCCCACTCCGAACAGCTCAATTGGTAGTGGGAAAGAGTGGAACTTTGTATTTGAGCCCCATGTACAAGGTTCGAATCCCACGGAAGGCAAAAATTCTACAAGGGGGGTAGAAAAGATCATGAGGTAATAGCGCTGGGGTGGCCGCTGCGGTGGACCTGGGCTGTTACATACCAAGAGCCAGGGGAAAAAGCCGGTCGGCAGGCCTCGGTCGCCTCCTCCCAGTGCCGATCGCTCACCCAAGCGGGCCAAGCGTGATTGTCGAGTCTCGCCCCGAAACGGAGGAGATTCCCATCATTCACCAAAGCTTGGGTACGGCCGATCCGGGAGCAAGATCGGAAGGAAACCCATGGCGCTCGCGCTTCTCTCTGTATGGGGTCGAAAGTCATGGCCGGCCTGGTGGCCGAATCGATGGTAATTTTATTTTTAGCCTTGTACTCTTCGTCTATCTTTGTTCGACCGACTAACAACCCGTCGACTGAATTTCGCAGAAAAGACAAGGCTTTAGCCGAGGCGCGACTAAAATATGACAAGCTCGCCCGGTCGAAGAAGGAGGCCTCAAACGGGGAGGAAGACCGCCAAGCCGGCAAAAAGGAAAAAGGAGCTTGCCGCTCGTGTCGCACTTTGAAGAGGCGACCTTGAGGCCGTGGGGAGCGAGAGAGGCGGTTGGGTGGCGAGAGAAGGCCGAGCCGAGAAAAAGATCCTAATGGTGGCAAGGCGTCGGCCAGAGGCTGCAATCGAGCAATTTTACAACGCCTGCCAGCGCGGTGTTGAATACCGTCTGCAGATCAACTTTGATGACAAGATGATCAAGCCACGCACTATGTCGAAAATAATAAGATCATGTTGCTCGCAGAATATGACGAAGCGGTGGCAACGCCATTCGCCCGCCACCATTCTCTTTTTGAAGCGCCGCTGCGGCGGTGTAGTTTTGTAACTTTAACTTGCCTTCGGGCTCGACAATTTTCTCGCGCCGTGCGTTCTTTATTCGTGGCGCGCGGCTCGCCAAGGCCCCATATTTGTAATGACAATCTTTACTTGCTTTCAATTACGCTGCTCGAATTTATATTGCTATGTCTGCGCATTTCTTGCATTCATTCGCCTTTTTCATTTTGAACTTGTGGGTACGCCGCGGCCGCTTTCGCGCGCCTGGAGCGCTGCGTTTTTGGTCGCTGCGCGCTCGTTTTTGGTCGCTTTTCTTTGCGCGCCTTGTATGTTTATTTTCTCTAAGTCTTTGAGCTTTGAGACCGCTCGGTCGTCCTTCGCGCTTATTTGGAAGCATCCATTCTTTGATAAGTTAATATTCCAACGGGGCCTCAGATCGCCCGGCGACCTTCAATCGTGCCCTTCGATGGCATTTAAGTAGATCGTTTTCGACTGACGCCTACCGCGATGGGTTATTACTTAACCTTTGGGCCATTTTCGATGGCCCTCGATGTAGATCGCTTCGACGACCTAAGCGTTGTTGGGCCATTTTCGATGGCGCCGGTTGGGACCGTTTCGACGGTCGCTCGATTCGCATTGTTTCGACGATCTAAGGTTTGCGGGTTTTAACCCCTCGGGCCATTTCGATGGCACTCGGTTGGGACCGTTTCGACGGTCGCTCGATTTAGATCGTTTCGACGATCTAAGGTTTGCGGGTTTTAACCCTTGGGCCATTTCGATGGCACTCGGTTGGGACCGTTTCGACGGTCGCTCGATTTAGATCGTTTCGACGATCTAAACAACTTTGATAAGTCTTCGATCGCTCCTTCGCCACTTCGGGCAATCTTGAAGCGACCGGTCATACATTCTTGCGAGAAAGTAAAGAACACATCGTATTTCTAAAGGTCAGGCCTCTGTAAAAAACCCAGTGGGAAAAAGAGCGCCTGCCTGCTTTTCATTAATAGGTCGGTCGTCATTACATTCAAGTCACTTGTTACATTCAAACGTAATATTTCCTAAGTTTTTCTGCATTCCATGTTCTGGGGATAGTCGCCCCATTCATGGTTTCCAGCTCGTATGCCCCCTTGCCGCCTTCTTGATGACTCGACACGGACCTTCCCAATTTGGTGCCGCCTTCCCTTGGCGTGCATTCTTGTTTCCCACGTCGCCCGTCTTAGGGACGAAATGGCCGACCGAGAATTCTCTCTTTTGAACTCGAGCGTTGTACACGGGCCGCGACCTCTGTTTGATCAATTGCTCTCTTAGCGAAGCTTGGGTGCGCAGATTCTTCAATTAGGTCCAGCTTCTTCTCGGATAGCTTGGCCGTTGTCGATCACCGTAGGGGTTTGAAGTCCTCAATTCGGCTCGCCCATTTCTATGGGTATCACAAAGATATCGATTTAGACACCAATCTAAAGCGGCGACTCCTGGCCGATGAATGAGGGTCGCCCTATAGGCCCACAGCGATCCGATCGCAGCTCTTCGACCCGAGTTCCCTTTTCGCTTCATCCGGCCGCTTTAAACCACGTAAGATAACTCTGTTGGCCGCTTGGCTGGCCGTTAGTCCGAGGGTGCTCGACCGAGGTGAAACATTTGTTTGACCCTAAGTCGGCCAACATTTCTCACGAATCTCTTGTCTCGCGAACCGGGTGCCGTTATGCGTTATCAATTCTTTGGGGATCCCAAAACGGGCATAGCACACACCGTCCAAGAACTTGCCGACTTTGGCCGATGTGATTGTTGCAAGCGGCTCGGCCTCGATCCACTTAGTAAAGTAATCATCGCCACGATCGGGGAACTTGAGGCGCTCGGAGCAGTGGAAACGGGCCTAGAAGATCCATGCCCCACCAAAGTGACGGCCAAGGTGAGACAAGACTTTGTAATTTCGAGGAAGGTGCAATGTGAACATCGCATGTATTTGGCATTTCTTGCACTTACGAACGAAGTTTCTTGGCATCCTCGTCCATGGTCGGCCAATAGTAGCAGCCACGAGGGCCTTCTTGGCTATGGAGCGAGCGCCCTGGTGACTCCCACAAACACCTTCATGAATGTCCTCAAGACATGGTCGGCCGACCGACGTGAAGACACCTTAACAATGGAGAGGAGAATCCTCTTCTATACAACCTTCCTTCTATAACCGAGTACTTGGTCGCCCGAGTCGACCAACTTAGCTTGCTTTGGGTCGTTCGGCTCCTCCCTTCAACAATGTACCTCGGGATAGGGCGATCCAATGCGAACGTGGTGACACACGTAAGCGGACAACGGTGACTTGGCTTGGCCGTCGAGGCGCTCGGTCGATTTAATGTTTCTTGAATCACACTTCTATGATTCCTCGAGTTTTGGTACTTGCCGGCTTTGATAGAATATCGCCGAACATTTTCGGTTCGAGGCACATGTACCACTTCATTTCGGTCGAATCGCTTGAGCGCTTCTCTCACCTTTGCTAGATAACTTTTCAAAGACGTCGTCTTTAGCATCATACAATTCCTTGATCCGTGAGA
This sequence comes from Oxytropis ochrocephala, assembly GCA_020916435.1. NCBI lineage: Eukaryota > Viridiplantae > Streptophyta > Magnoliopsida > Fabales > Fabaceae > Oxytropis > Oxytropis ochrocephala. The sequence continues at coordinate 17,979,966 of CM037089.1, read as the reverse complement.
CTACGAGTAGGGAATCGATCCGAGTTCAACCCGGCCAACATTGAAGTCTCTCGCGAAGCTGCGCAGTCGGCTATACACGCCTCATATTCGCCCGATTATTTGACGTATGGAAAGCGAAAGTCAAAAGACACCTCCACGGCCGTGCGCCGGAATTTTCTAGAATTAGGCCGGCTCCACTTCCTTTACTATTAGACGACCCATCGTGCAAGATCCGTGTCGCTCCACTTGATCTTACGAGTAGGAGTCATTTTTCGCTATAAAGTCGCCAAAGACTGAGCTTTTGCGGCCGATCGGATTCGAATTTGATGCCAAACTCATCGAGTTCTACCGCCCACTTTATCATACGCCCGCCGTGGTCCGGCCGATGAAGGACTTGCTCGATAGGTCGGTCGGTCCTTACCACGACACGGTGGGCCACAAAGTAGGGTCTCAATCTTCTAGCGGCTATTAGGAGTGCAAGGGCAAACTTCTATCTTCGGTATCTCACTCGGGCCCTCGAGTACTTTACTTATGAAATAGACTGGATTCTCGCTTTAGCTCGTTTCTAACTAACTAGCACAAAGATCGAGAACTTCTTCGTTATATGAAATACTGGATATAACGTTTCGCCCGTGACGGCTTGGTCATGATTGGCGGGCTAACCAAGGCTTGCTTTAATTCATCCAATGCTCACGACATTGCTCGGCCCACTCAAAGTCCACTTCTTTCTTCGCCAGCCTATCTAAGCGGAAGAAGCGACTTGCGAGCGCTTTGGGGATGAACTCGGATAGAGCGCCACCATGCCATTTAGTCGTTGTATTTCTTTTTTTTTTCGATGTGGGCGGCCTCATTTTCGGCGATCGCCTCTACACTTTTCGTGGTTTGCTTTATCCTCTTTCGGTCGGTGGAAACCCAAGAATCTGCCGCCCTCACCCCAAAGGTACACTTTTCGAGATTTAGTCTAAGTGAGTTCCTCCTAGCTTCTTCAAATATTTCCACGAGGTCGCTCACGTGATCCGGTCGGTTACGCTTTTAATGATCATGTCGCCCGGATACACCTCTCGAGATGCGACCGATCGCCTTTTGAAAATCTTGTTCATCATCCATTGGTAGGTCGCTCCAGCGTTTTGAGGCGTAAAGGCATCACCTTGTATCTTGAAAATTTCCCGATCGGTCATGAAAGGCTGTCTTGTGCCGATCGGGCGGATACATCGTGATCTGATTGTATCCAGAGTAAGCGTCCAGAAAAGACAGTTGTGTAGCCCGAGGCCCCATCGACCCCAGCTTATCGATGTTGGGGTCCGGGAAGGCATCCTTCGGGCATGCCTTATTTAGATCAGTATAGTCCACACACATCCTCCATTTTCCGTTCTTCTTCTTAACTAGCACGACGTTGGACAGCCAGGTCGTGTACTTGATTTCTTCTATAAAATTGGCCTTTATGAGGTCCTCAACGGCCTTTGCAGCGGCTTGAGATTTTTCCTCGTTCTGAGTGCGTCTTCTTTGGGCGACCGGCTTGACCCCTTCATCGACTGAAAGTTGATGGCGAGCTACCGATAGGGATGCGGGCATGTCGATGCTCGCCATGCGAACAGTCGGCAAGATAGTCTCTAAGCATCGTCGCACAAGATCTTGCTTCACTTGCTCTGGTAGGTCGTTACCGAGCTTTACCGTTTTGGATGGGTCGTCACCCAATTGAACATCTACCAACTCCCCATGAGGCTCTGGTCTTATCAGCCTGTTTTTCAGTTCTCGAGCCAAATCATCATCGTTGTCCTCTCGAGTTTATGCGGATCATACCGAGCGCCCAAATCGACATTAACTTGATGGCCTTCACTAGTGCTCGAACGTTCGGGCCACGATCTACCTCGCCACATATTTCTTGGTACAGAGCGTGGCTTCTTCTTGCTGATTCAAGGTCGGCCGCCAAGGTAACCACTTGGTCGTCTTTGCTGTAGAACTTCATTTTCAGATGTACCGTCGATGTAACGGCCTCTAACTTACCCAAAGTCGGCCTACCAATAATACATTGATAGCAGGATTTTGGGGAGTACGAGGAACGCCGTCCGACCGTCCGCATGCAGTACTATCCCCGGTGTCGCCACCAAACGTGACCCGGACTCGATCGTTCCTAATGGGTAGGTCGTCGCCCCATTGAAGCTCTGTCGAGAGGAGTAGGCTCGGCACGGGAATTATCTCGCCGATCAACTTTTATTTTGTCGATCAAGTCTTCAAACATGATATCGGCCGAGCTACCTTGATCGACCGTGATTCTCTGCGACTACGTGTTTGCCATGCGATACGATACCCGACCAATGGAACATAACTATTAGGCTTGCCGTCGTAGAGGTCGTCACCACCGAACGAGATAGGGGGTCCGCCGAGACCGGTGGTGGTCTTTGAAGTGGATGCGACCATTAACAACTCGCCCCACTTTCTCTTGGTGGCTTTGTTAGATCCCCTGCGATCCGGGGTTTCCACCATGAATAACCATCGCAACATTACGGCCTTTGGATCGCCGAAAGTGTCACGATCTTGGATCGATCCTTGTTTTGGTGTTCTCTATGGCCAGAGGCCCTTTCCCTATGCGGATCGGCCTTTTCTCGTCTCTCTCGAGGTCGGTCGCCTTCCTCCGACCTCACATACTTTCCCAACTTGCCTTTTCGAATAAGCTCTTCAATGTCATCTTTGAGGGGCCATACGATCGTTAGTATCGTGCCCTTACTCTTGTGGTAGCGGCAAAGATCTTTTGGTCGGTCGTGCCCCCTTCTTGAGCACGAGTGGTTCAGGCCGCTTAACTCCCACAAACTCGTTATTCTGACACTCGCTGTAGATCTGCGCAATAGAGGTGTTGAGTCGAGTGCGATGGTCAAACTTCTTATCTCGAAAGTCAGGCCGATTGTCGCGGCGACCTTCATGACCTTTGGCCGCTTATCGCTTTTTTTCTTCTTAGGCCGCACGACGCCTTTTCGCCGCGAGTTTCTTCATACTGCATGTGGACGTTGGCCCTCGTTAAGAAGTGGCTGAGATCTTGGTAATGATTCAATGTAAATTCTTCGACGAACCGGTGGTCCGGTCGAATACCACGCTTCAGATATTTCAACTTGTCCTTGTCTGACAAGTCACGCAACGCACTTCACCTCGATGTTAAACCGGTCGATGTATCGCCTCAACGCCTCATTATCTCCTTGAACAACAGTAATCCAAGTATTCTTCGTGACCGATATTGGCGCGATTTGCGCAGTAGTAGTGAGACAAGAATATTCTAATCAGTCGTCCCACGAGGAGATGGAATTGGGTCGCAGAGACTCCCACCATTCCAATGCTCGGCCGTCCAGTGACTGGGGGAAAAGCCTGCACTTCATGGTCGGTCCCAGTTCCCTATAGCAGCAGTAATTATTGAAGTATCGGAGATGCTTATCGATCTCTCGGCCGTCAAACTTGTTGAGATTGGGCGGCTTGCGAGATCTCTCGGAATCTTATAACGCCCGATCTCCCGGAGAACGGGCCATGTTCATTCCGAATGCCGTTCGACCCAAAGGGTTGCATTGCGAGGCATGCCTCGCGTTCCCGGCATTCCATAGAATCCTCGGATGGGCGATTGGTGGAAGCCGAGGAGGCCTTTCGGGTCGCTCGCTTGACCTCTCCTAGGTCGATCGCGTAAACGCCCCTAATTCTTCCATTTCGTAATCTTCCGACTCTTCACGGGAATCCCAAGATCGCGCTCGATCGACGTGACCGGACGACTCATTAGAGGAGTATTCGGTGGGCGGCCGGTGTCGGGGCGGTGAGCCGGAATCTTCATAGTCATCGGACATCGAGCGGCGCTCACGCCGCATTCTCTTTCGGGCGACTGCGTGCCCCGCTTCTTCCGCCGAGAACGATGAGTAGTGTCTCTCGGCGTGAAATGCTCCTTCGAGGAGGGGAGCGGCGTCTTCGCGCGGCCGGCGGCGAGTGAAGGTTTCTCCGTCTTCGCACGCGCGCCCGAATTGAACCTCTTTCATACGGGAGATGAGTGCATCTCGGTGCCTGCGATCACTCGATTCTTGTTTTGCGGAGTTGCAAAACGGCTTGAGTTAAATGATCCGGTAGAGGTTCCGAATGCCCGCTTCCACCGGCTCGGGCGGCAAATCTCCGAGAACGGCCGGATGGATCTGGCTGGAGGACCGGCCCCGCACACCGTTGTGCACCGAAGGTTCTTGTCGTGGAAGTCTCGAGACTCGTGGATCGTGGACGCCACGCCCGGAGTCATTGGCCGGTCGCCGGAAGGATTGAGTCGAAGCGGCCGCGCGTCGGGGCCGGCCGCGTGGAGCCATGAATGTGGTAGGATAGCGCACGGGCTCCCATCGTGGTCGCCAATTGATCGTACTCGACCAATGAAGTGTTGAAGTGTTGATTGATCCGCCTATGGGCCGGCCGTTGAATAGGTGAAAGGACCGGTCCCGCTTCACGCGTTGAGCACCTCGGGTGGTACCGCAAAGACACTCCGACGATCTAGTGAGAGGTCGCCTCGGGCGAGATAGCACAAGGTTAGAGAACGCACGATGCCATGTGCGGCGGCGTATATATACTGGCGATGTCCGAGCCGTTATGCGAGAATTTCGCCGGCGAGAATTGCGCCCAAGCAAGCGTGTTGGGCCGATCGTGATGGGTTGGGCCGCAGTCCAATTCTTTGTTGGCGATCCTCATAATTGCTAATACACCCAGAACACATATATATATATATATATATATATATATATATATATATATATATATATATATATATATATATATATTATATTGTAGTATAATATAGATAAAGAAAATGTGGCACATTAAAACTAAAATTTTCATTATGTGGAAATTATAAATAATTATTAGATTAGACTAATAAGTAATGGTAGTCATATTTGAAGTATTTTGATACTTGAAATAACATAATTGATGTACTAGTCATATATCATTAAGCAATTTTAACTTTTTATAGAATATTCAAGATGTTTGATACTTAATATTTAAAACAACAAATATATTCATACTTGAAATAACATAATTGCATATTTAGTCATATTTTAAGTACTTTTTTCAAAAAATAATCGATAGTAATGCAATATCATTAAGCAAATTTAACTTTTGATAGAATATTCAAGATGCTTGATACCTAATATTTAAAACAACAAATATACTGATTTTTGAGATAACATAATTGCATATTTGGTCATATTTTAAGTACTTTTCCAAAAAATAGTTGATAATAATGCAATATCATTAAGCAATTTTAATTTTTGATAGAATATGCAATATGCTTGATACTTAACATTTAAAACAAATATAAATTGTTGTACTAAAGAAAATATTATTTTTTTAAGGATAAAATTAGTTTATCAGGACAATTAAGAGTTTTAAATCATGAATATCAAATAAATTTGTCTTTAGAGAGACCAAAAGGAACTAAATCAAGACATCAACTAATGATTTATGAGTAGTAATGAATAAGGGATAAAGTTTTTTAAGTAGTTTAATTCTATTTGACATATAAAATATAAATAAATATAATTATAGACAAAAATCATGAGAAAAACTATGGAGCTTCCTTTGGGGATTCCTTTACATAGATGTATAGATAGATATATGTTCATTTGTACTCAACTATTTATATATCTACTAGTTTTTTTACCCGTGCATATGCACGGGTGATACTATAGTTAGCATAATTTGCTATGAAATTATAAATACATTGAAAGTTGCAAAAAAAAATTAAAAAAAAAAGTCAGTATATTATTATAATATTAATAATTGAGTAAAAATGAGGGAAAAAGAAAATGAGTTTTAAAATAAAATACGCACCCCGTTAGCGCTCTTGTTAACACTCCCGTCAGCGCTTTCGTTGGTGCTCCTATTAGCGCTTCCGTTGGTGCTCTTGTTGCCGCTCTCGCTGCGGCTCACATAAAAAACGAATGAGATCTAATTATTGATATTTTTAGGAAAAATAATTTTGAAATCTTTGCTATCAGTATTGTTTTTTCACAATTGGTAGTGATTAAATTAATTGGTTTTAGTAGTTTGAGTAGATTATAGTAAATAATAAATTAAAAAAAGATTTTTTAAAAGAAAAAAATTACTTTTTAAAAAAAGATTTTTTTTTAATAAATTAGTGATTAAAATAATTTAAAAAATGAATTATGGATTGTTTTTAAAAAAGTTAGAAAAAAAGAATTTTCAAAAGAAAAAAGTTTAAAAAAAATTAAAAAAATTAATAATTTAAAAAATAAAAATGAAAAAAAGTAATTACTAATTTTTGGCAGCGCTTTAGCAGCTTTTGGCAGCGCGTCAACTTCTTTGACATTGTGTCAGCTGCTTTTGGCAGCACTTCAACACCTTTTGGCAGCGTGTCAGCAGGATTTGGCAGCACATCAGCAACTTTTGAAAAAGCAGTTTTTTTGGCATTTAGTGGGTATTCAACAAAAATAGCCCTAAAAGTGCACAAATGACAAGTTTCGATGATGTCTAATATAGTCATTTTCCTGGCACTTGATTTTCTTATAGTAGATTATGTTTGCCTTTAAAAAAATGAAGAAAAATGATATACGATAGATGTTCAATGTCTGCATGGAACTCTCACGCCACCAAAAAAAATGTCTGAAGGGAACACTGGATTTTAGTCCTTTGCTTTCACTTTAAAGACCCTTGTGGCCCGTGGGTTTCTTGTTTAACGGTTTGATTGAAGATTGAACTTTGACTAAACAGAAAGCGACAAGTTTTGTTGTTTATATATTTCTAATTTTTAGGTTGTGAGTGTTTCAAACAAAAGTCCATATCATTTATTTTTTATGATATTATACTCTAAAAAGTACATGATTATACACTAACTAGGGCATGGGTAGTACCTCAATAATTTATCAACAATGTTATTTAGACATAGGTTTTTAGACAAAAATCGACAAAAACTAACTCACAACACCAATTAACCAAATTTTTTAGACTATTAGCCAAGTGATCAATTAATCAAGTTTTTAAACAACGCCTCGAAAACTGTAAAAAAACAGGCTGACTAATAGTTTAAAAAACTTGGTTAATTAGTGTTGTGAGTTGTTTTTGTTGATTTTTGTCTAAAAACCTATGTCTCACATTATTGATAATTTATTTCTTATAATATTATACTCTAACTAGTACATGAACATGCAAGAGAGATTACAAAATACATAGTCTTTGTTATATCACGTTGCTTTTAGGCTTTTTTTCCCACCCCCATAATTACCCAAACGGACAAAAATACCCCTGAAAATTTACAAAAATCACATTTCACATTTCACATTTCATAATTTCGAAAAAGTAAGTAAATTCGGTTGGGATTTTCGGAATTACCTAGTAATTCCGAAAAGAATTTCGGAATTACCTCAGAATTGAGGTAATTCCGGTTCATATTTTGAACGGAATTACCTCATTTCGAGGTAATTCCAAAATTCTTTTCGGAATTACTAGAAAATTCCGAAAATCCAATTTTTAATATTTTCTAATTACATTTATTTTTTTAACAATGGCGAGTAGACGATCGGACAACGTAAGCGCGAGCAGTAGTCTTCGGAGCAAAGACCGCAAACCGACGACGGCGAGCAGAGCATTCTGGGAGGCGATGAGTAGCGATGACTCTTCTCCGGACACTTTACAGAGGCTCGTGCTGCTGGGCATGCTTCGAGCGCCGTCGAGCGCCAGAGAGCCCACACCGAGTGATAGAGATGGTTGAGCTCGAGCCCGAGCTCGAGCCTCGGCCGGTATGATGAGCAAGCCCCACCGTGACCACCACGACATGAGTACCATATGCGACACACCGAAGCACCCAAAGTCTTCAGATCATGACGTTCTTGCTGACGGTTGGGAGGCTTTGGAGGAGCAGGAGGATGAGGGTCAGCATCAGGAGGAGGAGGAGGAGGTTCAGGAGGAGGAGGTTCAGGCAGAGGTTCAGCCTGCCACAGCTGTCGATCACACACCATTATATATACACTGGGATACGCAATGCGCGTCCTGGATAGATAGAGGCGAGGTAATATTTTAATTCTTTATTTTAATTTTGCTTAACAACAATTAATTACTTATTTTTAATAACGTATGGTTTAATTTTAATTTTTTCAGCCTCGGAAACTAAAGGTTGTATCTCACGGCGTAAGTTTCCTAGAGTTAGACTCGCCGAGCACCACCCACGGTGTAGACCACCGGTTGCATCGGGCTAAGCTTTTCGAGTTGGACATCACACCCTCTGGGGCAATCAACCATGAGTTGATATCCGCTTTTTTGTGGAGAGGTGGCATCCCGAGACACCGCTCATTCCACATGCCCTTTGGGGAGATGACGGTCACCCTGGACGATGTGGCCGTGCTGCTCCACTTGCCGCTGGATGGCACCCCATTGGACCACAGGCCAGATTTTAATTCTGTTGAGGCTCTTCACTTGGCTGTGAACTCTTTGGGCATGGATCAGGCTACTGTCATCCAGGAGCTTAGGGATAACAGGGGGCAGTATCTAAGGATCTCCTGTGTAGAGGACTCCTACAGGGAGAACATGGCACGGGGTGCTTATGAGCAGGCTGCACAGTGCTACATGCTCTTCTTGTTAGGCACCATCATTCTGGCTGACAAGAGTCACACATTAGTGCCAGTGAGGTGGATGTATCTGCTTCAGGATCTTCAGCAGTGTGGCCAGTGGTCTTGGGGTATAGCTGCTCTTAGTTACCTCTACACCCAGCTGACGAAAGCGGTCTTTTATTCGACCAAGCAGTTCGGCGGATACGCGACACTGCTCCGGGTAATCATTTATTAATTTTTTTAATTTAAAGTTTTTAATTAAATTACTCATATATTAATAACTGATTATTTTTTAATTTAATTATTTCAGTGCTGGATCTACGAGCACTTTCCCACCGTCGTTGGTCGGAAAGTGTTAGCTAGGACGCATCAGCCACGTGCCACCAGCTGGGGGAACAAGAAGCTGGATAAAATAAAGTTGGTGGACTTTAGGGAGCGGATAGATGCTCTGCAGCTGGAGGATGTCATCCTCACCCCTTATGCAGACCACAGGCGGTATGTTCCTTTGTCGAACATATCTGTTTATAGAGGCTGGTTGCTTTGGGGCGATGACGCTGTTCCCTACATGCCGCATGGCAGGTGCGTTAGCGATTCGACCCGCCACAGAGGTCCTCTTCCACCCATTTTGGGTAATCCTCCTCTCGCGACAAAGTCATACAGGTTCTTGATGTATCAGATTCGGGCGCAGACTTTTTGGCAGGCTAGTAGACTGGCGGGCTACCACGACGAGTGCGATCCTGATTACCTTCTTCGTACGAGCCAGTAACAGTGGTGCGTCTTACTCGGCGTCGAGCCACACCCAGAGCGGCTCGGGATCCACCATATCATCGGGAGCTGTTGTCCCGCAACATATGAGAGAGTGCAGAGAGCAACAGACCGACCGGGATGCCCTAGATGTCGCTCGTTCACGTGCTTATTTTCAGTCATTGTTAAACATTTTGGACCCATAGTTGTATTTGTACTCCTATTTTATGTTGGTCATTTTATATATTTTGACGTATTGTTATTTAAATCGTATAAACCGTTCGTATCATATTTCCAAAATAAAACGCGTTTAAATATTAATTTAATATACAAACTTTTAAATAAATAAAAAAATTAAAAATTTCGGAATTACCTTTTTTAGAGGTAATTCCGAAATTTTTATTTTTTTATGAACCGGAATTACCTTTTTTAGAGGTAATTCCGAAATTTTAATTTTTTTTGAACTGGAATTACCTTATTTTGAGGTAATTCCGAAAAATTTAAATTTTTTTATTTTTTTTTAAAAGGCAGGGGTAGTATTGGGTTTTTTTGAAATATAGGGGTGAGATAGAGAAGGAGGGGGTGAGAAAAAAAAACCTTGCTTTTATTTAAGTTATTACAATAATTCATAAAGTCATCTCTCTAAGAAATACATGATTAGAAAACAGTAAAAAGTAATTATAAAATACGTAGTCATCGTCGTTTCACGTTGCTTTTATTGATGTTTTTAGGGTACTTCATGAAGTCATCTCTCTATTGAAGATCCAGCTAAATTTGGGATTCAACTTTCTCACTCGCTTATCAACACGCTCCTGTAGCCTCCTAAGCTTGGGTGGAAGCCCACACACAAAATCCTGTGCATGTTTCCCCTCACTCGACAAACCCCCAAGCTTCTCCAATTTCCACCGTCCGATCAAGAAGTCTATAATGTCAATGTAGTCACTAACCGTGTACACGCCAATGCGTTGGGCCACTGCAGAGAAGTTACTGAAGAGGTGTGGGTCTTGACCATCATGCATCAAGTGGCCAGGCATGGTGATGTTGCGACTCATCATTTCTGCTATGGCTATCATCATAGATGTGGGGTCCACTTCTAGAAGCTTCTCCACAATCCTCTCGTAAGCAATCTCGTGGCGCTTCTCATCTGCGGCAATGGTGCCGAATATACGTGCAAGCACTGGATCACCTTTTGCCTTAGCCAGTCGAGCCATGTTGCCGTTTGCCACAAAAGTGGCCCGCTCTTGGAAAGATGTATACACCAAGGCCATATAGGTGTTGTTTTCTGTTCCAATAGCCTACACCATAAACATTCAATAAATTTAGTTTAGACAATGGTTCACGTACGTATAAAATTAATTAATTTACTTTTATGTTTTTTTTAAAACTGATAAAAATAATTTATCAAAATGTGATGCATGCATGCATGTACAGTACAGATGTGTGTAGAATGTATTATCGATCACCATGCCAGATCCAATTAAGTATTGATAGTCCTTTCTATCATGCGCATATCAACTCGACCCGAAAGATAGAGATAAGTTCTGAGCAAATCTCCATGCCTATTCTCCTCAGAAGTCCAAGAGCGTCCCCATACAGCCCATGGGTTGTCGCTTGAACCGGTCTTGTCCGCAAACTCATCATGTCTGTTCATCCAAGTTTGGTAAGTGGGCAATGCTTCCTCAGTGATCATGTCACCCACCAAAGCCACCAAGTAATCATCTGGAAGTTCTTTAGTTCGAGCTCTTAAGGCCTTCACTTGATCAATGAACTCCTCTGAGTATAGTGATGAGTCTGGCAAAAATTCATTTGGTTGCCAACTTTTCTCTACTGGTTTCGCCAATGGCAACAAACTTTGTGATGCCCATCCTTCTAATGACTTGAAAACTTCTTTTTTCTCTGGTGGCAAATGCGTTTTGTGAGCTCTTTTGGACGGGGTGTTTAGGTGGCTTTGTGTTGGAGTACTGCATGCAATTGTTACCCTTTGTGTACAAAAGGAGCTCATCATTGTTTGCTATTGCTTTGCTAGCTTGGAGAGATTTATGAGATTCTAGTTTTAGTTTAGAGAGATCTGTCTTGAGTTTTAAAGGACAAAATATACAACTTAATTTATAGGCATAACATATAGACAGACAGATCGAGATTGCCCCTGCCGACACATTTAGAGAGAATGTCTGTCTTGAGTTTTAAAGTGACAATAATATTTCCACCAAATAAGCGTGACAATAATGTATATTTTTCATTAACAAATAAAACTTATTGGGATTTTTTTGATGAATAAATATTTTGGCGTGTTGGATTCCGAGATAAAGCCTCAAGGCTCAAAAAAGACTTGCAAAAATACTTACATATTACCTACGGAATCAATCTTTATATATAGGCTAATTTGTTGGGATTGTATATTCAATAATTTTAACTCATTTTCTTATAAGTTAGTTTACAACTAATACTTGGCGTTGGTTTCAAGCTAGGAGTAATTCTTCATTTTGTTTATTTTATGAATAGTTTGTGAATTCTATTGATTGTATTTCTAGGAGATAGTAGTTTTTCTGCTGGTTTTGCTCCTTTTTTTGGAGGTGGATTTTTCGTGTGTACTTGTTTTGAATATCCCTTGTGCTCAACTATTATTATATATCATTATATGTTTGCCTTTAAAAAAAAATTACAACTAATAGGTCATGAAATAGCAGAAGCAATAAAGCAATATAATAAAGCAGAAAATAATGTTGCAGAATACTGCATAACTAATGACCAATGGAACAGTACCAAATATGGATTAAAAGGAATTCATTATTTATCAATGATTCAAAGGTACAAGCTAGATGTGAGCCACCAATTAACCTAGAGCATCCTAGAAAAGCAATAAGGAAAATGAAAATATCAGTAACTAACGTATCAGCTAAAGATACGAATAGTACAGCTGGTGAGAAATCACCAAATGCGTGACTATCAGAATCCTAGGACATTTCTCTCTCTTCCCATGTGCCATGTGCCAAATACAAGTAGTGGAGGGAATATTCTTCTCATTCTACACGATCACCTTGCTTTGTATGGTCTTTGAACGATAGAAATAAACCAAGAGAGTGAGAAGTTTATCAAGAATTGAGAACTTTATCAGTTATTGTACCGTTGCCTTCCTCTCACTTGATTCAAAAGTATTCACCTCACCACATTCACCACTCTTCTTTGTTTCTAATATATATCATTATATGTTTGCCTTTCAAAAAAAGTTACCACTAATAGGTTATACACGTTTTTATACTCGATTGTAAGTTACTCCATCCGTTCCTAATCTTTGGTGTTTTTGGCTTGTTACACACAAATTAATGTATCATTAATTTGTCTTAGCTAAGTACAAAAATACCCCTTTTATAGTTGTCTTGGAATAATTGAAGTCAAAATAAATGTGCAATGAAAAATTAATCTTTGCTTTGGAACTCTAAAAAAACTCAATAAATATGAAGGGTGTATTTGGAAAAGTATAGTGAATTGTACATTGATTTTTTAAAAATACCATTATTTTGGAACATAAATAAAAAGCTAAAAGTATCAAAGATTAAAAACGAAGGAAGTAGTTTTCTAAAAAGAATGCGGTGCTGTAAAGTTAAATCATAAATGCATAAAATAATTCTGCAAGATAATACAAAACTTCTACAGTAATTTTTTTAGGTAGATCAAGTCATAAATGTTACTTGAAATTCACACGTACGTCAACGTCGGTGAGGTCTGAAGTTTGAATCTAACAATTTTGACATTTGCCAATTAAATTAATCCTTAAAGATTCTATAGTAAATATTTTACCGAGGGACAAAAAGACAAATGTGAAAAATATGGACTTCTATATCCTCTGTTTTTTGGTGGAAACATTATGTTATTTTACTTACTCTCTCCGTCATGTAATAAATGTTTGTTCTGTGTTTGTTTACTAGTACTTATTACGAGACTGATAGAATAGCTTTTTTCTAAAACGTGGCACCTATAAAACTGTTTTCAACCAATATATACGTACAACTGGATTACAATCGTAGCTACCACACATAAATATTATCAACCAATCCAGATATGCAACTTATTACAATCGCAACAGCCAATATGATTATGCGATTTTCTTATAATAGTAGCCAACAATGTATCTTTGTTTACAACCAATCTAGTTATGAGATTCGTAACATTCGTTTCAATTGTAACGTACCCACAACATTGTTATTTTCAACCAACTATTTTAAATGTTGACTAAAGACCCATTTTGGTACATTAGAAATAATCGAGCGATCCATTTTGATCACTGAAAAAATAATGGACCACATAAGTATATTTGATCAACGGTGTCGATTGCACGACAAAATCAACAGTTGATAATCTTTTACCTCAACTACTAGTAGGTTACCCGTGCATACGCACGGGTGATGTCATGTTCTTCTTATGAATGAATTTAGATTGTATTTAAATAAATCAACGCTACCCGCAAGTAAAAATAAAGATAAATTTAAAGTAGATGAAAAAGAAGTTTCAAATAAAAAACAGATAAATATTAAAATCTAAAATTGTAAAAATATCTTTTAAAAACAATTTTACATTTATCCCGTGTTTTTTTATATATGAGTGCAACTATCCCATGTTTTAATATATATCATTGCAATTATCCCCGTATTTTTTTATATATTAGTGCAGCTATCCCGTGTTTTTTATGTATCGATGCAGTTATCTTATAGTTTCAATTGATTATTTGAGTCGATTAGTAGATTATAGTATATAGTAAAAGATAGATAGTAGATTATCAATAAGAAATATTTATCCCATGTTTTTTATATATCAGTGACAATTATTTATTCTCTTTTAAGGTATTAGTGACAAATATTTGTCACGCGTGTTTTAAATATTAATCAGTTTAAATAGTCATTTAGTCTTATTGTTGTTTTAGATAGTAGGTTTATAGTAGTCTTCAAAATGTATAATTATCAATGACAAATATTAATCCTGTGTTTTTTTATATATCACTGCAGTTATCCCGTGTTTTTATATATCAATGCATTTATCTTGTAGTTTCAATTATTTATTTTAGTTGATTAGTAGATTATAATACATAGTAAAACTTAGATAGTAAATCATCAATAAGAAATATTTATTTTATATTAATTAGTAGTTTAAATTAGTAGATTATAATACATAGTAAAACTTAGATAGTAAATTATCAATAAGAAATATTTGTCTTAGACATTAATCAGTAGGTTAAACAATCATTAAATTTTCTTGTTTTTTAGATAGTAGGTTTATAGTAGTCTTCAAAAATTTTAATTATCGATGACAAATATTAATTCCGTGTTTTCTTATATATCAGTGCAGTTATCCTGTATTTTTTTCAGTTATCTCGTAGTTTCAATTGATTATTTTAGTTGATTAGTATATTATAGTAGATAGTAAAATATAGATAGGAGATTATCAAAAAGAATTGATAGTAGAGTAATTTTAGTAGAGTAGTGTTTCTATAAATTTAGAAATTTGGTTAAAAAAACTAAAGTGAAGTGATAAGAAAAATAAAATAATTGTTTATGAGATCAATAAAAGTAAAGAGAAAAGAAAAAAATGAATAAAGAGAGTGTAAGAGAAAAGTGAAAAGGAGGAAAGAGAGTGTAAGAAAAAGAAAAAAAAGAGTAAGAAAGAGAGTGTGAAAAGATGAAAGAGAATGTAAAAAGAAAAAGAAAAAATGAATAAAGAGAGTGTAAGAAGAAATGGTAAAAATAAATGAATTAGATGTAATTGACTTGTTTGCCCTCAAAAAATCTAGGTGTCAATATTTTAAAGTGGGCTAATTTGTATTTTCAATTGTGGTTTAGTTGTATAGATATAGTGTAGATCCTGTATTTTTTTCAGTTATCTCGTAATTTCAATTGATTATTTTAGTTGATTAGTATATTATAGTAGATAGTAAAATATAGATAGGAGATTATCAAAAAGAATTGATAGTAGAGTAATTTTAGTAGAGTAGTGTTTCTATAAATTTAGAAATTTGGTTAAAAAAACTAAAGTGAAGTGATAAGAAAAATAAAATAATTGTTTATGAGAAAAATAAAAGTAAAGAGAAAAGAAAAAAATGAATAAAGAGAGTGTAAGAGAAAAGTTAAAAGGAGGAAAGAGAGTGTAAGAAAAAGAAAAAAAAAAGTAAGAAAGAGAGTGTGAAAAGATGAAAGAGAGTGTAAAAAGAAAAAGAAAAAAGGAATAAAGAGAGTGTAAGAAGAAATGGTAAAAATAAATGAATTAGATGTAATTGACTTGTTTGCCCTCAAAAAATCTAGGTGTCAATATTTTAAAGTGGGCTAATTTGTATTTTCAATTGTGGTTTAGTTGTATAGATATAGTGTAGATAAATACCAACTCCCACCATCACTATTTTCACACCAATAATTCAACTACCTTCTATCACACAGCACAAGTGAAGATGATGCAGGCTTCGCTAATGTCATACTACGAGCCTTCTTCCCTCACTCTCGTTCATTCTAATATGGGGCTCGATGATCATCAGGACATCATCTTGCAAGATGATGGTATAGGTTTCGATAGGAGAGATGTTTTATCGTGTAGGTTGAAACACTGCATATCATTTGCTGCTCTTAAGCAGAAACTACCGCGGATGATTCAACCAGAGAACGACGAGCATGAGATAATTCGTATCGTTTATCGGAAACCGGAAACGACTGATGGAGGTATTTACTGGTCTACCATGGATGTCAACTGCGAGGATGACGTCCGAGACATGATGTCCATTCATATTACGTTTAAATGGAAGAGTTACATTCATCTGTACGTTGAAACCAGAAGGACTGTCTCTGCTATCCTCCGTCGATTAACTCCACCAACTCAGTAGTTTCTAGTGTATTTTTTTATCTGTCTATTTTGATTGTAGTTGTTTATATTTTATCGCTTGTGTAACTTTGTTTTATCGAATCAATGAAATTGAAAATTTATGCAAACTCGTAAAATATAACTACCGAAAAAAAGTAATAATAAAGTGCCAACATCAAAGTAACATGAGTACAAATACATCAAAAAAGTGATAAAAAATCCCTAACGCCTCTCCGCGCCTCGTCCTCGCCCCCCGTCGTCTAAGTGTCTGTGAAATGTCATCCGGTGCTGCCATCCCCACCAGCCTATGGAGTGTCTGATACGCCCGACTGCCACGCGTGATCTCGCCATCACGAATCCCCTCCCTACAAGCGGTCACAATCTCCCTCACCCACTCAGCATCGTCGTATCGTAGCTCTGGGGAGGGTGTCCAGTCCTCAGCTACTGGTGATGGTGGAGCCGGTAATAGTTTGAGGATAGATGCACGGACGTACCACTCTAAGTACCTAGGTACAGTCTCATCCGCCCGCTGAGCAAACCGAGTAGTGCGTAGGATGTCATCCACAGATGCCATGAAGTGGGTGATCTGAAAGACACACTCAGTATGACTCGGACGACCTCTGAGAGGGTCACGCGGGATGTACTGACGGTACCCAAACTGTCGCAGACACCTATCAAGCATGTAGGGAACTCTGAAGTCAACCCATCTGATGAAGCCTCTGTATAGGGAGATCTGCTCAAAGGGTCTACCATCCCTGTGCTCCTCAAATGGCCGCCAGCAGACATCCTCTGGCCTCAGCTCATCAATCATCCTCCCGTAGTGGCTCGGCTTTGTGGTCGACTTCTTTTCTTCCTAAAGCGCCCAGTCAGTGGCTCCGCACCCCGTATATGACCGGGTAACCTCTCCGCCATCCGAGGGAAATACCACAAAATCCAAGCCTGAAATGCAAAAATAAACAACATATTTAATTCAAAAAAATTTACCCAAATTAGTGTGATTTAACAAAAAAAATGAAGTTAAAATGTGTACCTGAAATAAGCTGGCATACCCTCCACATCGTGGCTTTGTCTCCTCAAAGACGCAGTGTTCAAGGACTCATACATGGCAGCTAGTGCACCTGCACCCCATGCATAGCCTCCAAGAACATCTGCACTCAGATCATGCCCTGTCTCCAGTCTTCGTATAGTGAAGATATCTGTGAGGTCCCGGCGTAGTAGATAAGCCCTCACAAAGAATCGCTCATGTCACCCTCCGCCGATTACGCTCATCGTCTCGTCACCAATTGAAGCTGAAATACGAACCCCCACGGGTGTTGGCGCTAGCCTCAATGTGTGACACACCCAGATATGTCGTAGCAAGCTGTGTGGCATACTCTGAGCTCATAGTAATGGTAGGAGGTGTGGCATAGTTCCCCTGGATGGGAAGATGCAGCAGACAAGAAATGTCATCTAGAGTGATCGTTATTTCACCAAATGGTAAGTGAAATGAGGAAGTCTCTGAGTGCCATCTCTCGATAAAGGCCGACAGCAACTCATGGTCTACTGTGGCGTGGCCAGTCTGGAGAAGTGGGGCTAGTCTGGAGTCCCTGACCATTGTAGTACGCTGAAGTAGGGCCGAGTACTGTAGATACAGTCTGGTATGGACTTTGTTGCCATGAGCCCATACTTTGAAAACACGTTGATACTCCTGAATTAAAAATAAATAAATGATGTAAGCAAAAAGTGTAGACTATGTGCGTTAAAAAATATATTTACCCAAAAAAATTCAACTTACCGGGTCATCGCGTACTGAACTGCAGACATGATCTTCCAGGTCAATGAAGAGAGAGGGCTGATGTTAAGGTTGATCCTCCTGATGCCCTTGATCCTCCTAGGGCTCCTCCTCCTGATACTCAGACATAGACTGGTCTGAGGAAGACATATCAGTCTGAGGCTGCTCCTGATGCTCCTGCTGATACTCGAGAGGCGGGGCATGGTAATGAATAGGCTGGGGATGGTAAAAAGGAGGCTGTGGATAATACTGAGGAGGAGGCTAAGAATGATACTGAGGAGCCGGCCTCCCCCTTTACCAATCCTTCTGCTGAGTCTGCAGAAGATAATGCCCAAGATAAAACTCCCCATCATCCTGATAATGAGCTAGGTGATGCTACTCATCATACCGGGGTGGCTCGGCCGACACTCGGTGGGTCACTGTCTCGTCTCCTAGTCAAGCATGCAGCTGATTATGTCTCCGAGTCCTCGTACTCGGGGCAGTAGATGACTCTGGCATGTCTGTGATAGGAGTTACCTCCCATCTACCTCTCTGATTCGGACGACTGTCCCTATCATTGCGGTTCCTAACAGACACTGCAAGTAAAGGAAAAAAATTAGAAAAAAAATAATAATTTTCACATCGTATTTACATAAAAATGGGCCTATATACGATGCTTACTCTTAAAAGCTTCGTATATATGGTCTGTTGGACGTATATGCGAGTGGCTGAATTTTGGGTAATCGTATATACGCCTGGAAAGGGGTATATACGATGGGAAAAAAAGAAGGATCGTATAGGGTGCTGGTGGGGTATATGCGAGTGGTGGAATTTTAGTGCAATCGTATATACGTTTCTGTGGCCCCCACACCCTTTATTTAAAAATATTTTTTTTCCCAATTTTTTTAATCCACTATATAATCTAAGATAATTAAATTAATATTAAATAATCTACAATTTACTCTTATTTACTATCTAACCTAATATCTATTTATCTATTTATACAAACAAACCACACTTAATCTATTTATACAAACAAACCACATTTAAATTACTAAAACAAACATCCTTATTCACTTGACAATTCATCTAACTAATGACAACATTGTAATTTACTATCATACTTTTATCAAATTTCTTCTCTCAATACATTTTCTTCGCACTCCACTTTTTTCTTACTTTCTCTTATTTTTTTTTCCAAAATTCAAAAATCAAATCAAACTCACCAACTTTCTTTACCCACTATCTACCAATCTAATCTAATATCTATTTATACAAACATCACAATCAAGTAATTTAGCAAAGATGCAAGTAGTGGTGATGCAATAGAGAATATATAGTTGGAATGTCTTCCCAAGTAAATCACTTTCAAGTGTTCAATGCAGATGTGATGCGGCAAGATGAATGTTGTTTGCATTTGTTGTTGCATTTGTAATGAAACACTGAAATGCACGTTAGAAATGCAACAGTATTCAGTGCATCTGCATTACATACTGCACTTAACTCTTGAAAGTAAATTATTTGGTGAAGACATTCCAACTATCATTTCTCCACTGCATCACTACTTGCTTAATACTTTATTTACAAGTTGTTACACACACATCAACCACTTATTTTTGTTACTTGGTTACCTTACACTAATTACTTTGTATTGAAGCTTTAGAAATCAATCCAATCCCTGTGGATTCGATCTTAATATTCTACTTATTTGTGACTGTGTATACTTGCACATATAGTTCTCACACCACTCACCCCCACTTGATTTCGATAAATAAGTGAACTACACAACTTTTCACCAAGTTGGGTGTAGTTAGTTGTCTTCTCTTGGTTCTACTTCATCAAAAACTTCTTTAAACAAGTTGTCCTCAGTTTTTTGCCTCAATAATTTTATTTTTTATAATAGTATACTCTAACAAGTACATGATTAGAAAACACTCAAGAAAAGTCATTGTTGTTTCACGGTGCTTTTATTTAAGTTGTAAGGGTACTTCATAGAGTCACTTCTCTATTGAAGATCCAACTAAACTTGGGATTAATCTTTTTCACACCTTGATCAGCATACTCCTGTAGCCTCTTAAGCTTCGGTGGAAGTTGACACACGAGCTCTTGTGCATGTTTTCCCTCACTCGTCAAACCTTCAAGCTTCTCCAATCTCCACCGTCCAATCAAGAAATCTAAGATGTCAATGTAGTCACTAATCGTGTACACGCCAATGCGTTGTGCCACTACAGAGAAGTTACTAAAGAGGTTTGAGTCTTGGCCATCATGCATCAAGTGGCCAGGCATTGTGATACTGCAACTCATCATTTCTGCTATGGCTATCATCATTGTCGTCGAGTCCACTTCTAGAAGCTTTTCCACAATCCTCTCGTATGCAATCTCATGGCGTTTCTCATCCGCAGCAATGGTGCCGCATATGCGTGCAAGCACTGGATCACCTCCCACCTTAGCCAATCGAGCCATGTTGCCGTTTGTCACAAAAGTTGCTCGCTCTTGAAAAGATGTATAAACAAAGTTCATATAGGGGTTTTTTTTTGTGCGGATGTCCTACACCATAAACATTCAATAAATTCAATATTAAACAATTAATGCCCAATAAAATTGATTGACCTTAATGTTTTGTTAATATTATTCACTAATTTGTATATATTAGAGTGCCGATGTGATGCATGATGTATCAAAATAGTAATGATGCATGCATGCACATATGCGTAGATTGTTACCATTCCAGCTCCAATCAAGTATTGGATAGTCCTTTCTATCATGCACATATCAACTCGACCCGAAAGATAGAGATAAGTTCTGAGCAAATCTCCATGTCTATTCTCCTCAGCAGTCCAAGAACGTGTCCATACAGCCCATGGATTATTGCTTGAACCTGTTTTGTCTGCAATCTCATCATGTTGGTTCATCCATGTTTGGTAAGTGGGCAATGCTTCCTCAGTGATCATGTCACCCACCAAAACTACTAAATAATCATCTGGAAGTTCTTTCGTTCTTTCCCTTAAGGCCTTCACTTGATCAATGAACTCCTCTGAGGATAGTGATGAGTCTGGCAAAAAATCATTGGGTTGCCAACTTTTCTCTACTGGTTTCGCCAATGGCAACAAACTTTGTGATGCCCATCCTTCTAATGACTTGAAAACTTCTTTCTTATCTTGTGACAAACGCGTCTTGTGAGCTCTTTTGGATGGGGTGTTTAGCTGGCTTTGTGTTGGAGCACTGCATGCAATTGTTACCCTTTGTGTACAAAAGGAGATCATCATTGTTTGCTATAGCTTTGCTAGTTTGGAGAGATGATCAAGATTCTAGTTTAGAGAGGAGGGTGTAGTGTCTTGAGTTTTAAAGAGACAAATATACAACTTTATAGGCATTTATTGAAGCCAATTCGTTGGGTGCATCAACCAAATAAACTTGACTTGATGTATATTTTTCATTATCAAATAAAACTTATTTGGGAGTTGGATTTCAGGAGTTCGCCGGAGATAAAGCCTCAAGGCTCAAAAACAAACCACATATGTATATGTATCAATGAGATACTCACATCGACAACGAGATCCAAAGTCACTTCTTGTGAGATATGATGAGTTGAATCTGTACCAACTGAAGCAATCTTTCATAGGCAAATTTGTTCGGATTTTATTCAATAATTTTAGCTCATTTTTTTTAGGTTATACACGTTTTTATACTCGATAGTAAGTTAGTTTTTCTAAAAAAAATGTAGTACTGCTGTAAACTTAGGGTGATTCTAGGGTGAAAGAGCAAATCAAATCTTTCACCGGTGAAACACTAAAATTGATCGTTGGATATTGTTTAAAATGCCATGAATGGTTAAGATTGAATCAACCCATATTAAATCTCAACCATTGATGAATTTTTATACTACATCCAATAGTCAATTTTAGTGTTTCACCGGTGAAAGATTTGATTTGCTCTTTCACCCTAGAAAGACCCGTAAACTTAAATGTATAAAAAAGTTGTGCAAGACGAAAACATTTCTAAGTAAATATTTTACGGAGGGACAAAAAGACAAATTAAATGTGAAAAATATGGACTTCTATATCCTGCTGTTTTAAGTGTGGGTAGTAAATAGGTTGTATTTAATTTTTTTTGGTGGAAACATTATGTTATTTTACTTACTCTATCCGTCATGTATTAAATTTTTGTTCAGGGTTTGTTTACTAGGTGATGGTTCTGCTCTTGGTGGGATGTGCTTGTGGCTAGGTATGGGGCTTCAGTTAGGAGGGATCCGTCGCTCTCCTTTCAGCTTCCGATAGGGTCGGCCTCTATTTGGTGGAGGGATTTGTGCTTGATCTGGGCGGGTCTGAGCTCCAATGGGGATTGGTTTGGAGACCGGTTTGTAAAGAAGGTGGGGAACGGCCGATCGACGTCTTTTTGGAAGGATGTTTGGTTCGAGTCTCAACCTTTGAGGGCGAGATTTCCTAGGCTCTTCCTTGTATCGGCCTTCCAGGATGGGTGTGTCGCTGACTTTGGCTTTTCGGTGGAAGGGGGTGGCGTTGGGATTTCCGGTGGAGGCATCGGCTTTTTGTGTGGGAGGAGGTCTTGGTGGAGGAGTTGCAGGGGATTCTTGGCACTGTTTCTCTGGATTTGGAGGAAGATTCTTGGGTCCGGCGTGGTGATCAGTCCGGGGTCTTCTCTCGGTTAAATCTGCTTACATGGCACTTACGGAGAGGGTGACGTCTTTAGGTGCTTGGGATGTCGACCTGGTGTCTTCTTTGAGTCAGCTTTGGAGGAGTCTTGCGCCTCCAAAGGTTATCGCTTTCTCGTGGCAGCTTCTTTTGGACAGTCTCCCTACCCGTCATAATCTTCTTCGGAGGAAGGTATTTATTGACCCTTCTCTTGCTTTATGTTCTATTAGTGGGGATCCTTTCGAGACTTCTCTTCATCTATTTTTGAAATGCCCCTTCGTAATCAAAGTTTGGTATGACATTATTTGTCCTCTTTCTTCTTCGTGTTTCGGGCGTTCGGTGGTGGTGGTAGGGAGAAAAAGGGGTTGAGCCTTATCTGGCACACCGTCATTTGGTTGCTTTGGGATATGCGTAATGGGTGTATTTTTAAGGGTAAGGTTCCGGATTGTGATTTGGTTGTTCATCGGGTGAAATCAATGTATTGGCAATATTGGTGTTTGGCGAGGTCAAATGGATCCAGTGCCTTTATTATGAGTGGCATGTGGCTCCTCTTCTGACATCACTAAAAAATTCATGTAGTTATCCATGTACGGCACAATAAGAATATCGCCAAAAAATTCCGCTTCCTTCTTCAACTCTAAGTTATCCATGTAAGGCAAAATAACAATCTCACCTTTCTTCGGTCTGATTTCGGAGAGAGTGCAAAGAGGAGAGGGAAGTTAGTTTCCAGAAACCAAAGAGATGAAGGAAGAAAAAATGGAATTGGAATATTAGGGATTTGGGATTTTCGATTCCACATGGTAGTCGAAATAAGCATATTTCCATGTCACCAATGCCAGCACCATTAAAATATATGACACATCATCTATCAAACAAAAAAAATATGGCACATCTGCTAAAAAATGACATTAAGGACCAAAATGAATAAAAAAAATTTGCAAGGACTATTTTAAAAAAAAAATTTGCAAGGACCAAAATGGATATTCGCTGTAATTGTAAGGACCAAATAATATTTAAGCCTATTTTTTATTAATTAGAGTGACACTAATGGTCATTTTACAACTATCTCCAAGGGAATTTGAACCCAACACTTTGAGGATCTGGTAGACTGTTACTTCTTACAGAAATAGCTAACACAAGTGTTGAGGCACTCATTGTTCGTTTGGTAAAAAGAGAAAAAATTGATGGAGTTGGAAAACGTTCTAAATAATGTTAGTGCAATTAAAAATAAACATGATGGTTGGGTGTACCGTGTACGTGGTTGGAAGAAAGAATTGGTTTCTTTGTGAAATTCTGCTACAGTCTTTTATTAAACTTAAATGACCTAATTTGGAGATTAATGTTGTTATTTACGGGTGTTAATCTTGCTCGGAGAATTTTCCAAAACTGAATGCCTACAAGGGGCACTTTGTTGAGGAGAAATATCATTGTTTCCAATCATGAACTATCATGTGTGCGTCGTGTTAATGAGGACTACAATCACCTTTTATTGGATAGGTTGTGGAATCAAATATTGTAAGAGCTACAAAGATTGAGGCATTTAATATGGTTGGTTGGTATTTGGTCAATCTGGTTAGCCAAGAATTTATGTTAGAGGGTCCTGTTGTTGATTGTGCTAAGGCCGTTTATCTAGTCAAAATATTATCTTGGTGGTAGTTCAAGGCTAGACTTAAATTTTCTGAAGGGCGTCGAAACGCAATACAGTGTGTGCAAATTATATTGTAATTTTACTTTGATCTAATAAGTTGGACCTCTCTATGTTTTTTTTTTTTTTTAGAGAGAAGCAATTGTTAGTGGGGTGGAAATGTTAGTTTTATGACTTAACAGGGGACTCCTTCTTTCGCACTCATATAGTGTGACTCCTCCGTGTCCCTTATTTCGCCAATCATTCTCTATGTATTCTCTATCAATCATTCTTTTACTTATAAGAAACGTATATCATACCTTAATCAAATCCCACTTCCCAAAGGAATTGTCTGTCATAGGGTTAGGATCCTCTCCATTTAATGGAGGGTTCCATTTGGAGAGAGAATGACACAATGAATATTTTAATATTATTTTAAAAATAATATTAAAATATTCATTGTGTCACTCTCTCTCCAAATGGAACACTCCATTAAATGGAGAGGATCCCAACCATCTGTCATATAGCTCCACTGGCAAAGGAAGTGCTTATGTTAAGCACACATCTACACTATATCTACACTATCTAATCTAATATCTATTTATACAAACAAACGACTTACAAAATTACAATTTTAGACATCTTATTTTTTTGACACATCACCACTTTTATTTTATTTATCATTTTTTAATTCTATTTTTTCTTCCTTTCTCACTCACTCTCTTTCAATCTCACATTTCCCAATATTTCTTACTACTTACACATCTATTATTAGTGGCCCCCACACCCTTTATTTAAAAATATTTTTTTCCCAATTTTTTTAATCCACTATATATTCTAATATAATTAAATTAATATTAAATAATCTACAATTTACTATCTAACCTAATATCAATTTATCTATTTATACAAACAAACCACATTTAAATTACTCAAACAAGTTTCCCTATTTATTTGACAATTCATCTGACTAAGGACAACATTATAATTTACTATATATCATACTTTTATCAAATTTCTTCTCTCAATTCATTTTCTTCTCAATCCCACTTTTTTCCTACTTTCTCTTACTTTTTTTTTCTTTCAAAATTCAAAATTCAAATCAAACTCACCAACTTTCTTTACCCACTATCTACTAATCTAATATCTATTTATACAAACAAACTATACTTAAATTACTCAAACAAGTTTTCCTATTTATTTGACAACCCATCTAATTAAGGGCAACATTGTAATTTACTATCACTTTTTTTTTCAAATTTTTCTCCCAATGCACTTTCTTCTCACTCCATTTTTTTTAACTTTTCCCTCATTTTTTAATTTTTTTTTTTCGAAATTCAAATAAATCAAATCTACTAATAAACTAAAATAATCAATCTAAACTACGACATAACTTCACTAATATATAAAAATACAGGATAACTTCACCGATATATAAAAAAACACGATATTATATATATATATATATATATATATATATATATATATATATATATATATATATATATAAAGGAAAACTTAATGACTATTTCAACTCTTGATTAATATTTAAAACACGAGATAACTTTACTGATATATAACAAACACAGGATAACTATACTGATATATAAAAAACACGAGATAACTGCACTAATATATTTGATAATCTATCTTTTACTATCTACTATAATAATCAATTGAAACTATGAGATAACTGCACTGATATATATAAAAAAATCTATATCTATATAAATATCTAAAGGAAGCTTTTTTCCAAGCCTCTAAGATGCTCCACATCATCCTCATTAATTTTTCAATTAGATTTTCAATTATATTAATATCTTTTTATAATTTACACATATAAGGAATTATATTAATGATTACATATTAAGGCTAAATTATTAAAACCCTTTATATTTTTTCAGTTATTATATAATTAAAGACAATAAGTGTATTGATATGAGTTGAATAAAAATAAAAAGACATAAAGTTTGATGACTAGGAGAATTGAGCATTATTGTATTATTTATAAAAATAAAAACCACATGAAACATAAAAAAATGTAGACTTTAGCTTCATATCTTTTTAAGAAAAATTGTGTTCACTTCTATATTTATATTTATTTATAATTTTCATGGATTTTTTGTTGTAAGAATAGTGTATTTTCCTCTTTTATTTTGATGGTTAATCTTTGGATTACTTTTGGTCAAAAAGAAAACTTTTGGTTACTTTGGGTTTATTAATTTAATTTTTTTTAATAGTTCTCTTATACTTTATTTGAGTTTTTTTTTATATTACATTTTTAATCAGGAATATGAATGATTTAAAAAAAAAAACAATAGTTTCAAAACGTCATATATTCTATCTATATTAAATCTCTAAAGGAAGCTTTTTTCCAAGCTCTAGGATGCTCCACATCATTTCAATTTATTTTCCAACTTAAATCTCAACATTCTTTTTTACTTAATTAATATCCACTAAACCTTTATGACATTCAATTTTTAAATCAATATAAATCTAACTTTATCAATACTTCTTAAACATCACAATATATATATATTCAATTAACTTTTCCGAACCAAAAAATATTCATATTATCTTTTTCTTGATTTTAATTTTTTTATAAACATTTAGCAAATGTTAAATTCATTTTATTAAAAACATTAAAAAGATGTTAACTAAATACTACAATATTTTCTATAAACTTCATTTCTTTTCCCTACAAAAAAATGAAATTCTATGTCTATATTGTGAACTTTAGTAGACCAAATGTATTCCTCTAATTATTTTCATAAGGAGTTTTCATTATTATTACAACAAGTACTTATTTATACATAATTTTCTACACACAAACTTGACTATTGAATTGTGAGTTTTTCTTCCTTTGTTATTTTTATTTTAAAAAAATTTCTCCCTTATTGATTACTCTTAATTAATTACTTGATGTTTTGATTTTTTTTGCCTTTTGGTGTCTCTAAATTATTATTTTCATTAGTACTAATTATTAGTGTTGGTTTTTAATAGAGATTAGTTACAATCCTTTCATTTTCCATCACTTAAATTCTTCTTTTCAAAATACTATATAAACCTAAGAAGAGAGGTCACCCTCATCTTTTCATTTTTACATCACTTTTTTGAGTGTTACATCACTTATGTGACTTTTTTTATTTGGTTTTTACATTATCAATATTCTAGATTGAAGAAATGTATTGTAGTAGATGGAGTTCCAAAAAGTTGTATAAATTTGTCTTTCATTCTTAAGCTTTTATTGATTGTTGATTAGGTATTGAGTTTGTTATAGGTTCCAAATTGCAGTCAAGGGAGGAAAAATGAAGTTTACATGGATAGGAGAAATTGGAAAGGCAAATCAAAGGATTTGAGCTTCATGTTGTAGACAATTCTAATGTTGTCAAAAGTTATAGACATAGACATACAAATTGAGGAACAATTTTTTAGTGAGTAATGCAGTTGAGGAACAATTGTTTAGTGAGTAATGTTGTCAAAAGTTATAGACATAATAATTTGGATTAGTTAGTGAGTAATGCAGTTGAGGAACAATTTTTTGCCAAGCTATTGACATGTATGGATTATTTTAAATTTTAATATTGTTCTTCAAAAAATTGTTTAGTTTTAATAGGTTCCATGAAATTGGATGATGCTTTGTATCTAAAAGTTTTTTATAATATGTTCTTTGAACATTCACAAATGCATGTTCGTTAATGTCTCTTCTAAACTAATGATATTAAGATTTTATTTTTTTATTTTTATTTTTTGTACAATTTAATATTAATAATAAATTTGTTAATTATTATTCATTATAAATTAATGAGATGAAGTTTTTACTTACATTTAATTTTTTTATTTTCAAAAAAATTTAAAGATAGATAAATATCAATGTACCATTTGAAACAACATACTTCTGTAGCAAATAAATTATATTATTACTAAAATAGATTAATATAAATTAGTTTAGTAAACACTTTTTATAATTATAATAGTTTAGATCAATTTAAGAGATTAGAATCATATGAATTTGTCTTTTAAAACATTTAGTGCAAATTAAAAAAAAAAAGTGATAAAGGAGGCTTGATCGTTGGTGACCTTTCCTCTCTCTCTGTTTTATTATTTTTTTAAGAATGTATCTCTTATTGATTACTCATCAATATTTTTTTTAGTCAAAACTCTTCAATATTTATGATTAGTAGTTATTATTTTAGTTGCCTTTTAGTGTCTCTAAATTAATATAATTAGTACAATATATTTTCTTTTTCTTGATTTAAATCCACCCAACAAATCCTTCTTTTTTTAATAATATATTGAAAATATTTTATAAAATCAAAATTAAAAATAGATGAAACTAAAATTATATAATAAATTATTTACTTGCTATTTGATTGCACAAAAACAAATATTAATTATTATAAGAAAAAAAACACTATCGTAAAAATAAATGAACTGTCTCATTTTTTCCCTTTGGCGTCCAATATCATGTTTTACCATTGTGTTTTTTCATGTTACCATGAACTAATCTATACATATGATTGCTTTGATGAAAAAAAATCTACACATATGAATGTATAGAAAAACAATTTATTTGTCGTAAAAAAAAGTCAACTAACTCACCATCTCTATTGTCATATTAAAATGTGTCTATTGGTATTACTTTTGTTGACCTAATGTTTATTATCAATTTAACATTTTTTGTGCATTCATCAAATTGATCTATAAAATTCTTATGGGTCATGATTAGTTGTTTAATATTAATCATTCACACAATTAAAAATTCCATACAAATTGTAACCGATGTCATCCAAAAGGTTTATATTCCACCATCTACTACTTACATAACTTAATAATTCTTTAATAAAATAATAAAGCTTTTATGAACAGTCTTTTCTATTTAAACCATATAGTTAACCATTTCCATTCAAATGCATCCTCACAAGAGGTTAGGTGTTAATTGAACATAAGTTCCTATATAAACACTTTAAATATTTTCACCATTAGAAATAAAATAGTGTTTTCTTTCTAAACAATCCATCATCCACAAAAGCGCATGCAAAATAAAAAGGATAATTTTGACCATAGGACACTCTCAACATTCATGAAAAAGCGGAATGGACTCATTCAAGTATGCTGCTACTCATTGACGAGAATGTATGAATTCTATAATTTTTCTTTCTTACAATATACTTTATTGCAAACTTTTCTAATTCAAATTTTTTCAAAACCTTTTAGACCGACCACATACATACTTCCTTTGGGAGAAATAATGGCATAGATTCATGAATATATTACAAGAATGTAAAATATTTAGTATTACCAAATTTATTGTATTATGCTATTCAATTTTCTTATTGACCAACTAACAATTTCATGATAGAATATCATAAATTTCATAATTAGAAATAAGACAATATAAAGGATTTAGATTTCATATTGAGAATTAAGACAATAAAAAGGACTTAATTAGATCAACTATCAAAGTTTTATTAAATTTCCAACACGAAACTTTTCCTAGGTCGAGAATAAGGTGAATGTGATTTGTAATGCATAATATTCAACTTTATATTTCATTTATCGATTAAATATTTGTTTCAATTAATTGCAACGTCGAATCTAATGAAAATGAGTCAACTTATACGGAACAAAAAGTGGTCGAAAGGGAAGTTCGAAAAAAAATTGTATGATTGAAAAAATTAGATTTAGTTTTTAGAACTTTAGATGTTTCAATTATCACAACAAATATCACTATGGTTGATTAAATAATTGTTCGATTTTTATTTATTTAAAATGTTGGGTTTTAATAGGTTTAAAATACCATGAATTTACTATTAAAATATTTGTTAATTATTAATTTTATAACTTAGATATGTTTATAGAATAAAAAAAACTGTAACAATCTCTATATTAAAAACCAACTAAAATAATTAGTACTAACCATACTAATTTAGAGCCACCAAAAGGCAATTAAAATTAAGACTCACCTGATAGATTAATAGTAATCAATAATGGAGTAATTTAAAAATACAATAAAAAAACTCAAAGTTGGAAAAGGTAGTAAAATATGAGTGAAAGATGTAGAATTTTAAACAGTTGTAACAACAAACAACTATTTAAAGAAGACAACTTTGGATTTGAGTGGACTTTCAGAAGAAAAAAATAAAATGTGCAAAAAATAAAGGATTTCATGTTTTTATAGTTTTATATATATATATATATTGCATTAGAAAATGATATATTTTTATATATAAATTTCATAAGATTTAATAAAAAAAATATTATAGCAACACGTGCATCGCACGGGGTTTTCCTCTAGTAAATATCTAAAGGAAGCTTTTTTCCAAGCTCTAGGATGCTCCACATCATTTCCATTTATTTTTCAATAAATTTTTTAATTTTATTAATATTTATTTATAATTTACAATTAAATGAGACTTAAATTCATTATTACCACTAACTTATTATTATTAAATGCTACTCTTAGTGGAATAAAATATTTGGTGATGCCTATGAGCATTCTCAAGAAGAATAAAAACCTACGATTATGGATTGCTAATAGGAATTAAACATAAAATTATTCATAACACAATGAAGGGAAATGTTTATCTATATCTATATCTTCTATACATATAAGTAAAAGAATCCCCAATGGAGCCTCCACAATAATTCTTGAATTTTTGCTTTTATTTTTGTCTATTAAAAAACTTCTCTTTTATTATTTATTAATTCCTACCTTTGTGTCCAACCCACAACTACTAATAAATTCCAACATAGTAATAAATTTACACATTATATTATATTTAATCATAATTTTTGTATAAATGAGACTTTGATTTTAATTTTTAATATATAATTAAATATAAAAAAACAAGATTTTTTTTATATTAATCAATGTTCATTCTCAATTCATGAGACTTATGAGCTCAATTATGTGTTCATTCTAAACTCAATTTTATGTTCTTATATTAGTTACTTTTTATTGTTTTGTTTTTTATATTTATTACTATTTATTCTAAATGTTTTTTTTAAATTATATATTTATTTACATAGAAATTATATTATTATTAGAATTGGTCAAAATTTAAATTAACTGAATTAATAAATATTTATCAATTATAATAGTTTAGATGAAATAAGAAATAATAAGTTGACCTTTAAAATTCTTTTTTATGTAACCATTATGCATTGAATTGAGGGGTTTCACATTTACATGAATTATTGCTTTAATTTACAATAAACTCATGAGTTAGTGGAATATGAGTGGAAGAAATAGAGTTTAAACTAATTATAACAAGAAATGACTATTTAAAGGAGAGATCTTTGGATGGTTACGGTAGAGGTTTTGACAAAAAGAATCATATAAAAAATAAGAAGTAGAAGAAAGGAGCAAGTTTAACAAGAAGGTGTAGAATGCACAAAAAGGGTAAAGATTTTTATGTTCTTAACAGTTTTAAGTTGACAAATAGGCAATGATTTTTTGTAAAGTTATATACATTGAGAAATTATGTATATTTTAATATTGTTCTTAAGAAAAATGTTTAATTTTTTGTATGATTGTATGATGTGTTAGATCTAAATGAGTTGCATATGTTCCACGAGCCTTCATAATCTTTGGTGTCACTTCTAAGAAGGAAATTACATTAGGTGCAAGAATCATATAGAAAACAAGGAGTAGAAGAAATGAGCAAGTTGCACGAGATGTAGAATTCGCAAAAAGGATAAAGAATTTCATGTTCTTGATAGTTTGAAGTTGACAAATAGACAACAATTTTTTGTAAAGTTATAGGCATTGAGAAATGATGTATAGTTTAATATTGTTCTTTAGAAAAATATTAAATTTTATAGTTTTGTAAAATTGTATGATGTGCTAGATCTAAATGAGTTGCATATGTTCCTTGAGCCTTCATAACCTTCAGTGCCACTTCTAAGAAGAAATTACATTAGGTGCAATAATCATATAAAAAACAAGGAGTAGAAGAAAGAAGCAAGTTTCACAAGATGTAGAAATCACAAAAAGGGTAAAGAATTTTGTGTTCTTGATAGTTTGAAGTTGACAAATAGGCAACGATTTTTTGTAAAGTTATAGGCATTAAGAAATGATGTATATTTTAATATTGTTCTTTATAAAAATGTTTAATTTTTTGTCAATTGTGCATATTAAAAAACAACAATATATTAATGTAATACTATTATTTTTAAAATACATAATTTATATCGACAACTTATGTATATATTTGTATAAAATCTATATAAAATTAAAGGAAAAAAATATTTTCTTATCTATATAAATCTCTAAAGGAAGCTTTTTTTCAAGCTCTAGGATGTTGCACATCATCTTGATTTATTTTTCAATTAAATTTTTAACTATATTCATATTTAATTATAATTAACACATAAAGAAGACTTAAATTCATGATTACATATTAAGACTAAATTATTAACACCATTTAAATTCCAATACATAAATTGTCATTATGCCTATATTAGAGAGTCTTTCCATATTACATACCCACTTAAGCCTACACAATCAGTTTCTCCCTATTTACATTAAAAAATCAAAAACCCACTACTCACATTATTAGCACACATTATTAGTACAGTAGATGTCCCATAGCTTTCAAATTCCATCGGTTATTTCTTCCAATATATAACCTTCGACTTTCTTCCAATCATTACTATATTTATTTATATTTTCCAATATTATTAATGCGTTATATATTATCTAACTAATGCCAATAAGTTGTAAAAGGAAAAAACATTATCAATATTAAATCTCTAAAGGAAGCTTTTTTTCAAGCCTCTAAGATGCTCCACATCATCTTCATTTATTTTTGAATTAGATTTTCAATTATATTAACATCTTTTTACAATTTACACATAAAAGGATACTTAAATTAATGATTACATATTAAGGCTAAATTATTAAAACCCTTTATATTCTTTCAGTTATTATATAATTAAAGACAATAAGTGTATTAATATGAGTTGAATAAAAATATAAAAGACATTAAGTTTGATGACTAGGAGAATTGAGCATTCTTTTATTATTTATTAAAATAAAAACCACATGAAATATAAAAAAACGTAGACTTGAGCTTCATATCTTTTTAAGAAAAATTGTGTTCACTTCTATATTTATATTTATTTATAATTTTCATAGATTTTTTGTTGTAATAATAGTGTATTTTCCTATTTATTCTTAGAAAGCAAAAAAGAGTACTAGGAGATGGTTAATCTTTGGGTTACTTTTGGTCCAAAAAAAACTTTTGGGTTACTTTGGGTCTATTAATTTAAATTTAATTTTAATAGTTTTCTTATACTTTTTTTAATTTTTTTATATTATGTCTCTAATCAGGAATGTGAATGGTTTTTTTAAAAAAAAAATAGTTTAAAACGTCGTCTATTCTAAGAATTGGTTACCGGTGAAATAGTTTGTGGAATATTTAGTTCAATTTTATTTTAATAATTTTCATTTTAATAGTTCTCTTTTAATCTATTTGAGTTTTATTATTATTACTTGTCTGGAATGTACCTTGACCAATGAAGAGTTGTAGTAGTTGTTGCTTCGTCGAATGGGCCGGTCGTTGAATGAGTGAAAGGACCGGTCCTGGCTTCACGCGTTGAGCACCTCGGGTGGTACCTGCAAAGACACTCCGACGATCTAGTGAGAGGTCGCTCGGGCAGATAGCACAAGGTTAGAGAACGTACCTGATACCATATGCGAATGGTGTATATATACTGCGAGGTCCGACCGTTTTGCGAGATTTTCGGCCGGCGAGAATTGCGCTCCAAGCAGCGTGTTGGGCCGATCGACTGGCCGTGGCCGCGAGCCTAATTCTTTGTTGGCGGTTCGTGATTTGCCGATACACACCCGAGAACGAGATTATTATTATTAATATTATTATTATTATTATTATTATTATTATTCTTTTAAAAAGAATGTAAACGGTCTTTTTTATATATACAATTTACTATTAAAAAACTGTTTTTCCCATTTATTAATTTTTATCCATTGTTCTTGCCTTTTGAACTTCTAGGAATAGGTTACTACTTAAAAAAAACGGATGCCTTAAAATTTGTCCATATATATACATCTCAATTTCTACCCTTCCATGTGATCTCTTCATTGTTTTTGTTATTCCATCACTTATTTTTTAAAAACAAAACACAATTTTACCCACCAATGCATACATAAAAGTCAAAAACTATGATATTTTTTATCAGTTTTACATTTTGTTGGTTCCATCATTCTTGCCTTTATTCATCACTTATGTTCTATAGGATCTTTGTGTTTTTATAAATAAATAAAAAATTTCAATTTTTTTGGTGATTCATATTTGATATATATACTAACATTTTAGCATTTGTCTTATTTGTCTTGACTATCAGAAATCACTTTTGCTCTGGTACCTTCAAGAGATAGGGTGTGGTACTATATATGCGAAAACACATGGATTTTGGATGAAAAAAAACTCACAACAAGAGGTTGTGATCTTGATAAGGGATGAGGCTAAAAGTGAAATGTTTGAGATGGAGATCTATTAGTTTGGCCGCATCATCTGAATTTATTCATATCGAGCTATAGGTGAAACCATGAAAGTCTATAAAAAAGAAGGTGAAGCTCATGTTGCAAAAGAGGCAATTAATTGTGAACCTTAAGGCAAAGAGGCAATTACATTGAATAATAGTAAGGCAAAGAGGCAATTACATTGAGAAATAAAATGAGTGTTATATTTTCTAATGATAAAAATTAAGGTTACATTGATCATTTTCTACTATTTTTCATTCTACTTATTTTTAATTTTTTAGAATCCTTTATTTAAATGAATGTGTGCTCCTTTAAAAATATAAAAAAATGTTGTTTTTAAATGTATAGTTGTACTAATTTTAAAGTTAGGTAAAACTTTTGAATAATTATAAATAAACGATTTAATTAGATAACTATGCCAAGATTATATCCAAGTTACTCTAAATTAGATAATATAAGTATTGCCTAATTTGGACAATTGCAAGAGAGAAGTGATTAATAATTCATCCTAATTCTAAAACATTAATATGAAAATGGTGAATAATATAAGATCCTTAAATTTTTATTTCCTTCTACTAATATCACTACAATATTTATAGTCCTTATAATATTTATTAACATTATATACTACTAAACTACATTATATTAAATTGGTTTTTCATTTTATCTATATATGTTTAAAAATTATTATCTTAATAAAGTATATAATTTTTTTATTCATTTATTTTAAATTATACATATTTAAATTATATCTTTAAAAAAAAATTAAAAGCATTTTTTTATAAACCCGTGCATCGCACGGGGTTATCCCCTAGTGGGATAACTATACTAATATGTAAAAAAACACACACTACAACATTTTTGACTTTAGGCAACAACAGAAAACCGTGGTCAGAAGTCAAAAAACCGTGGCCAGAACTTTAGGCCACGAGTTGGCCACGGTTGTTAAAGTCTTTCGCCTAGGTGGCGTCGCTTTTGTTTTAAGCCACGGTTCTGGCACATTAGGCTACGAAACAATAAAACCGTGGCCAGAGTTATTAAAACATGCCACAGTTAGTAGTGTAGCTTCCGGCCACGGTTAACAATTGGCCACACATAAATAACTGTGGCCTATACGTTTAAGCCACAGCTTTAAAATTGTGACCCTTATGTTTAAACCACATTTTAAAAACTGTGGCCTAATTTTAAGCCACATTTTAAACCATATTTTCAAGCTACGGTTTTTCAACCGTGGAAATAATTTTAAGCTACGCATTTACAACTGTGGCCTATAAATTGCTTTTATTTTAATATTTTATACTACTTTCATTTAAGTTATCATTCAAGACAATATTTAAATAATCATATGACATTAATTTAACGCTAAACAAGATATAAACATCAATTTTTTAAATATGAACAATATATTAAGATAAGATTTACAAGCAAATTTTGAAAGTTAATATTATGCATTAAGCAATATGTTCATCATGTCGATTGTCATTAATAATCAAAATATAGCAACATAAACTGAATCTAAAAAATATAAAAAGCACATTCATCAATTAATATAAGATCCACAATAAAATCTTCATATGCTTGTAGCAACATTGCTCATCAAAATCCAAAAGTAGTCTTTTCCACTTGTATGACATCACTCTTCAAAATCATCTCTATGATCTTCAAAATCATTTCCAACCTATAAACATAAAATATTACAAAAGTTACATATCCATGACATTCAAGAACATTACAAACATTGTAAACACATTCTACAAGATCATATACCTTTTCAAGAGGAGCATTAATTGATGTAGAAGAAAGTGCCAAATTGTTAACAATATTGTGTGGTGCATCACTATGGTTGTTTTCAAAAGCACTCTGCATTAAGTTGTTGACAGCTTCTTCACTTAAATTTGGATTTTGTTGCATCAACACACTTTTTAAAAGAGCATCATATGCTTGCATCTTCCTTTCCAAAGTTGTAATTTTACTAGAATATTGCTTCTTTCTTTAGAAACAATTTCTTCATTTTTCTTCATTAATGATGGAGTCATAGTTCTTCCATGGCAACGCTGCGTTCTACCATACTTTTCTTTGCCAAGCAATGATCGGAATGCTTTTTTGCATCTCCACTTGAAGTTTCAATTGATTCTTCAAGAATTTCCTTATACATACAATTATATATAGCATTTTTAACATAAGGCACATTAATCAAACAAA
Source organism: Oxytropis ochrocephala (assembly GCA_020916435.1). Taxonomy (NCBI): domain Eukaryota; kingdom Viridiplantae; phylum Streptophyta; class Magnoliopsida; order Fabales; family Fabaceae; genus Oxytropis; species Oxytropis ochrocephala. The sequence continues at coordinate 17,943,110 of CM037089.1, read as the reverse complement.
AACAACAACAACACAAAGTACAACAAAAATTCCAAGCAAAGAAGAACACAAAACCAGAGCAAGCACATTTCAAATAATAACATGTATTTAATCCTCAAAGCAACACAACAACAAAGCAATAAATTGCATGTATTTAATCCACAAAGCAACACAAGCAATAAATTTCCAACAACAAACTAAAATCGAAGATTTGTAATGACACTTTTCCAAAGAACACAACAATAAATTTCCAAAGACTACTACTTTTATGTCCTAACATGTAACACCACCACTACTTTTATGTCTAACAATTGCACTATATGATAGATGATTGGAGAATAGAAAAATTAATCTTACAATTGCATTTTGTGTCCGATCATCTACTTTTTCCCTTTCTTGCTTTTTATGAGTATGGATAAACATTTCAAACTTGGGTAACTTCTTCTCCATCCTCCTTCTTTGCACGCTACAAAGATTGAAATCAAAATTAATTAAGAGACTATTTTATTTACATATAGAATATGATAAATAAAAGCACATGATTACCATACCAATTTTGCACTAATTCTAGCAAAATTTCTTGGTCCAACACGATGCATGTATTTTTGTTTAGCCCTATTTGTCGCATTTTTTTGCTAATTGCATTGAGAAAGAAATTAAATTCTGAAAATGAAATATAAATTTAAATTAATAAGCAATGCTATTATCTTACTTGAATGGTTTCATTTGTCCAAAATGCCAAGAACTTCTTGAAATGAGACGAGGGTATGTTCTTGGGACGGTGTTGTAACCTTTCCTTCATGCTATTGTACTTCAAGAAATGTTTTTTTTTATCTTGCTTTTGTAGCTTCTCCAAGCATCATTTATGCGAGAAAACACACTTTTTCTGTCCTCTATCGTAAATAATGTACTTATCCTAAAAAAAACCAATAATTGTCATCATCCATGGACAAGAATTTGATCATTTCAAACAAATACGAAACTTTAATTCTCATACATTGACATATTTCCATAAACGATCCTTACGATCGTTGAGCAAAGCTTTGAAGTTTGTGTATATCAAGGGACAAAACTCCGCATTCCTGGCCAGAGTTCCAAGGAAATAGCTCAAGTCGATCTGATTTTGTCATTGGGTCCAATTGGTTCTCCATCCTCATCTAAAGTAACTTCTTGACGATCTTCGCTAGTTCTTGCATGTATTTTTAAACACCTTGTTGGTCCCCTTGTTCTTTTCTTTCTTGTCCCTATCTTGACATTAAAGTTCTGTGGCCCCCACACCCTTTATTTAAAAACATTTCCCAATATTTTTTACTTTTTACACATCTATTATTAGTGGGTCTCACACCCTTTATTTAAAAATATTTTTTTTCCCAATTTTTTTAATCCACTATATAATCTAATATAATTAAATTAATATTAAATAATCTACAATTTACTCTTATTTACTATCTAACCTAATATCTATTTATCTATTTATACAAACAAACCACACTTAATCTATTTATACAAACAAACCACATTTAAATTACTACAACAAACCTCCCTATTCGCTTGACAATTCATCTAACTAATAACAACATTGTAATTTACTATCATACTTTTATCAAATTTCTTCTCTCAATGCATTTTCTTCGCACTCCTACTTTTTTCTTACTTTTTCTTACTTTTTTTTTCAAAATTCAAAAATCAAATCAAACTCACCAACTTTCTTTACCCACTATCTACCAATCTAATCTAATATCTATTTATACAAACAAACCATACTTAAATTACTCAAACAAGTTTCCCTATTTATTTGACAACTCATCTAACTAAGGTCAACACTGTAATTTACTATCACATTCTTTTTCAAATTTCTTCTCCCAATGCACTTTCTTCTCACTCCCATTTTTTTTAAGTTTCCCCTCTTTTTTTTTTCAAATTTCAAAATTCAAATTAAATCAAATCTACTAATAAACTAAAATAATCAATCTAAACTACGAGATAACTGCACTAATATATAAAAACACGGTATAACTTCACTAATATATAAAAAACACGATATTAATATATCAAAAAAAGGAAAACTTAATGACTATTTCAATGCATCTTGATTAATATTTAAAACACGGGATAATTGTACTGATATATAAAAAATACGGGATAACTATACTGATATATAAAAAAACACGGGATAACTGCACTGATATATTTGATAATCTTCTATCTATTTTTTACTATCTACTATAATCTACTAATCAACTAAAATAATCAATTGAAACTATGAGATAACTGTACGAATATATAAAAAAAATGGGATAACTATACTAATCTAATCTAATCTAATCTAATCTAATATCTATTTATACAAACAAACAATTTACAAAACTATAATTTTAGACATCTTACTTTTTTTGACACATCACCACTTTTGTTTTATTTATCATTTTTTAATTCTACTTTTCCTTTCTGACTCACTCTCTTTCAATCTCACATTTCCCAATATTTCTTACTTCTTACACATATATTATTAGGGTCCCTCACACCCTTTATTTAAAAATATTTCTTTTCCCAATTTTTTTAATCCACTATATAATCTAATATAATTAAATTAATATTAAATAATCCACAATTTACTCTTATTTACTATCTAACCTAATATCTATTTATCTATTTATACAAACAAACCGCACTTAATCTATTTATACAAACAAACTACATTTAAATTACTCAAACAAGCCTCCCTATTTACTTGACAATTCATCCAACTAAGGACAACATTGTAAATTACTTTCATAATTTTATCAAATTTCTTCTCTCAATGCATTTTCTTCTCACTCCCACTTTCTTCCTACTTTCTCTTACTTTTTTTTTTTCAAAATTCAAATCATACTCACCAACTTTCTTTACCCGCTATCTACTAATCTAATCTAATATTTATTTATACAAACAAACCATATTTTTATTACTCAAATAAGTTTCACTATTTATTTGACAACTCATCTAACTAAGGGCAACATTGTAATTTACTATCACATTTTTTCAAATTTCTTCTCCCAATGCACTTTCTTCTCACTCCATTTTTTTCAACATTCCCCTCTTTTTTTTTTCAAATTTCGAAATTCAAATCAAATCAAATCTACTAATAAACTAAAATAATCAATCTAAACTATGAGATAATTGCACTAATATATAAAAACACGGGATAAATATACTGATATATAAAAAAACACGATATTAATATATCAAAAGAAAAAGGAAAACTTAATGACTATTTAAACTACTGATTAATATTTAAAACACGCGATAACTGTACTGATATATAAAAAACACTGAATAACTATACTGATATTTAAAAAAACACGAGATAACTGCACTGATATATTTGATAATCTACTATCTATCTTTACTCTCTACTATAATGTATTAATACTCTAAAATAATCAATTGAAACTATGAGATAACTGCACTGATATATAAAAAAACATGGGATAACTATACTAATATGTAAAAAATAACTTGAGATAACTGCAATGGTATGTATAAAAACATAGGATAACTACACTGATATATAAAAAACTTAACTGAAATATTTGATAATCTACCATCTATCCGTTACTGTCTACTATAATCTATTAATCAACTAAAATAATCAATTGAAACTATGAGATAACTTCACTGATATATTAAAAAACACGTGATAACTATATTGAAATATAAAAAAATACGGGATAATTGCAATGATGTATTTAAAAACACGAGATAGCTGCATTGATATATAAAAAATATACGGGATAACAACATTGAAACTAATATATAAAAGAACACGGGATAAATGCACAGATTGTTTTTAAATGATACTTTTAGGGTATGTTTGGGAGGGGGATTTGGGAGGGTTTTGGAGGGGAGGGCTTTGGAGGGTTTGGTCTATATTTTAATATCTATTTGATATTTTAAAAATTTGAAAGAATAATATGATAAATAATGACAAAACATTGTTAATGACATTTCATTTTTGCTTAGAAACATTTTATAGCTTACTCAAATTGGAATTGAAAATCAAGCCCTCCCCTCCCTTCCCCTCCTAAACCCTCCATCCAAACATACCCTTACATTTTTAGATTTTAATATTTATCTAATTTTTTATTTGAGACTCCTTTTTTAACTACTTTAAATTGTCTTTTTTTTTCACGAGATGCTGTCCAGACTATTTAAATTATGTCTAAGTTCGTTCATGAAAAGAATATGGCAGCACCCGTGCGTATGCACGGGTATCCTACTAGTAAGATATATAGAGAGAGAAAGGGAAGGAATTAATTTAGTATTATTTTACACTAAGGGTGTTGTTAGATTAGAAGAGAGAAAGAGGGAAGAGAGAGTGAGGGAAGAGAGAAAGAAGTGAGAAATAGAGTAGATTAGGGGTGTTGTTTGGTTTAAGGGAAAGAGAAAAGAAATAGAGGAGAGAGAGAGGAGAGAGAGTTGGGTCTCTTGGTTTGGTTGGAGCCAAAGAGAAAAGAAATAGAGGAGAGAGAGTTGGGTCTCTTGTTTTGGTTGGAGCGAAAGATAAAAGAGAGAAAGAGTACTGGTTTTGAAAGGGCAAATGTGGTTGATTTAATTTTTTAGTTTAATAAAGTTAATGGTTATTTTAATTATTTAATTAACTTAGCTAAATATTTGTTTTAATTAGCTAAATAACTATTTTAATCATTATATTTAATTAGTTAAACATAACATTGGGGCGATAAAGTGGGAATAAAATGGTAAAAGCATAATTATTGAGCAATTTCTCCTCACTTTCTTCCCACAATTGGAGAGATTTCAAAAAGCACTGAAACAATCATCCCTCTCTCACTTTTCCATTTCTCACCTCAACCAAACACGAGAAAATGACTCTCTTCCTTTACTCTTTCTTCCCTTACTCTCTCTTCCCTCTTTCACCTCAAACAATCACACATTGGATTAGAAAAGAAAGAGGGAAGAGAGAAAGAGATGAGAAATGAGAAATAGAGTAGATTATAAAGGGTCTTTGTTTAGTTTAAGGAAAGAGAAGAGAAATAGGGGAGAGAGAGTTGTGTCTCTTTGTTTGGTTGGAGATAAAGAAATGATACTACATTTGAAAGGACAAAAACACCCCATATGTGTTTGATTTAATTTTTTAATTTAATTAACTTAATATATAGTTATTTTAATTATTTAATTAAGTTAGCTAAATATTTATCATAATTAGCTAAATAATTATTTTAATCATTTAATTTAATTAGTTAAAGATTTACTTTTGTTATTCAATTTAATTAAATTAGGAAATTGAGTTATAAAGTAAGGGTAAAATGGTAATAACATAATTGTTGAGTCTTTTCTCCTCACTTTCTCTCCACAATTTGAGAGGTTGCAAAAAACACTAAACTAATCACCCCCTCTCTCTCTCTTTTCCATTTCTCTCATTAACCAAACATGAGAAAATCACTATTTACTCTATTTTTCCTCTTTCACCTCAAACAAACACAATCAATAATGTGGTAATATGTATTCGGCTAAATTGTGCTTGAGGTCTTTTAAATTTATTTAAAATTATGGATCCGCCCATTAAGATTTTTTGTCTCAATCAAATTCTTTATGTTTTCGTTTATGTTTCAAATTCAGAATCTCTGTCAAATTGGTTGTTCATATTTTTGTCTATATTTTAAATTGGTTCTCCATGTGTTCCGTTTATAAGAAAAATTTTAAAATAGAAACGTAAACATAAATGATCAATTTGAAACATAAACCAAAATATGGAGGACAAATTTGAAATATGGATGACCAATTTAAAACATAAAGTAAAACATAAAATACTTATATGAGAAATAAACTGAAAAAACCAATTCAAAATTTTAAATAAATTTAAAGGACCTCAAACACACTTTTATTTATATATTCATCAAAATATATAGTTTGGATTGTAGTACTTTGGTTCCTATGGCACATGATAAATAAGGTACTCCTTAAAGGCAGTGTGTTAACGCTAGTGCTTACCAAACACATGTACTCCTCACCTGCTAGTCAAATACGCTAGTCTCATCCTGCTATCCGCTAGCAAATGGGACGCGCCAAACAGAGCCTTAATATTAAATATAATATTAAATATAGCTTGTAGGGGTGGTTCATTTCTAGAAGGGGTTGGAGCTTTGATGCGCTCTTTTTTAGATTGGTGTTCTCACCCATTTAGTTATCTCGAACCAATAAAATTGGATCATAACAGTTGGAGTATCTCTTGTATTCCTATAAATGCAACCTAATATCGCTTGTAAAAAATGTTCATTAAAATTTTGAGTAACACTAATAATGTACTTTTTAATACATTTTTCACTACCAAATAGTTTTATTTGAATTTTATTCAATGATTTTAACTGAAGTTTATTAATATATTTTTATGAAGTCTGTTTTACGCAAATTTTTATGAAGTTTTAGTTTCAATATATTTAAAGCATTTTTATAAAGCATTTACATAAATTTAAAAAAAAATATTTAAAGCATTTTTTAAAGTTTTTTTACTTTTCTTTAAATATTATCATGGAAATTTATCAGAGTTAACTACTATATTTTTTGGCAAAAAAAAACTACTATTTTTTTTTTGACCAAAGAGTTAAGTACTATATTTAACAATTGGCTAAATAGCACTTTTGATCATTTATCTTTGCTCTAGGTGTCATTTTGGTCCTTTATCCTTTTTTGTCCCGTTGTGGTCCCTCATCTTTCAATTAAGTTTCATTTTGGTCCATTATATTTCTTTTTCTCACTTTAGTCCTTTATCTTTCATGTCTGTTTCTGTTTGGTCCATTTAAACAAAAATACATACAGAAAAATGAAGAACACTATGAATGTTTAAAGAACACCAAGAACTCTTTGTTTCTTGTTTCTTGAATAAGTCATACAATATGCAACCAAATTGAATGAAATTGGACTCTAACTTGAATAAAAATTCACAAGGAATTCAATGAAATCAAAATTAAGCTCACAAAAGTGCTTATGCACAAAATCACTTCCGGAACCGAAAACTTGAATTTGAAGTTCAAAACTTCAATCTCAACAATGGTGATTTTATTTGTTGTAGAGCACCAAATTGAACGATTCTTGAGCATAAAATGCTCGAAATTCAACAATGAACCAGAATATGACAAGTAATTTGTTTAGAAAAGCGCTAAAATGCAAAATACCGTGAAAAATCAATTCGCATCTCTAAAACATGTTTTGTGTCTTAATTATTTGCTCATTTTTCAATCAATTTACGTCAAACCAACTGCGTTCAACTGGTATTGAGTGCAGAAATTGAACTAAAACAAAAGATTTCAATGAAAATTATGCAAATTCGAGAACAATGTGAAGAACAAAAACACGAATGAAAGTTTCTTTTTTCACATCGTCCTCGAATTTGCATCGTTTTTGTTGAAACCTTTTACTATAGTTCAATTTTTTCACTCAATACAAGTTGAACGCAATTGGTTTGACACAAATTGGTTGAGAAATGAGTAAACAAGAGCTAAAACATGTTTTATAGATGTGAATTTATTTTTAACAATTTTTACCTTTTAAGCACTTTTTTGAACAAAATACTTGCCATATTCTAATTATTCCTTGTTAAACTTTGAGCATTTTAGGCTCAACAATCGTTCAATTTGGTGCTCTATAGCAAGATCACCATTGTTGAGATTAAAGGTTTTTTGAACTTCAAATTCAAGATTTCGGTTCCAAAAGTGATTTTGCGCATAAACACTTTTTTGAGCTTTTTGGTTCCATTGAATTCCTTGCGAAATTTTATTCAAGTTAGAGTCTAGTTTCATACAATTTGTTCGCATATTGCATAATTTATTCAAGAAACAAGAAATCGAAGTGTTCTTGAGCACATTCATAGTGTTCTTCATTTTTTCTGTATTTTTATTTAAAAAGACCAAACATAAACAAATATAAAAGATAAAGGACCAAAGTGAGAAAAGAAAAAGATAAATGACCAAAACAAAACCTTGAGCAAAGATAAAAGACCAAAAGTGCTATTTAGCCTTAACAATTATAATACTTGAAGAGATTAAGTTATTTAGATTGGCTAAAATAATTATGATAATTTTAACTATATTAATTGTACAGAATACATTATTTTTAGTTTGGACCAGTGTTGGCTACTCACTCTATTGTTGGTTGTTTTGCATCTTTTTTGGGCAATGACACTGCTCTTGACTCTGAGCTTTTGGCATCCATGATAGCTATTGAGACTGTTTATGATAAGGGGTGGCGTGAAATCTAGCTAGAATGTGATTCCTTTTCTGTTGTTGTTGCTTTTAAGAACCCTGACATTGTCCCTTGGAGATTGAGAAATTGTTGGGGAAACACCTTGAGACTTTGCTCGGGTATGAACTTTATTGTCTCTCATATTTTTAGAGAAAGAAACACTTGCACTGATAAATTAGCTGCTTTTGATCTTGTCAGTAGAACTTATACTGGTGGAGTTTGCCCCCGAACTTCATCTTAGATGACTTTTGTCGTAATAAACAAGACCTTCCTTTTTTTTTCAAATTTAGATGTTTATCCTTGGAGTTTGCTTGTTGTTTATTTTTCTGACAAGAGTTTAGGTCTAGTCCCCCATTGGTCTTTCTTGTACTCCTTTTTATTTCTTTTTAATTTGAGATGGAGCGCTCTTTTTCCATCTGATGAATTATCCTTAAGGAGGGTTTGCATCAGAAGGTTTTAGCGAGGCTGTTTATTTTAAAAAAATTGCAGGCTACCCATGGAATGTCCCAAAGTTTTCAACGAAAGACTAATATCCGCTCTTGCTTATGATCAAATTTCACACTAGTTAATGCAGAGTTTATCCACTGCGGAAATCGAACCCGGGAGCATCAAGTTGACCCCCTGTGTTCCAGTGTTGATTAAGCTACAGGCCAACAATGTTAGTTGAAGAATAATATACAGTGCGGACCCGGTGTGGTTTACACTGCAAAATAATTGACTCGCGGTGAAATGTTAAGATGAGAGTGATATGATTTTAAAATCAGTAATTAATAATGAAGCGGAAAAATATTTTTACCTACGGAACTTGGGTTCCATCACTAGAACCGTCCGTAGGCATAGGCAACATTTTCTAAGTGTGAGGGGATTCACATATATGCTATTTTTACTTTTATATAAAAAAAAAAAATTTGAACCCTTTAAAATTCTAAATTTGCACCCAATTACGTCAGAGATATAAATTTGAACCTCCTAATCCTAAGTCTTGGATCCGCTATTGAGAATACATTTACTAATGTAAAGTTGTGGAGAACACATTTCTTTTGACAAGAGAACACATTATTTGATGGGATATTAGCCTACATATTTAACTAAATAATATTTTCTGTTCCCTGTATTTTTTTTTTGGTTCATATTATTATTTTTATCTATATCTAAATTACAAACTATACCAGTGTCGACCTATCAATTTTATTCAACCAATATAGTTAATCCGATTACAGTCAATGTCATATATAGCCACCACACGATTTTTCTCAACCAATCTAATTATGTGATTCTGGTTAGAATCATAGTTCCACATAATTGTTCTCAGCCAACATAGTTATGCGATTTTATTATATTGGTGGCTTGCATACTTATTTTCGGCCAATCTAGTTATGAGATTCATTACAGCCAATTGTTTTATTATTTCAACCAATCGTTTTATTATTCAGTAACTATGCCTAGCTGTAAGAATATTGGGTTTGATTTTTTTTTTCCAAATCAAAAAAAGAAAAAGAATATTGGTTTTTTTGTCAAAGGAATATTGGGCTTGATATTTTTTTAAAAAAAAACGTTTGGTTTGGGTCTGCCTATGGACTACAATATGAATTACGACCATTCGAATATAAATAGATGCCAAAACCAAACCTATTTGATAGTCAAGATTATGATATAATAAACTTATCATTTTTTTTACAATAGACACTTAGTGCATTTCATTAATAATCAAGCTAGAAATACATATAGTAATCTCAAGTGTTCATCAGGATTAGCTGAATATAAGCCACCCGTACTAGAGAATGATCATCCTTATTAGCATTCTTCCTAACAAACTCAACATGAGAGTTATAATTAAAAAAAAAAGAGAACAGACTCTTACATGAGCCAAGCAAAGCACCAAACTCAGAAATTACAATCTTATTCGAATTAAAGGCATCAACGACCCACTTGGTATGAAGCTAAAAAAAAACCTTGTAGCCCAGATCTCAAACCCACTTGATAGCTTCCAATAGACCTATGGTCTCACCAATATGAACATCAGTGATTGGCGAAAACCATCGAGTCCTAGCCCGAATAAAAGAACCATGATCATCGCGCAAACACATACCAATACCAACCTTTATTGAACTCAGTGAGAAAGAGGCGTCTACATTACACTCCACCAAGCCAGCCTGTTGTTTGCACCAAACATCAAGGGACGAATCAGAGAGATGAGAAGCAGTACTTGACTGTGCAATAGGAGCGCGGGTTGTGTCCCACTCCAAAAAAATATTGCTACCCGCCCACATAAGAAATATCGTATCAGCGGTAACATTCTCCCAAATACGATTGTTCCTACCCTGCCAAATACTCCATAAGGTCATAGACTAAGCAATTGTGTCTTGCTCATTAGAAGAGCAGTGAACATTGTAATACTGAACTAAACAGTTTGGAGCAAGTCTAGGCTCAAGATTTATTAGTTAGAATTTGCATGAGTTCTGTACTGTATCCTGGTAGAGGGTAATCATTTATGTGTGGTGTAATGATTGTAGGATTTTGGCTTATAATGGAATATCACATCCTTCGACAAAAAAAGACTTCTTAAAAAGTAGTGGAAGAGACACAGGTGAAATGTAGGTGTACGGGTTCGAACTCTACTCTTCTCTAACAACTAAAACATAATTACAAACCACTTTGCCTACAAAAAAGAGTATAGTCCGTCGACTAGATGTGATCTAAAGCTAGGCCATAAGCCTGTGTTAGATGCATGGCTTGAATTATTCAAGCCCTTGAGGCCACTTCGCCTTGATATCACCCCCATTATCTTTTATTAATTAATGACGGTGAATAGATCGAAATTCTCCTCACAATAGTGATAAAATCAATTTTCATTACACCAAAGGACCTTTAAGTTATTTATTTATAACAAGTTGGCCCTTTAAGTTTTTTTGGTAACAAATATAGACCCTTTTAGTGATTAGTCTAGCTTATATATTTTGATGTAATACTATTTTATATATTGTGATTACTCTAGCTTATGTATTTTGATGCAACCAAACATATTTTGGTGTATTTTGATGTAATCAACGATATGAAATTTTACTAAAAGGGCTAACGGTGTCAATGTTAGGTAACTTAAATGGTCTATTTGTTACAAAAAAAAACTTAAAGGGCCAATTTGTTATTACAAATAAATAACTTAAAGGTCCTCTGGTGTAATTTTGCCAAAATATTTCAAGCAACTAAAACAGTGCTGCTATTTGGACAGTGAAACATGGACAATGAGGGACAAAATACGGTGGGTCCCACACGTTACAATGGTTAATGTTTCAAAAAAGTTGGGTATTTATCTTGCTGCAATGGTTAACCTCAAAAGGTAAACTTTGAAATTTTACTACGTGGTTAATGTTTCAAAAAAGTTGGGTATTTATCATGCTGCAATGGTTAACCTCAAAAGGTATTCCAAAAGTGGTTAACCTTAATCTTGTAGGTAAGTATGTATATATTTTGTTGTACTTATTTACTACAGGTGGACCATTGATAAGGCAATTTGGTGCGATTAGCATGGAGAGCCTTCTGAACCTCAGGGAGGTTGAAGTAGAAATTATTTTCATAATTCATACAAACATCTACATCCATACTTATTTTAGTAGCCTGTATTGAATTAAGTAAGCAAATTAATCAATTTATATATTCATTAAAATATTAAAAGTGGACTAGAACAAAAGAAATGAAAGATGCAAAAGTACCTTCTTTTTTAATCTCAGTCCCTGTTCAGCTATGGATGGATAACAAACATCCAAAATCACATCATAGTTATTTATGTAATTGCCAACAGATCTTTCAGCTTCTATTATTAAATAGTTGCATGATTTAGATAAATTATTAAAGTCACAATTATTCATAATGGCAAGGCCAACTTCATCTGAAATCATTCCGTGTGACCAAAAGTACTCATATATTGCTTGTGTGTCACGATCTAGTTTTAGAAGTGGATTACCGATCTGGCAAAGGAAATAATATTGTTTATATCTTACAAAACATAATCACTAGTAAAAGATACAAGATCATTGCAAAATTAAACAAATATATATATATATATATATATATATATATATATATATATATATATATATATATATATATATATATATATATATATATATATATATATATATATATATATATATATACACACACACACACACACACTTAAAGCAACTCCTTTTCTATTGAATTCGAACCCAGTTGATTGAGCATTGTAATCCAAAATAACATTAGTCAATTGTGGTATGTAATGTCCTGCGTGATATTAGAACTGTTTGTAAGAAACCAAAATATATTACTAATACAAGGATGATAGGAAATAAAATTAACAAAAATAATATTAGCCAAATAAAAACCCTTTCCTTTTTAATTTAGCTTTACTAGAGAATAAAATAAAATATTACAGTTGATAATGCGAAAATAAACAATTGATATTGGACGACTTAGGTGGTGGATCATGGCCCACTAGTTCAACTTACCTACATAAATTTCTCTAGTAAGAAACAACTTTCTTGATTTGTAGGAAGGAAATTTCTCATACCATTTTAGCATGAACAAAAGCATATCATTAGCTGCAAAAAATAACAAGATAAATAGTATTCAGGCTGAAAATTGAGTAAATTTTATTACAACTAAAATTCTCACAGCAATGTATAGAAAGAGATGGTAATTGGAAATTGATAATGATACTAACCTCCATTGAGCCAAAGGGTGAGGGGTCTATGGTGAGGGTCATGGACAGCCTCTACAAAATAGTAGAAAAGGCTCCTTCCATGCTTTACATCTATATATATATATATATATATATATATATATATATCAACATATCCAGCATATTGTTTAAAGTTAACCTTAGGTTGTCCAGGCAACCTCACTACCAAATCCTCAATAGGGTACCCTTCTACCCCAAATAACAAGCAAGCACAACATGCCACACTCAACACCCCAACAAACCAATACTTCTCCATTTCAATAACTCTAATTGTCTCACAAGAAATCCACATTTCATATATCTATTTCCTAAAGAGTCATTTATAGATGTTGCTATCAAATTAGAAATAGTATTCTGTCAAAAAATAAATTAGAAATAGTATTTGTAATATTGTATAAATTAATTATTTGATCCTTATATGTTATAACAATAATATAAAATGATAAGAACGAATTTCTAAATGGTTTTATATGTAAATTATATCAAAATAGAAACTTTTGTTTGGAAAAGTGTTTAAACAATATCTCATTTTCCTTCTAGAAAAATGTAATATTTATTTTTCCTTAATAGAAAAGTAGAATGAATATATTTTACCAAAAACAAAAAAGAATGAATACAATTGATTGTGATATAGTCCCTCTGTAACACCAATAAGGGTTGGTCTAAACCGGTAACTGGGTTCGGGCAAAAACTCTATTAGAATGAGAGAACCACATGGGCTGACAAAACCGGATACTAGTCAAGTTCTCCAACGTAGATTAGTCCTCGACAAAATCGATAGATATTGCGCACCACTGTCGCGTACAAAAAAATACGTAACAGAATATAAGCAAAAATGTCTTGACGAAATTTGATATATTTGATCCAAATATACGCTCTGTTATTAATTTTATAACAATATAATAATAGTATTCATTTGGAAGGATGAATCTTAAAATGATTTTACATTTAAGGCTTAAATACGTTTTTGCCCCCTGCAAATAGGGGGTGTTTTGGTTTTACCCCCTGCAAATTATTTTTTTGTAAAAAGCCCCTTGCAAAATACCAAAATTTTGGCGTTACTCTTATGTTACTCAAAGCGTTAAAAAAACATACACATCACACAAAAATCGATTTGGCATTTATATGTCATTTTCTTTTATTTTAATTGCCCAATGGGTCGCCACGTCATCAATTAATAATTGGGTTTTATAAAAACCCTAAATCCCCTTCTTCTTCTTCTTCTTCTTCCTCTGTTTCTTCTCTTCTTCTACAACCCCAAATCCACATATCGAATCCATCTTCCCATCTTCTTCTTCATGTCTCTCTCTCACATAACCACCAACACATGAGCACCACACTCAGCTCAGGAGCCACCACCACCATGCATGAGAGAGAGGGGTCCTTTAATCTAATCTATCTAACTCTATGTTATGAGATTTTGCTTCTTTCATTTCATCTAATTCGCAGAGAAAGGACCAACAATTACCAAATAATTCCTAATTTAACAATTTGTTTATTTAGAGAGAGAAACAAAAACTCTCTCTTGTGTGTGTGAAAAGGGTGGGTTACATGCAAAACAAGCAGTGAGTTTTGAGATAGAGAAAGAAGGAGTTGAAGATTTTCATATTCATTTCTTGGATTTCCTTCGTAAGTTTCTTCCATCATTCTCTCTCTCTCTTAGATTTAGGGAGATCTAATTAATTTTAGCTTTTTGTTGAATTCTGGGTGATAATTGTTAATGGGTTTTAGTCAAAATTGATTTTTTTTGTTTCTTCATTGGAATGTTTCCAACACGGTGGTGGTGTGGTGGTTCTCCATGGGTTTAGAACTAAGAAGGTTTCCAACACGGTGGTGGTGTGGTGGTTCTTGCTCTGGGTAGTGGCTGTGTTGTTGTTGAAGATGCAGAAAAGATGGGGAAAGGAGAAGATGATGAAGATAAAGATATATGAAAAATAAAAGAAAATGAAATTGTTTTAGAATTTTATCCAAGTCACTATTTTTAAAATAAAAAAATGATTTGGCAAAGCCAACAAGTAATTCTGTTAGACAGCTCATCAAACTGCAAACAGAGACTTAACAGAAGGATTAATACCAAATAAAAAATATTTGCAAGGGGCTTTTTACAAAAAAAAATTTTGCAAAGAGTAAAACCAAAACACTCCCTATTTGCAGGGAGCAAAAACGTATTTAAGCCTACATTTAAATATTACATTGGGAAAAAAAACATCAAACCAGATCTCCCTTTCCCTCTATAAAAAAGGCAACACTTATTTGTTTTCATAATAGTCGAATAGAATGAATATCTTTTACCAAAACTAAATAGAATGAATATGGGCCTAAATACACTTTTCTTTCCTAAGAATACAATTTTGGAGTTTAGTCCTTGTAAAAAGAAAAGTTGTGTTCCCTTCAAAAACGAAATGTGTTTGTTTGGTCCCTCCAAAAAAGATGATGCAACAAACAGAGGCACACATCAGTTCCATGATATTCCCACTCTCCTGGAGTCTAATTACAAACTTTACACTTTGTCAAACTATAGGATTAAACAAGCTAACCAAGTAGTTCATTGTCGTATATACATTGATCCTCCATCGAGCTTTCACATTAAAAGCCAACAGAGTTTATGATGTAAAACCATTGAATACAAATCCAAATAGATTTTAATATAATACAAGGACTAACATACTAATTAACCTGTTGTTACCAGCTATAATGTTAATTTGCTGCATCTTTCTGTAGCAAATATGAGAACAGAATTTCATTCCACATATCAGGAACACCAGGTAAACACCAATGACTGCAATCAGGTACAGGTGGCTTGTCACTCCAAGTGCCCACATGACCATCACTCCTATAAGCATCCATGGGTGTAACATGCAGAACTGTGACAGGAACACTCATATTTTTGATAACTCTGTTGATTACATCTGAAATTGGGCTTCGATCCCTGCCATTTGTTCTCTTCCAAGGCTTTCTAGTCACTTTGCAAGCATTACGGTTATGCCCACTGGCACAAAGATAAGCATTTTTAGTTGGTCATAATTAAACATTGCACCTACCATAAAATTTGAGGTGGATTCTAGGGTGGACCATCTTGACATATAAATAAGTGATCTGTAATTGTGAGACCCATTTAAGTACTTAAATATGAGTTTCTGCATTGTGGATGCTCTAAGGATGACTAATGCTGCTCTCCATTCCTCCTTGTCCTCGCGATTGAGATGACAGACTCGTCTGTGTCGGTTTGACAAATAATATGAGAAAATGAATATGTTTCTCTTCTTTTGTCGTATCGACACTGATCAATTCACTGACTCTTTCGTGAGGACATTGAGGACCAGAGTTTATGCTTTCAAAGAGCAGGCTATCATTGTTACCGTGATAGCACACTCTCTGTCATAAAAACACATCAAGATTGTCCTCCTGAAAATTTTCCTAAAACTTGATTGTTCTAGTGTTACCAAAAGAGTGGAAGAAATCATCTATTTGGTTCATGTTTAGGCATTGTCTTTTTTTTGTCAAGCCGACACAGATCAAGTCAATGACTCTATCGTGAGGACATTGAGGACCAGAATTTATGCTTTTAGAAAGCAGCGGTTATCATTGTTAGAGTTTCAAAGCGATTTTCAATTATTAGTCCACATAGACCACATGCCAAGATGGTCCTCATGAAAATTTTCCTCAAACTTGATTGTTCTAGTGTTACAAAAAGAGTGGAACAAATCCTCTATTTGGTTCATGTTTAGACATTGCCTCTACTAGAAAGTTGCAAAACAAAAGAATAAACATAGTGTTCAAACCCACCTCCAATGAGATGATTCAAAAGTGCGAAAGAATATTTTTGTCCTGTTTGTGTTAACTGTATTCTCTACCCAAGATGCCCAGGTGAGCAAAGCTGTCTTGAAAGCAGAACTAATTGGCATTCCAAGCTTCAGTGAGTTACCAACCTGAAAATACCACCCCCTGTCTGAGGATCGCGTTAGTAGCCAATGGTTGATAAATTTCATAACAAAAGCCTTATCAAACATGCAATTGCAAACAAAAGATGCAGAGGAGTAAATCAAATGTTGAATTTATGAAGACAAGAAACAAAATAACAGATAAATAAAACAAAATACGGCATTAGAATGTAATATCTAACATAATCTCTATTTTGAGAATTAAGTTACTCACATGTCAAAAAGCTTAGTCCTTGTCCACCAGTGACCTGAATTGAATATAAGAACATCTGAATCAACCCACTCATGGCTAATATCATCAATCTTGTCCAATCTAAGTGCTGTCTTCACCCTTCGCGGTGCAAATCTAGGCACGGGACTCGGCTTCACCAGAAAACCGATCTATAAAAATCAATCCTAACATCAAAAGTACTAAACCTTACACCTAGAAACCTAATCTGTTTAGTGATCTTGTTGCCTTTGATTTCATAAACACTCTTCTTATCCTCAACTCCTGTCATCAACAAACATATCAAAGACTCCCACTGTGTCCTACTCAAAGAATCACCAACAAAAACAACCCTTTTCCCACGAAGTTGTTCAAGTATTCTACGAGCATCAAACATTGGAATATCACAGTTATGAGGTTTCCACCTCCATTTTGCATACCCTTTGTCTTTACGCCCATTAGCAAGGCAATTAAAACCTCTTTCTGCAAAGGGACATTGAGAAGCATCATACAAAGGGTAACTATCATCTCTCATCCAACTTCCATCAAACACATTGCATGCGTCCCTAGAAACATTGGATTTTAGAGTCTCATGAAAACTGTTAGGAATCAATCCCTTGTTACCGTTAGGAATCTCAAAACTCTGGATTTTAGAGGGAAATGCGTATGAGTATACCCATGAAAGGACCAAAAGAAAGGATATCAAAGACCCAGTTGTGACTAACTTATTGAAAGATATAAGGATCCATGCATTGCAATTTTCATTGATAATTTTGTGAACAAAAGTAAAAGCTCTTGATAATAAAGTCCTAAACTTTGGAAATGAGATCCAAAAACTGAACATACCCAACAACTGCATAAATTGCAAAACCAACCAACTATCCCATATATCCATTGGAAGCAATCATCTATGTATTCATAGTTTCATACTAACATTAACAAAAGTTGTCTAAGAAGAAATTATTGTAGCTGGAAAAAAATTCTAGTGAACAAAAATATGCTGCATTCAGTGTCAAATTATAGAGCAGAGGGTGAACAAGCTTACTCTTTTAGTACAAAAACTGAAACTTCATAGCCCAAATGTAAGACTAGAGCATGGCAAGTTTGAAGGAAAAAAGAGTAACGTAGAAGCCAATTTGGGAAATTGCAGTTTTATTAAATGAGGTTACTTTTTAAGTAATAAATAAATAATGAATGGAAATGGAAAGTGCACCAGATGGTAGTTGTGATTCAAGGTGTTGGTTGAGTAGCATGGAAAAGTGGGGAACGCAAGTGAGGGTGAGGGTGAGGGTAATTTGGTCATTAGACATAGATTGGTAGTCGCTAGATTGCCTTAACGAACAAGTATTGTCGGTGGCTTGTGCTGTTTGGGAAACGAACAAGTATTATAATAATCGGACTCAACTGAACTCAGTGGGTCAATTAGTTCAACAGATAGTTATGCGTTTGGTTCAACTTTAGTTTTATTTATAAAAAAATCGGGTATTCTTTGTACTCAACTGTAGAGATTAATCTCTTAAATTAGTAGGACCTAAATGAGCGAAAACACTCTTTTAACATATTTAATACTACTTGAATATACAGATTGGATTGAACGCAGGAGATTGGTTTAAGTTTAATAAATCTCAATCATCTTATTCAAGTATTTCTTAGGTTGGTTCAACTTTAGTTGATTGCAGTTTAGTTGTAAAACTAAGTTAAACTAGTTTCTACGACCGTCCAATGGGCGGGTTTTAACAATTTGTTAAAGAGACCTAAACATAAAAACAACGAAGAAATAACAACATCAAACAAAATCTAAGTATTTTTTTACTAAACAAATTCTAAGTATTAGAAAGACATCACATTTAAAGACAAAAGTCACACATATTAGATCAAGTCATAACACAAATAGCTTAAACTTGGAGCATAAACAATGTAAATTTAATCACACATATTAGATGAAGTCATAACACAATCGGTTTAAAGTTGTAAAATAAACAACAACCTAAAATAAAATTATTCATATTCATCAAATGTAACCATAAAAACTTAACCCATAATACCGTCTTTGCAGGTTCGAGGATTATTCTTTAGAGTTTGCGCGTAGAGGATCCGGTTTATACCAAAAATATGTACACATGAAAACTTAACTCATAATTAAAGAGAAAAGAAGACACCATAATTAAAAAGTGAAACACGTGCGTAGGTCTCATGCAAAGATTGATTTAAAAGTAAATATCAATTTAATTATGTTTCTAATACTTTTTGATGCGAATTATCTAAATAAAGAAGAAAATACTAATTTGGACATGTAATTTTTTTCAAGATTCTAAAGTACCCCAAAACACACTGCCTACAATCACACTTTATGTATTTTGCCATCAAATTGATTATTGACGAACGAAGTATTTCAATAGTTAAAAAAATTTCTGAATACTAAAGTAACCCAAAACACACTGTCTAACATTTCACGTTACGTGTTTTGCTACAAAATAATCTTGTACTCATCAAGTACACTAAAGCACACTATTTAGCACCCGTGGCCAGCCAATTTCCCCGGTGTATATTAGTAATCGATAAAGCCGATGAAAACTACACACTAATGAGATGGTAACAAAAAAATAAAAGAAAGGAGAAAAAAAAAAAAGCCAAAGTGAAAAAAAAAGAGCCAATTGGCCAAAAAATTGGAAGCCAATTGACCAAAAAATCTTTCCCCCCAAATTTAACATGCATGCCAAGCCGCATACATGTTTTAGATACTTTCCTTGTCACTATAGCGAAATAGTTGGGTATCTATACCCAAATGACATGCCTTAACCTAATTAGTCCATGTGTCAAGTATTTTCCATGTCACTACGACCCGTCCGATGGACGGGTTGGATAACAATTTGTTAAAAAGAGTAAACCTCTAAAGAAAAAAGCATAAGAACAACGAAGAAATAACAACGCTTATCTAAATAAAAGCAGTAAATAACAACATCAAACAAAATCTAAATATTTTTTGACTAAACAAATTCTAAGTATTAGAAGGACATCACATTTAAAGACAAAAGTCACACATATTAGATCAAGTCATAACACAAAGCAGTTTAAAGTTGGAGCATAAACAATAAAACCTAATCACACAGATTAGATGAAGTCATAACAAAATCAGTTAAAAGTTGTAAAATAAACAACAACCTATAATAACATTATCCATATTCATCAAATGTAACCATAAAAACTTAACTTGTAATACCATCTTACCGGTTCGAGGGATTAGTCTCTAGAGTTGCGGGTAGAGGATACCCAGTTTATACCAAAAAAATGTACACATGAAAACTTAACTCATAATTAAAGAGAAAAGAAGACAACATAATTAAAAAGTGAAACACGTACGTAGGTCTCATGCAGAGATTGATTTAAAAGTAGATATCAATTTAATTATGCTTCTAATACTTATTGATGCAAAATTATCTAAATAAAGAAGAAAATACCAATTTGGACATCTAATTTTTTTTCAATATTCTAAAGTACTCCAAAACACACGGCCTAGAATCACACTTTATGTATTTTGCCACCAAATTATTTTTCCATCAAATAGATTATTGGCAAACGAAGTGTTTGAATAGTTAAAAAATTTCTGAATACTAAAGTAACCCAAAATACAGTATCTAACATTTCGCGTTCACAGCGTTTTGCTTACTAAAATAATGTTGTCCCCATCAAGTACACTAAAGCACACTATTTAGCATCCCACTTTAAAATATAAAAATATATAAAAAAATGTAGATTAGTCATCGGTAAAACTCTGTTGGGAGGATATAACCACACACGCCGAGAAAACCGAGTACTCGTGGTCAGCCAACTTTTCCAGTGTACATTAGTCATCATTAAAGCCCATGAAAACTCCACACTAATGAGATGGTAACAAAAAAGTAAAAGAAAGGAAACGAAAAAAAAAAGCCAAAGTGAAAGAAAAAAAACCAATTGACTCCGATGGACGGTTTGTCTAACTATTGATTAAATGAATTACTTTTAAACAAAAACAACAGTAAATAATAATATCAAACAAATTCTAAGTATTAGAAAGACATCACAATCAAAGACAAAAGTCACACATATTAGATCAAGTTATAACACAAACAACTTAAAGTTTGAGCAAAAACAACAGCCTAATCACACATATTAGATCAAGTTATAACACAAACAGCTTAAAAGTTGTAACACAAACAACAATCCATCAAGAATGACTATTCTGCGTTAGTTTGCTCTTGAGGTTGATAGATCCGTTCTGAGCCGGTTGTAGGATTCTGTCGATCATGCACGGTTTGATTTAAAACTAACACAAATTTAAGAATGCTTCTAATACTTGTTGATGCGAAATTATCTCAAAATTAAATAGTTTTCCACCAAAAATTTGCATATTTAAACATCTAAAAATTTTCAAGACTGTAAAGTACCCCTTAAAATATAAAAAAAAAAACCTACAAATATAAAAAAAGAACTTTGGATGTGGTAAAAACTCTGTTGGGATAGAAGACTTATGGTTAGCCAGACTTCCCAGCGTAGATTAGTCATCGACAAAGACAATGAAAATTACGTACCAATGACATGGTAAAAAAAAAAGAAGGAAATAACAAAAAAAAAATAGAAGCAAGAAACAAAAAAGAAAGTGAAACAAAGAAGAAAGAAGAGGAAAAAAAAAAGCAACCAAAAAAATGAAAAAAAAAAAAATCATGCCATAGACCAAAAAATCTTTTCCACCAAAATCCAAATCAGTTTATAATGCATGCCAAGCCAAATAAGGTATAAGATCACGATGGAACTGCTAATTGAACCGGTTGAAGTAATTTTTTTGATTCTTTATTTATTTTTTGGTAAAATATGTTTTTGGTCCCTACAAAATTGAGTCATTCTAAGTCTAGTCCCAACATTATTGAAATAAACATTTTGGTCCCCAAATTATTTTTTTTGTTTCCATTATTAGTCTCAAATGTTAAATGATGCTTACTGAGCTACGAGAAACTTGAGTTGGCATTTACACGTGTATGTTTTATTAATTAATTAAAAATATAGCTAGGTTGAAAAATACATACTCAACTAATGGTTGGACCTCATTCCAAGAAGGTAGTTCAGTTGGCGAGCTAAGGTATATCGAAGGAAGGCACCAAATGAGTGCAAGAAGAAGGTCATGTATTCAACTGGAAACAAACATTCTTTCATCTCCACTAACATTGCTTATAAAAAAATGGTTGGACCTCAGTACAATTTATCAAGAAATGAACATGGACTAAATTTAACTGTTCTTCCGTTACCTGATGAACGGACTCCTTACCATCAACTTAAATAGGGAGTTTATTTTTTCTTCATAAAATCAAATCTTCCCCAGTTTGGAGGAACTCAAAAAATGTATTAGAGGAGGATTTTGGAGGGCTTGAGAGAGTTTAGGCAAATTCTTCAAATCATTTACATTCTTTTTATTGAATTTTTCCTTTTTCTTTTATTAAATTTTGTAATTTTCAAAATATTTATAGGTTCATAGCAAATTATAACAAATACGGTGTAAGGGATTTGCGTTATTCGTGGGATAGAGTATGAGAGACTACTCCCCTTTTTGTTCTTTATGTCAACATATTGGTCGCATAAATGCTAATTGCAAAAGAAACAAGAACCCTTTTGGGGGATTCGCATGTTTTGAAGGCTCCTAAAAAAGTCCATCAAAAGAGTATGTGCCAAAGATTATGATTCAGCCTATTGTAGAATAGTGGAATCGTATTTTTCAGGAACAACCTATGGTGAATGAGCTAGTTTTTTATCTTCAAGATACGCCTATAGTAGATGCTCCAGTTTGTCAAGCTTCTCCGACAATGGGTCAGCTAGTTTGTGATCTAGAACAACATAATTCTTATCTGCAACAAATTGTGGATCACCAGAATTCTTCTCTCGTGTCAAATTCCCAGGTTAGAGATCTCCATCGAAGGGAGCAACAACATACACATGTTTCAGCCATGCTAGATGCTTCCTCTAATTAAAACATTATTGTTGGTAATTACTCTAACCCAGGGCCGACCCTTAAGAGATTCAAGGCGTGCTACCGCACATGGCCTCAATCTAATTCGATTTTTTAGGGGCCCCCAAATGAGTACTTTAGCTTACGAAATTTTTTTAAATGTTTAAATACGCTAAGTTTGTTACACAATAATCAGTTTGGTGAAAATAGAATTTGATTTCGTGACAAAATATGTAAAGTGTGACGTTGAGTAGTGTGTTTTGAGGTGAAAATATGCAAGTTTCTTCCTTAGTAACTGGTTTGGTGATAAAAGAATTTAATTTTGTCACAAAATATATAAAGTGTAATGCTCAAAAATGTGTTTTGGGGTACTTTAGAGTTCAGAAAAAATTCTAAGTGTTCGAATACGTAAAGTTCCTTCCTCAATAACCGGTTTGGTAAAAAAAAATAGTTTTGTAGCAAAATACGTAAAGTGCACTGTTAAACAGTGTGTTTTTGAAGTACTTTAGCGTTTAGAAAAACCTTTAGATTTGACTTTTGAAAACAATTAGTATATGATTTATGAAAAAAATTAATTTATGATAAAAGTATAATTAAGAGCCCAATTTTTAAGATTTGCATAGAGCCTCCAAATTGTTTAGGACGACCCTGCTCTAACCAAACCATTAAGAAAAGAGTTGATTTAGCTTCACAGTCTGCAAATTAAACTTATTTATTGATAATGTAAACCATAAAATATAAGTAAACAATATAAAGAATGCAAAATAAAAACCAATGACAACAACAATGAGCTGTACGTAATTATTTAATTTATCGAGTAGATTTATGAAGCTGGAGTTAGTCTGATTCTCAGCTTTAATGCAATGCAAGCCATTACATTATTCTTCATCAACTTTGATAACTTTCTTAGGGATTTTTGGCAGATGAATTTTACCTCATGAGCTTTAACATCCGTCAATAGAATCTTTCCCAAACTCAGCACAATCTTTACCACCATCGCTGACCACAGTATTAGGGAACTTCCCCATAAGATGTGTTTTTGAAAAAAGTTAGTTAAAACACATAGAAAATACAATACATTGATATTTGCTAAATAGAAACTTATGGAACAGAAATATAAGCATTGTATATTTGTGCCACAACGTCGGTGGACACACCATTAGCAATTGATGCATCACGCATAACCCCATCCTAAATGTATAACAATCATATTCATCATTTTGTAACCAATACAAAATTAAACTAATAAAAAAAATTATTTTAATAAAAAGACTAATTAATAGTGAAGAACAAAACACCTTCATCCCATTCTGCTTCTTGAACCTATCTAGAATGTCCTCATCATTTGTCAATTTCTTGACATTAAAAGCTCTGTCAAACTTGGTAGTGTTACATGGACTGAACTAAATTTTGAAAAACATTGATCTCCCAATAAGATATTCAAACTCAGCTAGGATAAAAGTGATGACATTGGCCTATCTTAAATCAGATATAATTTCTGATCCATTACATCAAGTATATGTATTTGTACTATGCTTATTGTTGAAAATCCTTAAATGCAATTGGAAATATAATTTGAAATTTAAATTTCAAAATTTCAAAATTAAATGCATATAGAAATGTTATGGTTATGAAATATATGTGGTCAACCAAAAAGTATTCCTACTAATAATTGGTGTAAAAAATGGCAAGTAGGAAAATATTTTTTATTAAAAATGGCAATTTACTGTAGCAACAATATAGTAGTTCAAATTGTAACCAAAAAAATTTAGTACTTCAAATTAATCCATTTTAATTATAAAGATCAAATTAATGGAGAAATACAAACATTTTAATATTTTATTAGGTTAGAAAATATTATATTTTTGTCACAAATATGAATTCGGATCATTTTTTAAAAATTTTAAAAAGTCAAATTTGAAATTTAAAATGTAAATAAGTGTGATTTATTTGTAATGAATTAAATTAAATTAAATTAAATTAAATTAAATGGCATGATTTGTGTAGAGCAGTTATGTCAATGTGCAATTCTTAACGTATTCTTATAGTGTTAGTGTTTTAAGAATAAATTAGAGTTGTGTAAAAAGAAAAAAAAGAATGAATTAGAGTAGGTGAATTAAATGACATTATTTTTCAATTGTGTGAGATATAGATGACTTGGAGGATGATATTGATTATTTAATCCTAGTAGGCTATAAAATTTGCATTGATGATGTGGATGTGCTCTTTGCTTGACATCTCATATTTTATGCTTTGAAGAACTTATATAAATGTATTATTAATAGATTTATGTTTCAAATTGGACCTCTTAATATGCTCTGTTCGTTTATAAAGGACCAATTTAAGACAGGAGCAGATACATAAATAACGAATTTGAACATAAATGAAAACATAAAGGACAAGTATAACATGGTCATCTTAAAAAAAACATGGTCATAATTAATATATAATTATTTTTATAGCAATCAAATAAATAGGTCACCGAGCTTTTTAGACAAATTAAAAAGCTTTGTGACAAAAATAGGTCACAAAACTTATTTTTTGGTATAAATTGGGTATCATCTGCGCGCAAATGCAGAGACTAATCCCTCGAGCCGGGTAGGACCATAATTGGCGGCAAAGCTCTCCCTCAAGAAATTTAACACTGCTGCATGTCCAAAGGTCACAAAGCTTATGTTATTGGTTTGTAATTTTTTTTTGACAATAAATTAATTTATTGGTTTGTAATTTGGTATGGGGATCTTTCTATAACAGTCCGAAAGTGAAAAGGAGGTAAGGACATATTTTTGTTATGCACTCTGTACCACTATACTAAAATGAATCAATTTGAAAATGCATGAATAAAAATATTATTATTTTTTAAATAAAAAATTAAAAATTAAAAAAAATTAAATAATTTGGTGGAAAAATTAAAAAGCATTTAAGTAATTAAAAATTAAATAATTTGGTCAAAAAATTAATAAAATTATATAAAAAATAAAAGTCATTTAAGAATCATGCATTTTTTTGTCAATGAATGTTGAGTCAGTTGGTAGAAGTTGTCTCACACCTTGATGAGTGATCTGTAAGTACCTCTGTAACCGCTCAAAGAGCCTTGAGGTCGGCCCTAACCTTTCTGAGGGCCTGGAGTCCAACTCACCTAAATTCTATATTTCCAAAAAAGTATCATGCATTATGAAGCATACAAATTTAATATCGCGTTTCATTCGACCAACATGATGTGACACAAGTGGTAGATACTTGTGTTCCTTAAATATTTGGTTTTGGGTTCGATCTCCAGCCAGTTCGTATGAAAAAATATTTGTTGAGACACTACGCCAGAATGGCTAAAAAAGAGCGCCACATACCCAGCGTTTTTTAATAAACGCTGCGTATAGAGAGGAAGAGATTGCACATAACCAGCGTTTTTTAATAAACGATGCGTATAGAGAGGACGAGATAGGAAAATATCCAGCGTTTTTCAGCAAACGCTGCGTATAGAGAGGATGAGAAAGCCAAATAATCAGCGTTTTTGAAGAAACGCTGCGTATAGAGAGGACGAAAAAGCCAAATAATCAGCGTTTTTTAGGAAACGCTGGGTATATTAGAACGAAAAACCACATACTCAGCGTTTTTTAGAAACACTGAGTATTTGTTTTAATTTTTTTTTGGCCCGTTCGTTTCCTCTCTCACAACGCATCTCTCTCTCTCTCACTCACACACACTTTGCCGAGCTTACCCTAAATCGGATCTCAGCCGCAACCCCTCCCCTCCATTTTCTTCTTCCTTCCTCCATCTTCCTCATCTCCATATTGGGAGAACGCATCTCAACCGCAACCCCTCCCCTCCATTTTCTTCTTCCTTCCTCCATCTTCCTCATCAACCCCTCCCCTCCATTTTCTTCTTCCTTCCTCCATCGTTGAAGAGGGATCACCTTCTAGATAACACGGCGGTGGCGGTGGTTGACGAGGTAGAGACATGCTAGAGAGAAGACAATGAGTCGCGAAACTAAGATTCCGATGCGTGAGAGAATATTTGGCGCTCTGCACGTAGAGAAGGAGATGAAGGGGTGACGGTGGTGCGCAACCAATCTTCTTCTTCATGTCCTCCTTGTCTCTGTGATTCACTACAAAAAAAACGAGGATTAGCGACGGAATTAGCGAGGGAAATTTTGTCCCTCGCAAAAAGCGAGGATTAGCGGCAGGCGCAAGTCCTCGCTAATGTGACCATTAGCGAGGAATTAGCGACGGAATTTCAAGTCCTCGCTAATGTCCGAACGCTCGCTGATTTGACTCGCTGCAGATCGCTCGACTACGCAGAGTGGATGATTAGCGGCAGGCGCACGTCCCTCGCTAATGTCCAGTTATTTTTTTACCAAATATCTGATTCTCTCACTCTTCTCTCACTCTTCTCTCATTCTTTCACTTTTAACCCTCACTCCTCTTCTCTTCCTCTTCCTCTTCCTCTTCCTCTACTCTCTCTCTCTCTCACCTACAAACTCTAACCCACCACCACACAACCACCACCACCACCACCACACACTCTTATTTTTCACTTACAACACCCTCATTCTTCTCTCTCACCTACAAACTCTAACCCACCACCACACAACCACCACCACCACCACCACGCCCCCACCACACCACAACCACTCTCACTCCTCTTTCTCTCCTCAACCACACAACCACAACCTCTCTCTCTCTCTCACTCTCTTTCTTCCACACCACCACCACACCACCACAACCACATACCTCTTTCTCTCACTCTCTTTCTTCCACCACCACCACCACCACCACTCTCTTTCTCCCTTACTCCTTCTCTCTCTACGACCACCACCACCACCACCACATACATCTCACTCTTTTTCTCCCTTAATCTTCTCCTTCTTCTTCTCTCTTTACGACACCACCACCACCACCACCACCATCACACCACCACCACTCTCACTCCTCTCTCAAAATAATAATAATAATAATACTAATAATAATAATAATAACAATAACAACAGTAATAATATAATACTACTACTACTAATACTAATAATAATAATAATAATAATAATAATAATAATAATAATAATAATTCAGATTGATAAGCGTGCCAATCAGACTAGGGAAGCGTGTTGTGTCGGATTAGCGAGGAATTAGCGAGGATCGTCCCTCGCTAATTAGCGACGAAACACATTTCTCTCGCTAATTTCCATTAGCGAGGAGGAATTAGTGCCGAGGCGGTCCTCGCTAATGGCAATTAGCGAGGAATTGGGCATGTTAGCGACCGAAAATTCCTCGCTAATGGCGAGTGTTTTTGTAGTGATTGCTCTTCACAACCCACTATTTCCATTCCCCAAGGTCTGTTTCTTCTCATTTATCTCTTTAATCAATTTTCCCCAATTGCCCTTCTCAAGATCTTCTTCTTCGTGTGTTATTTTAGCTGGTTTTAGGGTTATTCGGGTTTAAAATTGAAACCTAGTTTATTGAGACAAACCCTAATTTGTATAGCTTCATGGGAGAGCTTTAAAAAGAATATTATTTTTGGGAAAAATGATGTCAATCAGATTTGTAAGTTGCATCTTGAACATTTAGCCCCAATGCAGTTGTTGGGAGAGCCTTAGTGGTTCACGAGCTTGCAGATGACCTTGGAAAGGGTTAGCTTTTCCATTTTGCACTTTTATTTATATATTTGATACGATTACGGGCTGTGGGCGAAATTATGGTCATAAACTTCAGCACCTGTGTTGCCCAATAAGGAGTAGATGAATGTGTACTTATCACAGGGGAGGAATGACATTAAGAAAAAATTGGTTGCTCATCTTGCTCACATTTCATAAATCACATTGTATTGTAGTCTTGTATAGAGTACGATGTGTTTATCGTAAATTGAAGCATTTTATTTGGTCTAACACTGCATCTGTATTTGCTTATATTTTTGCGGTGGGCATGAACTTAGTTTGACCACTTTGGAAACTATTTGGTGGAAGATTAGCTTATGGTATGAAGAAAAACATGAATTTAGACAGTTTTGTCCTTTTCATAATTCATCATTTCATCCATGATTCCATGTTGATATGATTATATGTTATTTGATTTCCACTTTCTTCGCTATGTTTGAAACAAAGAAAGCGGAAAAATTGTTTGAAATTATGATGATGTAGCCCTTGTTGCTGCTTGTGAAAGAACCTTCTTGATTGGACCTTCAATGGATCTATGGTCCTCAAGGTTAGCGACATGTCTCATTTGTATTGAATTTCCTATAGTGTTTCGATACTTTTATCAATGGCACATCTCTAGAAATCAAATTCTAGCGAGAAATTGGGTCTAGATTGTGAAAACTAACGTGTTGCTTCAATAAGACGATCATAAAGTCCAATCGGTTTGATAGAGTTTTGATTTGATTAGCGGTGTTACTCATGAATTAAGAACTTGTAGGAAATATCATCACGACTTTCCAAAGATTTGATTTCCTTAACTAAGATGCTTTTGAGCATCATGAACATCCCCGATCTTTGTCACATGCCTCTGATTTACCATCATCTTTCAAATCTGTTGAGCATTCTTGTATGTCAAGCTGCATATTTAATCTTTAGCATAGCTATTTAGTGCAAACAAATAAGTAGAAAAAGCGATGAAAACCAATTCTCGACTTGATCACAGAAACTAATTCTAAAGTTGATGTTTCTTTAAATTGCATAATGTTGTACCCTACTTTGTTGGGGCTTACTTTCGTGATCTCTTGACATAAATAGCATTACTTGAGATTTGGATGTCGATCAAACACTAATGGTAATTTGGTATTATTCAATATTAGGTTATACCGCCTCGGGTATGACCTATTTATTCTTGAGCATCAATACTATTTAGTTTGGTACTTTTTTTGGTTACTTTACTGAGAGGTTGATGGGTGATGATTTGTGGTGCGGTACTTAGCATGGTGAAAAATGGAAAGATTGGCCAAGTTATGTCCTAGTATCACGATACACGAGTAAGTCAAGTTAGTTAACCACTTTATTAAAATCTGCAGGTTGCAAGTCAATGTACTTTTTAATTTAAGCTTCTCTAAATAAAGGAAAGCGTGATATCTTAAACTTTTTTATAAGTTGTTTCCTTGATCAATGTTAGATTTAGACGTGCTTCATTTGCAAATGGAAAACAATGTGTTTTGAGAGGTTCTTTGTTACGTATATAATAAATTTTGAGAGGTTCTTTGTTACGTATTTCTAAATTCAAACTTCTTTTCAATCTTGGTTAGTCTATCTGTCATGTGTTTTTTGTACTAAATTGTTTGGAAAACTAATGCAAGTTACATGATGCAGGGGGTTATGGGACCCTAGAGGAGCTTCTTGAAGTCATAACATGAGCTTCTCGAAAGAGTTAGTGAAGAAATTGGAGGTAACATTTAACAATAAGCATATTTCCATCATTATGCAATCACATTTTCTTCTGCAGAAAATGATATATATATATATATATATATATATATATATATATATATTTGTATGTTTGATTCACATGATTATGTTCCTTGTCACGAAGGTGTTGCTTCCAAGTTGGTGGCAGATGGAACAACGGTGGCTTTTTCTGAAGAGTGTAACATCTCAAGTAGTAGTAGCTCATTTCGAGTTTACTTCATGTGCGAGAAAGAAGAGGATAGATAGAATTTTGGAGGTGGAAAAAGCTATGATGGAATATATCAAGTACTTGTTTTTATTTTTGGGAAGGAATTTTTATTTTGTAAAATCTTGGGATTGATCTGAAAATGTTAAATTACTACTTTGTAGTTGTAACCTTCTTTTGAAATCGATGATTTCTTCTAAGTTGTAAGTACTAAGGGCTTACGAACTTATTAGTCAATGCAGGTCAACTAATTTTACCCCTTTAATCTATGCCTTTACCCTTGCTTCTAGCATCATTTGGTGAACAAAGTATTAATTTGCAAACACACTCCATCATAAAGATAAACAAAGAGCAAAATTCAAGATGAGGGTAATTGAGAGAATTCCCTTCACTTATGATGTGATTTTTTTTTGTTGCAAATATAAAATGGAAAATACACAAAAGCTGAAAAAAAAAATTAAAAAAATTAAACAATGGGGCAGCGCTTTTAAGGAAGTCTTTGCCTATAAAGGCAAGATTTGGGCAATGGGCGCGCTTTTTAGGAAGCGCTGCCTATGAGGACGTGTTTGGGCAATGGGTGGCGCTTTTTAGGAAGCGCGCCCATTGTTGGAAGTGGAATACTGCGCTCACGTTGCGGCGCTCAAAAAGTCACGTGGATGAAAAAGCGGCGCATATATACTAATTACATTTGTAGTGAGAGATGTCAACTCCTTAAATTGATCTCTGTTACCTCGAAGGATTACTCTCCACAGTCGTCGTGGAGGATACTTTAGTTAAAAAAAAAAGTGTGTATCATGCACTTTTATAAAGCATACAAAATTAAATAAAAAATAAAATCTATTTTACTAATGCTAAGTAAATAGTTATATAAACAAGATTATTAAAATGTGAATTTCAAATATTTAAAATAAACTTTTGATAAAAATGTTACTTGGTATCTTTTTACATTTTCTGTTCCAATCTTCTTTATTTGCAAGTTCTTTCACGATTTATTGTTTTTAATTAATGTTTATTTGCCTACGTGTATTGCATAAAAACATCAAAATAAAGGCAAGAAATGTTTTAAAGTTGTTAATATAAGATTATAATCATCAAACAAGTCAGCGAGTCAAAAAAAAGCAAGACCCCATCATCTTTTGACTAATCTGGCCGTATAAACATGATTCATATTCATTGTACACATCAATATTTTTTCATTTAATTTGTTTGTGCATGACACCATCATCCAATCAAAGACATAAGAAGAAACAGAAAACTAAAAATGGATTTGTATTCTCTATCAGCTTGTTTGGATCAATTTATTTGAGGTTATCTAACTTGTATGAAATCTTGTGGAAATTGTTTGAGAGAGAACATAAAACAAACATGATATGTTCATAAAAATTTTTTTTATTTATTTCCATGCTACACAGAAGAATAGCTTTTATGAAATCAACTTATGGTTTATAAAAAATAGTTTAACATTATTATATCATTTATAATATAAACAGTTTATGCATAAACACTTATATAATAAATACGTATGCCATAAGCATTTAAATAAACAGTTTATCCAAACAGTCCTATATCCTTTGTCTTGAGAGGCGCAATTGCAACCCCATACTTTAGCCGCACTTGTTGTTTTGCTTTTCTTTCACTTTCTGCGTCTCCATCTCATCACATAATAGTGTTAATAGTCTATGGCTTTTTCCCACCCCATAATTACCCAAACGAGAAAAACGCGAAAATTTACAAAAATCACATTTCACAATTCGAGAAGGCTTAAATATCATTTTACCCTTGCAAATATCACCATAATCCATTTACCCCTCAGTAAAATAAAAAGTTTTAAAATGCCCCTTGCAAATATAAAGCATTTTACAGTTACCCTCGCTATTAGATTATATTGATGAGTGTTAAGTGTATAATGGGTATAAACCGATTTACGGTTACCTCTCGCAAAATATAAATCGTTTTGCGGTTTACCTCTGTAGGGGGTAAAGCGTAAACGTTATATTTGCAAGGGCATTTTAAAACTTTTTATTTTACAGGGGTAAATGAATTATGGTGATATTTGCAAAGGGTAAATGATATTTAAGCCATTCGAAAATCATAATTTGAAAAAGTAAGTAAATTCGGTTGGGATTTTGGAATTACCCGATAATTAGAAAGAATTTGGAATTACCTCAAAAGTGAGGTAATTAGAAATTCTTCGAATTACTAGGTAATTCAGAAAATCCAATTTTGTTTTTCAATTTTTAATATTTTCTAATTACATTTATTTTTTTAACGAGCATGGCGAGTAGGCGATCGGACAAGCGTAAGCGCGGCGAGAGTCTTCGGGGAGCGACACCCGCGGCCGACGGCGAGTAGAGCATTACAGGGAGGCCGATGAGTAGCGTACTCCTTCTCCAGACACTTTACAGAGACTCAGAGCTGCTGGGCATGCTTCTGAGCGTCAGAGGCGCCAGAGAGCCCGCGCCAGAGTGATAGAGATGGTTGAGCACGAGCACGAGCCTCGGCCAGGTATGGCGACCCTACCGTGACCACCCGATTATGAGTACAATATGCAACACCAACAGGAGCACCCGGAGTCAGATCATGGCGTTCTTGCGGCGGTTGGGAGGCTTTGGAGGAGCGAGGAGGATGAGGTCGTGATCGGAGGAGGAGGAGGAGGAGGAGGAGGTTCAGGAGGAGGAGGAGGTTCACGCGGAGGTTGAGCCTGCCCCAGCTGTGGATCACACACCATTATATTTACCTTTGGGATACGCTGCGGCGTCCACGGATAGATAGGCGAGGTAATATTTTAATTTTTTTATTTTAATTTTACTTAACAACAATTAATTACTTATTTTTAATAACGTATGGTTTAATTTTAATTTTTTGACCTCGGAAACTAAAGGTTGTATCTCACGACCGAAGTTTCCTAGAGTTAGACTCTAGAGCACCACCCACGGTGTAGACTCTTTGGTTTGCGTCAGGCTAAGCTTTTACGAGTTGGACATCACACCTCTGGGGGCAATCAACCATGAGTTGATATCTGCTTTTGTGGAGAGGTGGCACCCTGAAACGCGTTTAAATATTAATTTAATATACAAACTTTTTAAAAAAAAATAAAAAATTTCGGAATTACCTTTTTTAGAGGTAATTTCGAAATTTTTAATTTTTTATGAACTGGAATTACCTTTTTTAGAGGTAATTCCGAAATTTTAATTTTTTTTGAACCGGAATTACCTTATTTAGAGGTAATTCCCAAAAATTTAATTTAATTTTTTTTTAAAAAGACAGGGGTAGTATTGGGTTATTTTGAAATATGGGGGTGAGATTGATAAGGAGGGGGGTGGGAAAAAAAAGCCATAGTCTATTACTATTATGTAACAATCCCCAGTGCCCCACCGTTTTTGTTTAAGTTTGTATATTCTAATATCTCCTCTTTATTAATACACAATCACCTTTATCCCCCTATTTGAGCGGGAATCCGGATGTGTCATACATGTATGTTGTGCAACATATCGTGGTCCATGATGTTCCATGAGTAGTGATATGTTTGATGTATGGTTACTAAAGGTTGACATGAGGAATGGTTAGGAGTGTATATGTATGGTAAGTTCAGCATGAAATGTTGGTGGGAAAATTTTTTCACACCGTTTACCAATATACCTCTCATTTTATCTGCATTTGTTTACTAATATATACCTCACTCTATATTTTTTTGTGGTGACATACCCCCACTCTATATTTTATACCCCACCATTTACCAATATACCCATCATTTTTATCCCATTCATTTACCAATATACCTCACTATATATTGTTGGGCCAGACATATACGACAAATTTTTATTTGTCCAACACTCTTTTTTTTTATTATTATCTCTCTTAATTAATACTGTGATCGTTGACTTTCCACACTTTTGGTGGGAAAATTTTATTCCCACCATTTACCAATATACCCATCTGGTTGACTTTAGCCATTTTGGTGGGAAAACTTGTTCTCACCATTTACCAAATATCCCTCATTTTGTACCCACTTTGTGCTTACCAATATACCCCACTCTCTATATTTTGGACCGACATACCCCCACTCTATATTTTGTACCCCACCATTTACCAATATACCCCTCATTTTGTAATTTTTGTTTACCAATATACACACTATATATTGTTGGACCGACATAACACAGCAAATTTTTATTTGTCCAACACTCGTTTTTATTATTATCTCTCTTAATTAATACACAATCGTTGAAACACACTTTTGATGGGAAAATTTTATTCCCACCATTTACCAATATACCCTCATTTTGTACCCTTTGTTTACCAATATACCTCCACTCTATATTTTTGAATGGATATACTCCCACTCTATATTTTGTACTCCACCATTTACCAATATACCCTTTATTTTGTACCTCTTTGTTTACCAATATACCCCACTCTATATTTTTGGACAGACATACCCGACAAATTTTTATTTGTCCAACACTCTTTTTTTATCCACTTTTGGTGGGAAAATTTTATTCCCACCATTTACCAATATACCCTCATTTTGTACCCCACTCCAATATACCCCCACTCTATATTTTTGGACCGACATACGACTGATTTTTTTTTTTTGTCCAACACTTTTTTTTATCCACTTTTGGTGGGAAAATTTTATTCCCACCATTTACCAATATACCCCTCATTTGTACCCCACTGTTTACCAATATACCCCCACTCTATATTTTTGGACTGACATACCCCCACTCTATATTTTGTACCCCACCATTTACCAATATACCCCTCATTTTGTACCTCACTATTTACCAATATACCCCCACTCTATTTTTGGACCGACATACCCCTGACAATTTTTTTTGTCCAACACTTTTTTATTATTATCAAAATGTACCCCTCCCTCATTTTGTACCCCACTGTTTACCAATATACCCCCACTCTATATTTTTGGACCGACATTGTTGGCTCATCCCACCATGGGCTATTGTTGCATCTTCGTCTTATGTGTTGCGTATTTTTATACCCCCCTTATAAAATATTGATGTTTTTTCGAAACTACATACAGCAGGCGCATTAATCACCTCAGTGCATCGCATGCGAAGTAATAAATCTAGTTCATATAAAGGTTGGGAAAAAGTAGACAAAACACTTTACACCTTTAGAAACATGCGCGGAGCTCAAGTTGACCAAACCAAGTCGCACCTCTCATAAGTTGTAGTAGTATAGCCACTCATTCCGTTTCTTGTTTTACATCCATTTTGTTTCTAAATTTCTATTCATATTAAAATACATTTGATTCGCTAAGCATTAAGAGACTGGACTGAACAACTCCAGTTGTATTCTCTTTGATTCAAAAATTGTTCACAGTACTGTACAGAAATTAGGGCAAGAGACTGAATAAAGACCAAGATTCTTGTACCTCACAAAATCATAGTACAACTTTCTGTCTCACATTACAACATTACACAAAAAAAATATCAAAATATTATTTTTATTTCTTATTCAATAATTTTTGTGAGGAGAGCCTTATAAACATGCAGATACCACTCACTGGCCCCAATGCAGTTGTTGGGAGAGCCTTAGTGGTTCACGAGCTTGCAGATGACC
Source organism: Oxytropis ochrocephala (assembly GCA_020916435.1). Lineage (NCBI taxonomy): Eukaryota > Viridiplantae > Streptophyta > Magnoliopsida > Fabales > Fabaceae > Oxytropis > Oxytropis ochrocephala. The sequence continues at coordinate 17,906,875 of CM037089.1, read as the reverse complement.
TTGGAAAGGGTTAGCTTTTCCATTTTGCACTTTTATTTATATATTTGATACGATTACGGGCTGTGGGCGAAATTATGGTCATAAACTTCAGCACCTGTGTTGCCCAATAAGGAGTAGATGAATGTGTACTTATCACAGGGGAGGAATGACATTAAGAAAAAATTGGTTGCTCATCTTGCTCACATTTCATAAATCACATTGTATTGTAGTCTTGTATAGAGTACGATGTGTTTTATAAATGGTGAAAGCATTTTATTTGGTCTAACTTTGCATCTGTATTTGCTTATATTTTTGCGGTGGGCATGAACTTAGTTTGACCACTTTGGAAATTTGGTGGAAGATTAGCTTATGGTATGAAGAAAAACATGAATTTAGACAGTTTTGTCCTTTTCATAATTCATCATTTCATCCATGATTCCATGTTGATATGATTATATGTTATTTGATTTCCACTTTGCTGCTATGTTTGAAACAAAGAAAGGCAGAAAAATTGTTTGAAATTATGATGATGTAGCCCTTGTTGCCTGCTTGTGAAAGAACCTTCTTGATTGGACCTTCAATGGATCTATGGTCCCTCAAGGTTAGCGACATGTCTCATTTGTATTGAATTTCCTATAGTGTTTCGATACTTTTATCAATGGCACATCTCTAGAAATCAAATTCTAGCCCGAGAAATTGGGTCTAGATTGTGAAAACTAACGTGTTGCTTCAATAAGACGATCATAAAGTCCAATCAGTTTGATAGAGTTTTGATTTGATTAGCGGTGTTACTCATCTGAATTAAGAACTTGTAGGAAATATCATCACAGCTTTCCAAAGATTTGATTTCCTTAACTAAGATGCTTTTTGAGCATCATGAACATCCCCGATCTTTGTCACATGCCTCCTGATTTACCATCATCTTTCAAATCTGTTGAGCATTCTTGTATGTCAACTGCATATTTAATCTTTAGCATAGCTATTTAGTGCAAACAAATAAGTAGAAAAACTGATGAAAACCAATTACTGACTTGGTACCGAAACTAATTCTAAAGTTGATGTTTCTTTAAATTGCATAATGTTGTACCCTACTTTGTTGGGGCTTACTTTCGTGATCTCTTGACATAAATAGCAGACTACTTGAGATTTGGATGTCGATCAAACACTAATGGTAATTTGATTGTTATGCAGATATTAGGTTATCTTGCCCCTCGGGTATGACCTATTTATTCTTGAGCATCAGCCCTATTTAGTTTGGTACTTTTTTTGGTTACTTTACAGAGGTTGATGGGTGATGATTTGTGGTGCGGTACTTAGCATGGTGAAAAATGGAAAGATTGGCCAAGTTATGTCCTAGTATCACAGACACAGAGTAAGTCAAGTTAGTTAACCACTTTATTAAAATCTGCAGGTTGCAAGTCAATGTACTTTATTAAAATCTGCAGGTTGCAAGTCAATGTACAAAAAAAATATCAAAATCTATTTGGTTCATGTTTAGACATTGCCTCTACTAGAAAGTTGCAAAACAAAAAGAATAAACAGTGTTCAAACCCACCTCCAATGAGATGATTCAAAAGTGCGAAAGAATATTTTTGTCCTGTTTGTGTTAACTGTATTCTCTACCCAAGATGCCCAGGTGAGCAAAGCTGTCTTGAAAGCAGAACTAATTGGCATTCCAAGCTTCAGTGAGTTACCAACCTGAAAATACCACCCCCTGTCTGAGGATCGCGTTAGTAGCCAATGGTTGATAAATTTCATAACAAAAGCCTTATCAAACATGCAATTGCAAACAAAAGATGCAGAGGAGTAAATCAAATGTTGAATTTATGAAGACAAGAAACAAAATAACAGATAAATAAAACAAAATACGGCATTAGAATGTAATATCTAACATAATCTCTATTTTGAGAATTAAGTTACTCACATGTCAAAAAGCTTAGTCCTTGTCCACCAGTGACCTGAATTGAATATAAGAACATCTGAATCAACCCACTCATGGCTAATATCATCAATCTTGTCCAATCTAAGTGCTGTCTTCACCCTTCGCGGTGCAAATCTAGGCACGGGACTCGGCTTCACCAGGAAAACCGATCTATAAAAATCAATCCTAACATCAAAAGTACTAAACCTTACACCTAGAAACCTAATCTGTTTAGTGATCTTGTTGCCTTTGATTTCATAAACACTCTTCTTATCCTCAACTCCTGTCATCAACAAACATATCAAAGACTCCCACTGTGTCCTACTCAAAGAATCACCAACAAAAACAACCCTTTTCCCACGAAGTTGTTCAAGTATTCTACGAGCATCAAACATTGGAATATCACAGTTATGAGGTTTCCACCTCCATTTTGCATACCCTTTGTCTTTACGCCCATTAGCAAGGCAATTAAAACCTCTTTCTGCAAAGGGACATTGAGAAGCATCATACAAAGGGTAACTATCATCTCTCATCCAACTTCCATCAAACACATTGCATGCGTCCCTAGAAACATTGGATTTTAGAGTCTCATGAAAACTGTTAGGAATCAATCCCTTGTTACCGTTAGGAATCTCAAAACTCTGGATTTTAGAGGGAAATGCGTATGAGTATATCCATGAAAGGACCAAAAGAAAGGATATCAAAGACCCCGTTGTGACTAACTTATTGAAAGATATAAGGATCCATGCATTGCAATTTTCATTGATAATTTTGTGAACAAAAGTAAAAGCTCTTGATAATAAAGTCCTAAACTTTGGAAATGAGATCCAAAAACTGAACATACCCAACAACCGGGTCTCTGATATCCTTTCTTTTGGTCCTTTCATGGGTATACTCATATGCATTTCTCTCTAAAATCCAGAGTTTTGAGATTCCTAACGGTAACAAGGGATTGATTCCTAACAGTTTTCATGAGACTCTAAAATCCAATATTTCTAGGGACGCATGCAATGTGTTTGATGGAAGTTGGATGAGAGATGATAGTTACCCTTTGTATTCATAGTTTCATACTAACATTAACATAAGTTGTCTAAGAAGAAATTATTGTAGCTGGAAAAAAATTCTAGTGAACAAAAATATGCTGCATTCAGTGTCAAATTATAGAGCAGAGGGTAAACAAGCTTACTTTTTTAGTACAAAAACTGAAACTTCATAGCCCAAATGTAAGACTAGAGCATGGCAAGTTTGAAGGAAAAAATTGTAACGTAGAAGCAAATTTGGGAAATTGCAGTTTTATTAAATTAGGTTACTTTTTAAGTAATAAATAAATAATGAATGGAAATGGAAATGGAAAGTGCACCAGATGGTAGTTGTGATTCAAGGTGTTGGTTGAGTAGCATGGAAAAGTGGGGAACGCAAGTGAGGGTGAGGGTGAGGGTAATTTGGTCATTAGACATAGATTGGTAGTCGCTAGATTGCCTTAACGATAAGAAAAGGATAATAATACGCAACTTGGATATTAAATATTGTCGGTGGCTTGTGCTGTTTGGAAAACGAACCAGTATTATAATAACCGGACTAGTAATGATATTTGTACATAAAATTTTAGATAAATATAGATATAAACTAATTCATAATACCAATTAATTAAGTTTTTTAGGTTATTATTAACCAAAATCTTTTTTCGAGTTTTTTTAAGTCATTATTTAAAAACTTGGTTAATTGGTTACTTGGTTAATAGCCTAAAAAACTTGGTTAATTGGTGTTGTGGATTGGTTTTTGTCTATATTTGTCTGAAAGTTTTTGTCCATATAACATTACTCTAACCGGACTCAACTGAACTCGGTGGGTCAATTAGTTCAACAGAGAATTAGTTAGTAGTTATGCGTTTGGTTCAACTTTAGTTTTTTTTATAAAATCGGGTATTCTCTGCGCGCAATGGTAGATTTAGAGACTAATCCTTCGAATTAGTAGGAGCTAAATGAATGGCAAAACTCTCTTTAATGCATTTAACACTACTGCACGTATACAATATTGGATTCGAACCTAGGAAATTGATTAAGCTGGAATAAACCTCAATCATTTTATCCATTGCTCTTAGGTTGGTTCAACTTTGGTTGAATTGCAGTTTAGTTGTAAAACCAAGTTAAATCATGATGGAACTGCTAATTGAACCGATTCAAGTAATTTTTTTTTTGATTTATTTTTTGGTAAAATATGTTTTTGGTCCCTACAAAATTGAGTCATTCTAAGTCTAGTCCCAACATTATTGAAATAGACATTTTGGTCTCCAAATTATTATTTTTTGTTTTCGTTATTAGTCTATGATGTTAAATGATGCTGACTGAGCTAAGGGAAATCTGACTTGGCATTTACACGTGTATGTTTTATTAATTAATTAAAAATATAGCTAGGTTGAAAAATACATACTCAAGGAATAGTTGGACCTCAGTACAATTTATCAAGACATGAACATAGACTAAATTATCTGTTCTTCTATTACCCAGTGAACTGACTCATTACCATCAACTTCAATAGAGAGTTTATTTTTCTTCTAAAAATCAAATTTTCTCTAATTTGGAGGAACTCAAAAAAATGTATTAGAGGAGGATTTTGGAGGGCTTGGGAGAGTTTATGCAAATTCTTCAAATCATTTACATTCTTCTTATCGAATTTTCCCTTTTTCTTTTATTAAATTTTGTAATTTTCAAAATATGTATAGGTTCATAGCAAATTATAACAAATACAGTGTAAGATATTTGTGTTCTTTGTGGATAGAGTATGAGAAACTACCCCTTTTTTGTTCTTTATGTCAACATATTGGTCGCATAAATGCTAATTGCAAAAGAAACAAGAACCCCTTGGAGGATTCGCATGTTCCGAAGGCTCCTAAAAAAGTCCATCAAGAGAGTATGTGCCAAAGATTATGATTCAGCCTATTGTAGAAGAGTGGAATCGTATTTCTCAAGAACAACCTATGGTGAATGAGCTAGTTTTTTATCTTCAAGATACGCCTATAGTAGATGCTCCAGTTCATCAAGCTTCTCCGACAATGGGTCAGCTAGCTTGTGATCTAGAACAACATAATTCTTATCTGCAACAAATTGTGGATCACCAGAATTCTTCTCTCGTGTCAAATTCCCAAGTTAAAGATCTCCATCCAAGGGAGCAACAACATACGCATGTTTCAGCCATGCTAGATGCTTCCTCTAATTAAAAATTGCTGGTAATTACTCTAAGCAAACCATTAAGAAAATAGTTGATTTAGCTTCTCAGTCTGCGAATCGTTATGTTCATGCTAGCTCTATTGAAGCTCTTCTTGGTGAAACAAATTTAATGTCTTCATCTAAGAATTCCCCTATTGATAAGGATGTTAGACATTCCATTAATGCTCCCTCTGGTTTCACAAAAATTATTTCTAAGCCTCATAAAAAATACATTTTCCAAAGAATTATTCGTAGGTTAAAAGCACTTCTACGTATCATACATGTCCTAAGGGTGGTTCCCATTCTACTGCCCCATAAGGTTGTTTTTTGGTATGTGAGGATTTAACAATTAAACTCACTAAAAATATTCTTAGAGATTGTGGAGATCTCATAGTCCTAACTTTCATCGGTTTTTGTTCTATGTTCCCTATGTAATTTTTGTATCTTTCTTCCGTTTGTCGAATAATATTTTTTGAGGTTGCTAAAAAAAGAAAAAAAAATTACTCCTCCGTCCCATATATTTTGATGTTTTAGCCTCTAAAATTTGTCCCAATTCTTTTAATGTTTTACAAATTCAATGCTATTTTAACTATTTTCTTTCAACTTTACCATTAATAAATCAATACTCCTATATTTATTAAGCACATATACCAAAACTAATTATATATCTATTAGCCTGTATTTTCGACAGGTTAAATAAATGCAGTCAACGCTGTTTGACCCTTTGCTTTAAAGGGGACAAATTGAACATTCGACACTAAGAGGGTATGTCAAAGGTGTTTCTTCGATCACTGAAGGGATCTAATAGGTTCGAAAGCGTGAAAGGGTACATTTCAACGTAAAGACGAAAGCGAAGAGTAGTGGCAAACCTAGGCTCAGAAGATGGCGTCGAAAGAAGCTGTTTCAGTGCTGTCGAAGACTTTGGTGATCAAGCTGTCGAAGAATTAGCGGTTCTTTAGTTTAAATTTTAAATGTATTAACCGTTGTAGGCAGTTTATTTCCATCTCCTTAGTATATATAGTTTTTCCTAAGAAGGAAAACGGGTCACAATCCTAACATACTGATTCTTACACTCAAAATTCCAGCGATAGAGAAAACTAGCAACAAAAGCGATTGTATGGATATGTGCACCACTCTTTTACACTTTTATGCAATTTAAGTTTACTTCTTTAAACTTTTCTTTTCTTTATCTTTCGTTTCGTTTTCTTTTGAGGATTCCTTGGCATTCAAGGCAATTCTTCTTTTTTATTTTCTTTTACATTTCTGGTGATTTATGAAGAACACGAGGAGTGTTCACACAGTATCTTGTAAATAATCAACGCAATATATATGCTCCTGAGATTCATTGGTTGATCTCGCAAGTTAATAATTCAGACCAGCGGTTGTTTACCAAAAATCACCACCGTAAACACTCTCCTATATTTATTTACATTTGAGTTTTCAAGAGAAAGCCAACTACCCTATATGATGCAATTATCTCAGCACTTATTTACATTTGAGTTTCCAAGAGAAAGCCCACTTTCATTTGCTCTTCTTATTGTTACATAAATTGTTGAGCATAAGTTATCAAAGTAAAATTGTCAAGAACAAAATGTTAAATAAGGGTGTTTTAGTTTACAGTTATCTACTTATTGTTTTCTTATTTCTTGTGCAAATGTTAAAACATCAAAAGATATGGGACGGAGGGAGTACTACATTAGGACACTTAAAAAGATTCACAATTTTTCCCAAAAAAGAAAAGGATTAACAATCAATTTAAAAATCTGTATTTTTCCTCACTACTACAAACATATCAAGAGTTGAATAACTAATTAATGTTTAAGTTTTGCTTCAAACGTAGGGAATTTGGGAATAAAGAACACAACTTAGGTATATAGAGAATATGCATTGAAGTGAATAAATAGACTCAAAAATACAAAATGAATCAAATGTTTTCTTCTCCCACGAGGCCACAACCTTTGAAGATATACTCCTTAATTAATTTTTTTCGTTGTTTATTCTTTTAACCTATAAAGTCTTTGGATCTAAAAGAATCAACCAGACCATAGAAACTTCTTTTTCCATTTGGAAGATCCAGTGTACTTATCATCAATTGAAGATGTTGTGGTTGGCAATTAATCTCATGCCAAGCACAAAAGAATTGAATAAACTAAGTGCTCTTGATGGTTGTGCGTAAGGTACCATATGAGAAGCTCCCCTAACAGTTGCGAAAGTCAACAAATTTCCATACTCAGTTACCCAACCTCCAACCTATAAACATACATGTAATCAAGGGGCAAGGATTCTCTGTAGTTATGGCGCGAACTGCATAGTGCAGTCAGTGTAAAAATAGACATTTAACATCGGTTCGTTTGCAAACTGATGTTAAATATCTCTTACACACATACATTTAACATCGGGTAGGTTGTTCAACCGATGTTAAATGTCTATTTTTATCTTGATCGCTTTCTAGCTATGCGATTGGCGCGCCATAACTGCAGAGAATCCTTACCCTCCTCAAGTCACAAAACCACCATTATTTTAAGTGAATAAAATTAAAAACCGCAAAATAGAAAAATGTTTTTTTTTTTTCTTTTTCAATATGGACTCCTATTGTTAAAATACCTGCCCTTCATGGAACCAAGTTCTATATGGATCTGTAATCTCAAACTTTAGGTCTTGAGCTAGTTCACGAATGAGTGTTCGAGATCCTAGTAATGGCACGACAGAATCTTGGTCTCCACTGTGACAATAATTTAAAACATAAGAATTATCTTACTACTACCAGAAAAGTATACTCTTAGAAATAGGCAAACAATGACAATCAATTTCCTTTGTTGAAATTACCTAAAAACCCATACTGGAATGTTGTTTTGAACTATCCGTTGGAGAATTGGAAGGATATTGATGTCGGAATCTGAGGTGCTATAATTCAAAACGCTACAATGAAAAAACATGGAGATCAGACTTTAATAAAAGCCAAAAACAATTAGGAACATGTGTCTTAGTTTAGTCAATATTTCGAGAAATTTAATAACTTCATTTTTCGAGAAACAGTGAGGGTTACAAATGTTTCATATAGTTGTAGTTAGTAATACCCAAGTGTAAAGAATGACAAACTTTAACATAGTCACATACTCCTCGATTTGCGACTATGTGAAAATTCTGCCTTTTCTATTATAGACAGTCCAAACCTTGTAGCTTAGTATATATGCATTCAATTATACTTACCTACTACACATGGACCACTCATAGGGAAGATTTGTGCGGTTAGCATGGAGAGCGTTTTGAACCTCAGGAAGGTTGAAGTAGAAACTAGTTTCATAATCCATACAAACATCTACACTGAGACTTATTTTAGTAGCCTGCATTGAATTCAGTAAGCAATGTAATCAGTTTATATATTCATTAAAGAATTAAAAATGTGTCTAGAACAGTTGAAATGAAAGACGAAAATGTACCATCTTTTTCAATCTCAATTCTTGTTCAGCTATTGATGGATAGCAAACATCAAAAATCACGTCATAGTTATCAATGTAGTTTCCAACAATATCATTAGCTTCATTTCTTGCAGAGTCACATGATTTAGATACATTATTGAAATTGCAGTCCTTCATAATGGCAAGGCCAATTTCATCGGAAATCATTCCATGTGACCAGAAATATTCATACATTGCTTGAGTATCAATGTCATATTTTAGAAGTGGGTTTCCAATCTAACAAGGGAAAAGTAAAAATATATTAATTCATTAACTTCCTTAAAGAGTTTGAACGTACTAAAAAAAAAGTAACGTATATTCCTTATTTCCTTATAAAGTATAACTGATAGCAAAATATATTAGGTCATTGCAAAAGTAAACAAATAACAACGTACTTACAGCAACTCCTTTCATATTGAATTTGAAACCAGTTGAATGAGCATTATAATCCAAAATAACAGTAGCTAATTGTGGAACGTAATGTCCTGTGTGATATATAATAGAAATGTTGGTATATAAGAAACCAAAATATATGGGAAATAGGAAACAAAATCAACAAAAATAAGACTAGACAATAGAAAGAGGGACGTAACCTAAACCGTTAATGTAAATCTAACTGTTATAATTAAATATTCTTATTTTGTGTGTGTGTGTGTGTGAATTTCAAAACCATAAATAAGTTTTACATAGTTAGCTTGTGATTCTTTTGTTTAGTTGGACGTACCTGCATAACTTTCTCCGGTAAGAAACAACTCCCTTGATCGTAAGGAAGGAAACTTCTCGTACCATTTTAGCATGAACAAAAGCATATCATTGGCTGAAAAATATACAAGCATGAATTGTATTCGAGTTTGCCTAGCAAAATAAATTGAATAACACGATACAAATAAAATAAGAAATAGATAATTACCTGTGGAGGCATCACCAGTGTTATAATCGGTAGTTGTATTTGAATACGACCAACCAACTCCAGCAGGAGACTCCACAAAGAGGATGTTAGAAACTACGAAAAGATCATATTCAATATGTATACATAATCAACATCGAGAATAAAAATAAATTCCAATGTCAAAACACAAACTAATTTTGCATTCCATACCTCTATTCCAAGACATTGAATTTCTTCGTAGACCGCTTCCATCACCATTAGGATAAAAAGAACCCAATTCGGTAAATGCACCTCCTCCAATAGACGAACATCCAGGACCTAAAAAACAAAGATGTTTGCTTTCAATTAAAGGACAACTTATGAATCTTCACGGTAAAATCATTTTAACAAGTAAAAATTTCTACAAGTTTGAAAAATATTATGAGGGATAAACCAAAATAATTTTATAGTGACTAGAGACAAAGACAAGAAATTGAAGAGTACGAAAGAATGAAAGAAAATGACATGGATGCAAATTGTGTCAAATTCATTACAACTAAAATCGTACGTGATAGAGTTTGTCAAATAAAAAACCATCATAGAAAATGATACTCCCTCCAAATTCAAATATAAGCAATAAACGACTTTTTAGATTCATTGAAAAAGTAATATATCTAGACTACATATAGTCCAAATACATCACTTTTTCAATAAATCTAAAAAATTGTTTGTTACTTATATATGAGTCGAGAAGGAGTAGAAAATTACAAACCTCCATTAAGCCAAAGGGTGAGGGGCTTGTTCTGCGAGTCTTGGTCTGCCTCAACAAAATAGTAAAAGAGACTTCTCCCATGGTTCACATCTATATCAACATATCCAGCATATTGGGTGAACTCAACCATGGGTTGTCCAGGCAAGCTCACCACCAAATCCTCAGTAGGGTACCCTTCTACCCCAAGCAGCAAGCAAGTAGTATAGCACACCACAATCAACAACCAAATAAACAAACATTTAGCCATGCCAATATCTCTAATTAAGTGTCTCACAAGCAACCCACCTTTCATCCACTCACTTCCTAAGAAGTCTTTTATATAAACCAATAAGTAATAATTTAATTTAATCCTTATCTCTTATAACAATAATATAAAACATTAAGAATAAATTTCAAAATGATTTTAATGTAAATATTAAATTGGAAACTCTCTGGTTTGAAATAATATTTAGACCATTCTCCTTTCCCTTTTTTATAACGTAATAATTATTTTCTTAATTGCAAAATAGAATGAATATATTTTACCAAAAACAAAAAAAAAGAATGAATATAATTGATTATGATATCAGTCAAAAAATTGATTGTGATATTGTATTCTTTAATGATCACATGCTGTTAATTTTATAATTAACAATATAATATTAGTCACCAGAAAAAATGAATTTTAAAATGATTTACGTTCTAATATTAAATTCAAAAAAAATTGGAAAAATTTTAAACCCCCATTTCCCTCTATAAAAAGTCAATACCTATTTTTTCTTTTTACCCGAATAGAATGGGTATATAAAAAGAATAATTATAATATAAATTTATGATATTGTATTTAATTAGCAACAACAATAATAATAATAATTTCCACCAACAAGAATGAATTTCAAAATGATTTTACATTTAAGAATCAAATTCAAACTTATTTGAGAAATTTTTAAACTAGAAGATATCCTTTTCTTAGGCAACAAATTTTTTTATAAATTAAAATTATTATCTGAAATATATCAAATAAAACACTAGAAGGGGTTTAATATTGTTTCAATAAACATTTTTTGAAAACTCTTTCAAATAGTTTTGCAAACGGAAGTTTATATACTGCATAGGGCATAAGAGTGTACGGAACACGCGTTTATACAATGTGGTGACATAAAGTCAAGTGATTTGTGAATAAAACTATCAGACATAAAGGTAAACTGGAAGATAAGTTAAGAAAAGTACACAATAGAATTTATAGTAGTTCACAACCAAATTGTACGTCGAGTCTCTTCGTTCATGAAAGATTCTTCACTACAATCAGAATGATTACAAAATGGAGGGTTTCTCTCCTTACCTATAATAACTAATCAGGTCGTAACATTATTTTATAAAGTAATGATAGATGTCTTTTTTTTTTCCAAAACATGAGTAATATTTTTTTGACAAGATGAGTAATTCTTGTATGGTTGAAAACACTTCACATTTGGACAAACCCAATAAAACAATTTTGTATGTGTTGGCATTATTTTATTGGGTTTGCCAAATGTAAAGTGTTGAAGTTTTGACCATATACAAGATTTGCTCTCCAAAACATATATACATTAAGTGACGTGGAAGCAATATAATTATATTGGTTATAATAAGTTTTTGTCATTCTTTCTCTCTATAATTAGGAGTAGTTTGGTAATTGGGTTGATGCTTATCCACTAGCAAACCGTTGAAAACCACATGAAAAGCTCCCCTAATTACATAGAAGGTTGTGAATAAGCTACCACATGAGAAGCTCCCCTAATTTCTGACTTGATGACATTTATGTGTGTAGTTTTGTCAATTAAGAACACTACCAACCGCAAATGATCTGCATCAAGCTAGAAAAAGACAAAGAACGTCTGAGAACACAATGAATCGCTTCAATATATAGACTCAAAAACTCAAAGAGAATGCAGTGATTTCTTACGCACAACCTTTTTTCATACAATTTCCAAATTGCCTATCAAGAGACATTCCTTACCTATAATGTCTATTTAACTGCTTAATTAGACTATAAAGTCTTTTGATCTATAAGAAACAACTAGATTGTGGATGGTGTTAAAATACCTGGCCTTTGTGGAACCAACTTCTATATGGAACTGTAATGTTGAACTTTAGGTCATGAGCTAGTTCACGAACGAGGGTTCGAGATCCTAGTAATGGCACAACAACATCTTGGTCTCCACTGTGACAATAATTTAAAATAGAATAGTTAGCTTGCTATTAGCAAAAAAGTACACTCTTATAAATAGGCAAACATTGATGACCAATCTTCTTAATTTGTTGAACTTACCTAAAAACCCATACTTGAATTTTGTTTTGAATTATTCGTTTGAGAATTGGAAGCATGTTGAGGTTAGGATCTGTTAGGCTATAATTCCTAGCACTGGAATAAGAAAATGCAAAAATCAAACACTTCACTAATGAAAGTAAATAAGAATGAGGAATAGAGTGTTTCTCAGTGTCATATGTGTATTAAAGTTATAGCTAGTATTCAATATTTCAAGCAAAGTATGCATTGTATTATACTTACAAACTACAAAAGGACCATTGATAAGGCAGATTAGTGCGGTTAGCATGGAGAGCCTTTTGAACCTCGGGGAGGTTGAAGTAGAAATCTCTTTCATAACTTATACAGACATCCACATTCATACTTATTTAAGTTGCCTGCATTCAATTAAGTAAGAGTATTAATAATATAGTTAGTTTGTATATTCATTTAAAAACTAAAAATGTGACCAAAATAGAAAAATAAAAATGAAGAGAGAACAATATTATACCATCTTTTTCAATCTCAATTCTTGTTCAACAATGGATGGATTGCAAATATCTTGAATCACATCAGTGGGGTCTATATTTTCTACAACACTAAAGTCAGCTTTATTTGTGGCATTGATGCATGATTTTGATACATTATTAGCATGATCACCAAAATCACAGTCATTATTAATGGTAAGGTAAAGTTCATCGGAAATTATTCCGTGTGACCAAAGGTATTCATATTTTGCTTGTGTATCACGATTCGCCTTCAAAAGTGGGTTTCCAAGCTAACAAAAAAGAAGGTGTCATTTCATCAATAGTCAAACTTACAAGATTAATTAGTATAACTTATTATGAGTAGATTAACATCATTAATATGATCTTACAGCAATTCCTTTCACATTGAATTTAGTTGAATGAGCATTATAATCCAGCATGACATTAGTTAACTGAGGTATGTAATGTCCTGTAGAAAAATAATAAATGTTAGTAAGAAACACGAAAAGGGAAATTACCAAGTAATAAGAAACAAGAATAGAAAACTCGAGAAAATTAAAGTAAAGACTTGTTTGAAAACCCTTTTTAAAAACAGTTTTTAGTTTTCTAAAATTTTTAATGAACAAATTTGTTCTTTGATAAATTTTAAAAATTAAAAAATATTCTTAAAACTCAATTCAAACATTCGATAAAAAAAAGGTATACATAAAGATGGAAAAATTGATCGTTTTTTAAATTGATGAATGTGGCTATGTATATGTGAGAAGACAATACCAACTTTTGGGAATTTGAGAACGATTGATAAGTTGATGTATTTGAGATTTTATTACGTACTATTGTTTTGTTAAGTTGGACTTACCTGCATAGCTTTCATCGATGAGGAACAATTCCTTTGATTTGTAGGAAGGAAACTTCTCGTACCATTTCAACAAGAATACAAGATTATCATTGGCTACAAAAAATAAAAGGATAGATTGTATTCTTGTAAAAAAATTGATTTATAAATTGTATTCAGGCCTACTTAGTAAATCAAATTGACTAACTCGTTGAAAATATATAAAAAAATGCATATATAAATACATAAATTTGTTCTCATACTTTAAATCAAAGCAAGTCTGAGGTATTTAAAATTTAAAATTGCAAACACAATATCAGTCTACTTACCTGTGGAGGCATCATTGTGATAATCAGGAGTTGTATTTGAGTAAGACCAACCAGTTCCAGTAGGAGAATCCACAAAGAGGAGGTTGGATACTATATATGAAAATTAAGACACGATTGGTACATATACATGATTAGTAAAAAGAATAAAATTAAATGAAATTATTCTCCAACATCGAAAAACAAACTAATTTATGTACCCAAAAAATAAACACAAACTAATTTTGCATATTATACCTTTATTCCAAGACTTTGAATTCCTTCGTAGACCACGCCCATCACCATTAGCATAAAAATGACCCAATTCACTAAAGGCACCTATTCCGACGGATGAACATTCTGGACCTAAAAAATAAGGGTAGTTTCTCTCGATTAAAGGACAATTAAATATTAATAAATATATTCTATCATTCTTTCAATTGTGGACAAATTCACAATGAAGGACATATGATCAATTAAAATTAAACGTCATTCATATTGTATGTTACTAACCTCCATTGAAGCAAAGGGTGAGAGGCTTGTTGTGAGGATCATGCTCAGCTTCCACAAAATAGTAGAAGAGGCTCTTTCCATGCTTCACATCTATATCAACATATCCAGCATATTGACTAAACTCGATTTTAGCTTCCACAAAAGGCAACAACTTTTTTTTCTTAACTAGTAACATATTCGTATTTTTTAAACAATTCGTCTTTTATATTACAAACAAAAATGTAATTTTTTTTCTGGAAACGCTTAATGTTTCCTTGTTGGGAATTTAAAAAAAAGGCTTAAATATCATTTATCCCCCTGCAAATATCACCATAATCCATTTACCCCCCTGTAAAATAAAAAGTTTTAAAATGCCCCTTGCAAATATAAAGTATTTTACAGTTACCCCCTATTTGTTAGATTATATTGTGAGTGTTAAGTGTATAATGGTATAAACCATTTTT
Organism: Oxytropis ochrocephala; assembly: GCA_020916435.1. Lineage (NCBI taxonomy): Eukaryota > Viridiplantae > Streptophyta > Magnoliopsida > Fabales > Fabaceae > Oxytropis > Oxytropis ochrocephala. Next base: position 17,891,821 of record CM037089.1, on the reverse strand, counting down.
TGGTTACCACCGCAAAAATATAAATCGTTTACTGTTTCCCTCTGCAGTAGGGGTAAGCAGTAAACAATTTATATTTGCAAGGGGCATCTTAAAACTTTTTATTTTACAGGGGGGTAAATGGATTACGGTGATATTTGCAAGGGGGTAAATGATATTTAAGCCTAAAAAAAATAATGAAATTACACTAAAAGTATGCAACAGTAGTTATAAATGAAAAAAATAAAAAATAACTATAACGACGATGTATGACTTTCTCAATGGGACTCATGAACAAAAAATATTTATCTGTAAAAAACAAAAAAGATAATTATAAGAGTGCTTTTAGAGTGAGGAATAATTAAGTCTCTCGCTGGTGAACTGCTAAAATTTCCTATTGGATATTGTGTAAACTATAAAAATGTTGTAACAAAAAAATATTGTATAGATTAATAACTTATCCTTATATTTCATAAGACTAATTTATTATAAAATTAGTCATTACTAAGAATAAGTTTCAAAATAATTTTAAATTTTAGATATTAAAAAAAACTTTTTTTGAGTAAAATATTTAAACCAAAACTCTTTCTCCCTCTACAAAAGGAAACAATTTTTTTTCTTAACAAGTAAGACACTCGTGTGTTTGCACATGTCATTCTGAGTTTTACGTAATTTTTTAAAAAATTAATTTTAAAATAAATATTTCACATTGTGACAAGAATAATTCATCTTTTATATTATAAAATAATGTAAAAAATTTATTCTTGCAATACTTAATGTTTTCTTGTCGAGAATCAAAAGTAAGGAAATTATACTAAAAATATGCAACAATTATAAAGGAAAAATAGTTTTAAAAAAATTTAAAAAATATTATAACGACAATGTCTAACATTTTTTAAAATGGGACTGTAACATCCAAAAGTGGCTAGGTTGAATTTTTGTGATTAAGTGATAATTTGAATAAATTATTGCTAATTGAGTTGCTCGATTGTTAGTTGAGTCAATAATTGATTGTTAACATTATTTGAATACATGATTAGATGAAATAAAAAAATGCTTTTGTGTGTTATTTAGTTACTTATTTCTTTTGGGGTAGTGTATGAGGGAATAGATGTGGTGCAAAGAGGAGGATGGCATTTTAGGAAATTCAATTATTTTAAAAACACTTCGTCTCACTATTACTTCAGTTGTACCCTTGTCCACCACAACATTTTGAGCCTACGACAACACTTGAAAACTGTTGCGTAAAGGCAAAAAAAACGTTTCCTTTACTTTCAACAACGGTTCCGAAACCGTTGTTTTTGCAGGCGTTGCCTATACTTTAGGCAACGATTTTTGTGACCAAAGGCATCACCAACTAAAAATCGTTGCCTTTGGGATGTAAAAGACAACAATTTTTAAATACTCTGCCAGAATAGTGAAAAAATTGTTGCATTCAATGGCAACGGTTAAAAATTGTTGCTTGATATAAAACCGTTACACTTGATCATCAAATGCAACATTTGAAAACTGTTGCCGCTGATTATAAAAAATAAAAAATAAAAGGTTATAGGATTGCACTTAGAAAACTTCATGTTGTATCACTCAAATTTAAGTATCAATGAATTACATAAACCAATAATATAAGAGAGAGTATTGAGAGAAAGAGTGAATTCGAAAGGAGAGAAAGGGAATGAAGAGAGGACCCATTTTGCTACTCCACTTGAACGTTTCTTGATTTCTCTTCATCTACATTGTTCCTCTCACCAACATATACTGAAATCATACTCGAGAAACTCAGCTACATCATTTTTCCCACACTCATCTTCATTCTCGAAAAAGGGGACAAGAGTGAGGTGAATGGTTTCAGAACTTGGCTTGCATGTTGGTTTTAGAGCTAGATTAGGTATTCTTAGAAGTCACATTGTGGATTAGAGGAACTACTTTGTTGAGCAAAAGGGTTACAAGGGAGTGGGAAGCTTAGATTTCGAATTGGAAGCTTAGGAGTGGGTTTGGTGCTTCACAGTCTCAATTTCTTTGTTTGTTGTTTTTGCTTCCACGGATGCGAGGTGAGTTCTTAACCGTTTTGTGTTTTTATCTTCAAATTGATACATGCATGTGGCTACTTCTGAGTTTGAGATGGTGTGTATGTCTATGAATTGCAAATAGTGTTTGAGGTTCTGTTGTTGAACACAAGTATGTGCTAGAACTGAACTTGTAAGATGAGTTGCATGATGATTGTTATAGTGTGACCATGATTGATTGTTAGTTGATTCAAACTGAGTGATTTGTAATGATTGAATTAATTGTATGGTAGTTAGGATAGGTTGTAAGCCTTGGGAATGTGTTAAGGACATGAAATTTGTGTTTTCCCATACATGGACAAAAACACTGTCGTGTTTGATAAACACTGGCACCCGTGTTAGTTTTGGGTTGGCAGTGAATTTTCTGCATCATTCCAATTTGTTTTGTCCGTAACTTTTGATTCAGAACTCCGATTTTAGTGTTTTTGGATGCGTTGGAAAGCTAACGAAAAGTTCTACAACTCTAAGTAAATGAATCAGTGTGTTCCAAACTTAATCCCTGAGATATTATGAATCTATCCTAACCACGACACTTAATTCATAATAATTAAAGACATCATTTGGTTGCTTTAATCTTTGTTGTGATGGATAACTTGTTAATTGAGCTTATTGGGTCTTATTGTAATCCATAATTGATGATGAAGTTATGTGAATGATGCAAGGTCAGTCCTATTAATGGGACATAACTTGCCTATATGTTTATCGAGTGAGAAAACGACTTAAGTGTCAAGATAATCATAAGATACCATGGGAATGACGACCCCGAGTAATAGCATACTAGGGGAAGAAAGTCATGAGCCCAGAACCTAGACCCATAATAAGTTGACTCGGTAATAGCTATTATCGGGTGGGTTCATCGAGGGAACCGTGTAATGGTTGTCCGGTGTTGTGCTAAGCCAAGATAAATGTGTAGCTGCTAGACTGGATTACACGAGAAGTTAATTAAAACACCGAGAGTTGAGTTGTGAGGGGTCACGAAAGAGCTCATTGAGATTATTATCTCACTGTTTATATTTGTGGTGTTTTACAGATAAGCAGGGTAAGTCAAACCAAAATGAGAAACAATAGTCGTTGTTCTAGGTTACTTGACTTTGTGGGATCCTCGAGATTGAGATATTTATTTGCTTATCTTAACCTAGGATTATTTGGTATAACCAAGTTGTATTTCGATATAATGACTTAGACTTTATTGTCGAAGTTGTGTATCGTACTATGTTGATTCTAGCTTGAGATATTGAACAAATAGGTGTGCTAATGACTTTAAATCTTAATTAATAATTGTGTCATTTTGGAAATCCTTTGAGAATTTATGACAATTAAAGGATATTTTGATGAGTATTTCATCGAGTATAGTTTTGTTTAATGTCTTGAAATAGAATTAGTACTCTGATGTATGTTGATTACGGAAGTCTCAGTATTTCTTCAAAGGTTGAAATACGATGATATATATTACATTTTGGTACCAGAGCAGCTCGACCTTGTCGGACTTAGTTATTTTACGGTTAATGTCTTAGATAGATCAAGTCAGCTAGGGACTATGACAAGTAATTGTTAGAACCTCTCTAGACGTTGAGTGAAGAAATGAGCTTCATCAACTCAATATTTCTTGCAATGTACTAAGAATAACAACAATTGGTTGCCTTAGACCCGACCCATAGGATTCCCTGCCTCATTCTTTTATTAGAGCGCGCAGGGGAAACTGAGGGCTACCGATGACTTGGCGAAACAAGAGAATAGGCACCCGTGTTGAACTGAATGATAGTGGGCAGTTGTCTATTCAATGGAGTTGGTTCAACTGTAGCACCATTGTAGAATTCTTATTCAGTCATCCAGAAAGTTGTTTGATTGAAAAATCTTCCATTAGAAAATGTCAGTCTAATAGTGTTGCTTCTTTAACCAATAGTTCCTTGTGAAGTTGTGGTGTTGTCATCTTCTCGAAGATATTTCACCTTCAATTCCACATTCTTTCTTTAGTCGGATCTATCTCGTGCATTGTGTTGATTGAAGATCCATGTTATCTCTTGATGCCCTTCTTGTTGGTAGAACAATCTTTTATTTCTTTTTGCAAGGTGAGTCTTCTTACCATTGCGTACACTTGAGGTGTTATGACTGAAATTTCAAGAATTGTGGTTGGAAAGTGATTTCTTGCATCATTGATTTGAAACTTATACTAAATGTTTTTGGAATGATATTGTATTGTTTCACTTGAGTGAACTATCCGTATATGATGACATTGCAAACAGGGGCGGAGCTTTTAAGGGGCGAGTGGGGGCCACAGCCCCTACAAAAATATAAAAAAATTAATTGGCAATGATAGAGTTATATTTTAAATATTTCAGTCTGTTATAATTAAAATATATAAAACTAAAAGAGTTTTCGTTTTATCACATAACACCATTGCAGCCGAGTGGCTTTTATACGTCACTCTCAGTTCTAGGAGCCGAGATCAACTCCTATGTTGAACATTTTTATAACTTGTTTTATTTATTTATTTAATTTAGTCTAGCTCACAGCATTAAGTATCTACTAGGACGATTATTTGTGTGCGATGCATTTTATGGGTGAATATTTTACAAATGTAGTTTTGAAAAAACATCAACATTTTATAATGGGGTATAAAAATCGCAATATATATATATATATATATATATATATATATATATATATATATATATATATAAGATTTAAGAGGCAATAATAAATAGCCCTTGGTGGGATGAGGCAACAATGTCGGTCCAAAATATAGAGTGGGGTATATTGGTAAACATTGGGGTACAAAATGAGGGGTAGATTTTGATAATTAAAAAAAAGTCTTGGACAAAAAAAAATTGTCAGGGGTATGTCGGTCCAAAAATATAGAGGGGGTATATTGGTAAATAGTGAGGTACAAAATGAGGGGTATATTGGTAAATGGTGGGGGTACAAAATATAGAGTGGGGGTATGTCGGTCCAAAAATATAGAGTGGGGGTATATTGGTAAACAGTGGGGTACAAATGAGGGGTATATTGGTAAATGGTGGGAATAAAATTTTCCCACCAAAAGTGGATAAAAAAAGAGTGTTGGACAAAAAAATTTATCGAGAGTATGTTCATTCAAAAATATAGAGTGGGAGTATATTGGAGTGGGGTACAAAATGAGGGGTATATTGGTAAATGGTGGGAATAAAATTTTCCCACCAAAAGTGGATAAAATAAAAGAGTGTTGGACAAAAAAAAAAGTTGTCAAGGGTATGTCGGTCCAAAAATATAGAGTGAGTGTATATTAGTAAACAGTGAGGTACAAAATGAGGGGTATATTGGTAAATGGTGGGGTACAAATATAGAGTGGGGGTATATCGGTCCAAAAATATCAAGTAGAGGTATATTGATAAACAGTGAGGTATAAAAAAAAAATTATTTAGTGGATGGTAAATTGGGAAGGAAAATTTTGCCGCCTAAATTGGATAAAAAGTTGATTGTGTCTTAATATATAGAGGATTATTTAAAATCAAAACCTTTTTCTTCTTGACTGACAGCATTAAGTATCTATTATTCAAAAATAAAACCGTAAATTATATTCTTTTTTTTGACCCAAGATTATCCTTCTTAATTGAGCTTTTATTTTCAAATAAAGATAACCTTTTCTAAAACCTTAGTTTGTTTGTAAATGTACTATTTTAAAATATATGTTTTTTTGTTTTGTTTTGGTGTTTAATAATATTGTCGAATATATTACGAATATGTATATTTGGATCCACGTTTAAAATTTGGCAACACGTGTGAAATTTCACTCTATAATTTCTGTGGTTATGTCTATTCTACTTTAATTTTTGGTGAATTCTAAAATACCTACTATATAATGTGTGGTACCAACACTTAGATGAGTTGTCAAAACATTAAGAGGTGATGTGTTTCAATTCTCAAGCACTAAATGTGCTTACTAATTATTAATTACATTTTAATACCCAAGCACTAATTGTGCCTTTGCAAATTCAAATTCAAATCTTTAAGAAAATAAACACTTTACACCAAAATTGTTCAATTAGAGGTTCGAACCTTAGACCTCCATCTAGGGTTTAACGATTTTACCACTAGGCCAAACAATATTTTTGTTGATATTAATTACGAATATTGTTATTTATTCTCTAAAAAACTGGTTATGAGGTTCAACAATTGACCATTCAGTTCAACCCTTGACCTAGTGATCCAGTATTCACCGAGCCGATCACCGGCTTGAGTTTTAAAACACTAATTAGGTTGACAATGGTTACATTGACTAAGGTTGGGACCTCCAATCAACACAAGTCTAACCACCGGGTACCTAACTAGGTTAACGGCCAATGAAGATCTCACGCTAATGAAGTGGGAGGTGCCAGACGACTCAAAGGAAGCAACCCTAACTAGAATGCGGGCATCATCTTATTCTGTCATAAAAGGAAAACTCTACCAAAGAGGGTTTTTCATGCCGCTCTTGAGGTGCTTGAAGCCAGAAGAGGTCGATTATGTCGTGTCTACCAGAAAATTGAGTCGTGCTTGGAGAACTCACAAGTCGCTCTCAGAGTGCGCAAAAAGTAGGGAAATGTTCGAAATGAAGAGAATTGGGGTCCTTATATAGTGGGCCTATCAATAGATTGTGGGCCGAAGCTGAAACGACGCGACCCATCGCCCCCCACATTAAATGCGTGCCTCGAAATAATCAACAGTCACATCTCACCATCATTACACACCATCTCGAGGAGTGCAAACGTCACACCAGTCAAAGTTCGACAATCACATCATTTCAGCCATGTTCAGTTGTTAGAATACCCAAAAAATGCGCGTGGATGCCACGTGTCCAGAACTCGATCGAGCCATTGATCGACCCACGAAACGATCAGGGCACGATCTCAAGGCGATGGGCGAATCGTTTGCGGGTGGGCTAAGGGCCCAATACGCTTGATGGGCGAATCGCCAAATGATGGTTCGGGCTTGCATAGCTAAAGGAAACACATGAAGGTCGTGATCAACGGCTAGGATCGAGTCGGTGATCCTACTACCGAAGCGCGCGCCGACTCTAGAAATAGGAGTCAACCCCTGCAGAAAGGTACACTTTTCACACATAACTCATTCCCTACTTTGACTTCTTCTCCACTGGCTTAGGTGTTGGAGTGTCTTTGCAGGTACAACCCGCCCCGAGCTCTACTTGTAACGCCCTAAAATAATTTAATTATTTATTTAATTAAGTTATTGAGGGATTACTATATTTGGATTAATAAAATAATTAAATTGGAGTGTCCTTTGATTTCAGGAGGTGAATCAAATAATCTAGGGTGCATCTAGGGCCCAAGTCAATTAATTGACCCAAGCCCATTCCTAATACCCTAAACCCCATGATGGAGCTGCCCAATCCTCGGAATTCGAAGCAAAAAGAAAAGCGAAACGCGTGAAGTGTGTGTGTGTGCGACGGCAAGCAAGGAAGCGAAGAGAGAAGAAGGATTCTTCTCAGCGTTCAATTGGTAAGTTTTCAATCCTCCTTCCTTCCTTTTCCTTTCTTGTTACGTTTGGTTCCTTTTCAATCCTCTCATTCCTTCCACCATTGTTTCCTCACCCATAAGGCGTTGATCTTTACGAAGGGAAGGAGGAGGCTGCTGCGTTGGTGCTTGGTGTTGGGTTCGAATTTGCAAGCTTTTTCCGGTAAAGGAGTTTCCTTTTATAGCTAATAGTCTAAAACATGGGACCATAGGATTGAGTATTGGGTTATAGAGGATTGAATTGGGCGTTTTGCTCGAATGTATATATAGGGTCATTCTTTGTATTATAAATTGTATATGTTCTTTGGTTCAGGGTGTGTCATGAGCCATATGATTGTTGTTTGTGTTCCATAAAACGCATGTATTCTTTGTTTCTTTGCTTGACCATCCATACATCTTTCGCCTCACTGTTTCATAAAGTGTATAAGTTCTTTGTCAAGTTGTATAAAATATATATGTGTGCTGTTTTTGCGTTTTACCACCGTGTGTATAAGTTCTTTGTCAAGTTGTATAAAAAATATATATGTGTCGCTTTTTTTGCGTTCTACCACTTGTGTATAAGTTTCTTTGTCAAAATTTGTATAAAATATATATGTGTCTTTGTTTTTGCGCTTTACCATCGTGTATACATGTTCTTTGTCGGGGTTTAAAAAGTACCTATACGTCGCTGGTTGGTGCCTAGAAAATATATATAGGTTGCTGTTGGTGTTTAAGGAATAAATACATAGATAGACAGATTGAAGAAGGGCGCCAAAATCCTCGAAATGGCGCCCGTGTGTGTGCGTTTGGTATGTGTGCGTGTAGTGTGCAGTGCAGATTGAGAAGGGGCGCAAAATCCCACGAAATGGCGCCCTGTGTGTGTGCATTGTGTGTGTTTGTGCGTGTTTTGCGTGCAGATCGAGAGGGCGCCAATTTCCCCGAAATGGCGCCTGGTGAGTGAGTTGGAGCGTGTCGGTGTGTGTTGTGTGCAGTGGGAGAGAGGGGGCGCCAAATTTCCACTTGAAAATGGCGCCGAGTGCCGCCAGTGTGATACTGTGTGCTTTGGTGTAGCTTGAGCAGGGGAAGAGGCGCCAAATTCCCCTGAAAATGGCGCCCTGTGTGTGGTTTCGTGGTCTTGTGTGCGTGAAGTGCGAGCATGAGGGGCGCGATTTTCGGAAATGGCGCTGGGTATGTGACATTCTGCGTGTCTTTGCTGTGCGGGTGAATAGTGTAAGGGGCGCCAATTGGCTGCCCCGTGTGCTTGCTTTGGCGCCTAGGAGTGCAAGGGTGCCTAGGTGAGTGTTAAATTAATCCCTAGGTGCTAAAATAAATATGACGGTGTTAAATTAGTCCCTAGGTGCCAAAAATAATTATTATGATGTTGAATTGGTCCTTTTTGGTGTGGCATTTAACTATTGTGGTTGTTTTGATGGTGATAAAATTAACGGTGAGTTCATTTTAGGTGATTGAGGGTGTATGACCCCTATTGGTGATTTGGGGTGCAAATAAAATTATTGGCGAATATTCCATGTGCTATTCTCGTTGTATTTTTGGTGTGGTGTTGTATAGTCATGCGTCGCATAGGCATGTGCATTATTTTCGGTGAATAGGCCTCGGCCTCATAAAATATTTTTGGTGAATGCCTTCGGGCTTTTTGGTGATCGGTGAATGCCTTCGGGCCTTTTTGGTGATGGATCCACATGCATATGCCCTGGCGTTGGTCGCATTCTCATGCACTTGCATATGTAATTGGTGTTTGTTTGGGTGTGTATGACCATTGATGAAATTGCTTGAATCTTTACGGTGTTTGTGTGCTAATGCTTGTCCGATTGTGTTGCATGTTTTATTTACTATTTCTATGAAATGAAACTCACCCCTTTCGCTTGGAATGTTGCTCTATGTGGCAACGTCGCAGTGTGTGATGGATCAAGGTGACGCGCGAGCACCTTCCGCTAGTATTTGTCGAGTCGGCTCGACGTCGTAGCAGGGAGAGGATAGATAGATTTGTCATTTATGTTATATTATGCTTAAATTTCCTTGGATAATCAGATACCGTATTTTGGTTGTTATTTCCACGCTACGACTTCTATTCTCAAATGACGGATTTAGGGTGCTATGTATCACCTTTTGGAGTTATTTTAATTATTATTTGGAGTTTTATGTGGTTGTTTGAATGTGGCACCCTCTAGTGGTCGCACTAAAGGTTTTTCGTAGACTCGATTGTTCGAATTATTTAAATTAATAGATTAAATAGAAGGGGGTGTTACAATTGGTATCGAGCGATTCGATCCGTCGTCACAGTAGTCGAGTCGTCAAGTTATGTAGCACTTAAGTTTTATTCATCGATTCTCAATTCATTTTACATTTGCAAGACTAGAATGGCGGGGCGAACGACATTTGCACTCACGCTGACCGCAGCTATGGCTGGGGTTGTGGGTGATCTGCGTGGTGTTGTGGACCCTGGAACGCGCAGTTTGGCTACCTTCCAGCGGGAGAACCCTCCTACTTTCGAAGGCGGGTACAACCCTGATGGTGCCCTTGAGTGGCTGGGAGAGTTGGAGCGAATATTCCGTGTGATGGATCAGATCGATGCTCGAGAAAGTTCGTTATGGCACGCATACATCTTTGAAGAAAGAGGTCGATGATCGTGGATGATTATTAGGCAGAGGTTGATGGCTGACAATGAAGAGATCACCTGGGCTGTGTTCCAGAGAGAGTTCCGGAGGAAGTACTATCCGGAGGATGTCCGTGGAAAGAAAGAAGTTGAGTTTCTGAGGCTCGAGCAGGGTAATATGTCCGTGGATGAATATGCTGCCAAATTTACCGAAGTTGTCCAAGTTCTATCCGCACTATGATGGGCCGATGCTGAGTTCTCTAAATGCATCAAGTTTGAGAACGGGTTACGTGCTGACATAAAGAAATTCATAGGGTATCAACAGATTCGCGTGTTCTCCGTGTTGGTTAATAGCTGCAGGATTTTTGAGGAGGACAATGAATGCTCACTCGAGTTATGAAAGAGAAACACAAGAACTTTTCGGGCCGGAGTAAGCCGTATGAGGGTACTCTTTGGTAAGAGGCAAGGGAAGTTTGTTGGTGGGTCTAAGCGAAGTGGGGAGATGCTCGCTTGGGGTATTACTTGCTACACGTGTGGGAAACCAGTCATAAGAGTCCATCGCCAAGCAAGGATGAGAAGAGGTGTTATCGGTGTGGGAAAGCGGGGCACATATCTTCCAACCGTGATAAGAAGGATGTCGTATGTTACAAGCTGCGGGGAGACAGGCATATTAGTACTAAGTGTTCCAAGCCAAAGAAGGAGGCGGGCGAGTGGGAAAGTGTTTGCTCTCGCGCAGTTCGAGACCGCTAATGAGATTAGAGGTACGTGTTTCATTAAGGGTGCTCAATTGCTTGCTATAGTTGATGACATGGTGCCACACATTCGTTTGTTTTTCTGCTGCATGCGCCGATAAGTTGAACCTAGAATTATACGTCATGAAAAGAGAGATGGTCATCGACACTCCAGCTAAGGGTTCGGTGACTACCTCTCTCGTGTGTGTTAAGTGTCCTCTATTGGTTTTCGATAGAGAGTTTCTTGTGGATTTAATTTGCTTGCCACTAGGAGGGCTCGATATCATATTAGGTATGGAGTGGTTAGTGAACAACCATGTCCACATCAACTGTTTTAATAAATCTGTGGATTTACGCCCCGGTCGAAGGAGAATGCGCTTTGTTGCTCTTTGGCGGTTGCATAAGATAATGAGGACGAAGTTAAGTTGTTTTCCTTGATGGCGTCGCCGCCTCTCTTGAGCCGGACTAAGATCGACGAGTTGCCGGTGAGTGCGGGACTTTTCAAGTATTTCCGGATGAAATCACGATGTGCCACCGAGGAGGAGGTGGAATTTGGTATTGACTTGGTGCCGGCACTAGACCCGTGTCTATGGCACCGTATAGGATGTCCGCAGCAGAATTGTCGGAATTGAAGAAGCGGCTTGAAGATTTGCTAGAGAAGAAATTCATAAGACCGAGTGTATCTCCGTGGGAGCCCCAGTGTTCTTTGGTAAAGAAGAAAGACGGGAGTATGAGGCTTTGCATAGACTATCGGCAGATTGAACAAGGTTACAATCAAGAATAAGTATCCGCTCCCAAGGATCGATGACTTAATGGATCATTTGGTGGGTGCTCGTGTATTGATAAGATAGATTTGAGGTCGGGATATCACCGGATAAAAGTTAAGGATGAAGATATTCAAGAAGGCGACATTTAGGACTCGGTATGGGCACTACGAGTATTCGGTGATGCCATTTGGAGTTACAAATGCTCCGGGTATTCATGGAGTACATGAATCGCATTTTCATGAATATCCGGATCGTTTCAGTAGTGGTCTTTATCGACGACATTACGATTTATTCCAAGTCCGAGGAAGAGCATGTCGAGCATTTGAGGTCGAGATTGGAGATCTTGAGGATAGGAAGTTGTATGCTAAACTATCTAAATGTGATTTTTGGTTGAAGGAAGTAAGTTTCCTTGGGCATATCATTTTCGAGGACTCGGTATAGCGAAGAGATCCATCCAAAGTTGATGCGGTATGAATGGTGGGAGGCTCCTAAGTCGATTCGAGATTAGAAGCTTTTCGGGGCTAGCCGGTTACTATATAGACGGTTCATTGAAGGGTTCTCGGTTGGCACTTCCGCTAACTCGGTGACTTGTAAAGGGAAGGCATTCGTTTGGGATTCTCATTTGTGAGGAAAGTTTCAAGGAATTGAAGAGGAGGTTGACCACTCGCCGCTGTGTTGACGTTACCAAAATCGGGAGAGCCTTTTCGTGGTGTATTGTGACGCTTCTAAGATGGGACTAGGAGGTGTCCTTATGCAAAATGGTAAGGTAGTGGCCTCACGATCTAGGCAATTGAGAGTCCATGAGAAGAATTACCCCACTCATGATTTGGAGCTAGCGCAATTGTGTTTGCATTGAAGATTTGGCGACACACCGCACGGTTCGAGGTTTGAAGTGTTTAGTGATCATAAGGGGTTGCAATATCTATTCGATCAGAAGGAGTTGAACATGAGGCAAAGGAGATGGTTAGAGTTGTTGAAGGATTACGATTTCAGCTTAAATTATCATCCGGGTAAAGCTAATGTGGTGGCAGATGCCTTGAGTCGGAAGGCCTTGCACGTGTCAGCAATGATGGTTAAGGAGCTCGAATTAGTGGAGCAGTTTAGGGATATGAGTCTGATTTGTGAGCTGACACCTAAGAGCGTCAGATTGGGTATCTGTGAAGATCCATAATGAATTCTTGGATGTCATCAGAGAAGCTCAGAAGCAGGATATTAAGCTGGTGGAGATCGCCGTAGGGATTGATAATTCTGATGATAAAGACTATGAGATCGATGCGCAAGGTGTATTGAGGTACCGTGGGAGGATTTGTATACCTGATAATGAAGAGATTAAAAAGGCAATTCTCGAAGAGGGCCATAGGAGTAAGTTGAGTATTCACCCGGGAGCTACGAAGATGTATCAAGACTTAAAGAAGTTGTTTTGGTGGCCTGGTATGAAGCGTGAGGTGGCTCAGTTTGTTTATGCCTGTCTAACTTGTCAGAAGTCAAAAGTGGAGCATCAGAAGCCTGCGGGGTTGATGCAGCCGTTGGAGATCCCGGAATGGAAGTGGGATGACATTTCCATGGATTTTGTAACGGGGTTGCCAAGCACCGCAAGAGGATTTGACGCTATTTGGGTAATTGTGGATAGACTGACGAAATCTGCTCACTTCTTGCCTATTGATATCACCTATCCGGTTCCGAAGTTGGCGGAAATTTATGTGAAGACGATTGTGAAGCTGCACGGTGTTCCCATGAGCATTGTGTCTGATAGAGATCCCAGATTCACTTCTGAATTTTGGAAGAGTTTACAAGAGGCCCTGGGTTCTAAATTGAGGTTGAGTTCGGCGTACCACCCGCAGACAGATGGACAGACAGAGAGAACTAATCGGGCCGCTTGAAGATTTCTTTGAGCGTGTGTTCTTGGCGAGGAGGTTCGTGGGATTCTCATCTACCTTTGGTCGAGTTTACTTATAACAATGATCATCATTCGAGTATTGGGATGGCACCGTTCGAGGCATTGTATGGTAGGAGGTGCGGGACTCTCTCTGTGTTGGTATGAATCGGGAGAGAGTGTGGTACTTGGTCCCGAAATAGTCCGTGAAACTACTGAGAGAAGGTTAAAATGATCAGGGAGAAAATGAAAGCTTCGCAGAGTAGGCATGTAAGAGTTATCACGATAAGAGGAGGAAGGATTTGGAATTTCAAGTTTGGTGACCACGTATTCTTGAGAGTCACTCCCACGACCGTGTCGGGCGTGCTCTCAAGTCTAAGAAGTTGACTCGCTTTATCGGTCCGTATCGGATCTTTGGAGAGAGTAGGGAAGGTTGCTTACTGAGTAGCCTTGCCACCCAATCTTTCAAATTTACATGACGTATTTCATGTATCTCAACCGAGGAAGTATGTTCCGATCCATCCCATGTGGTTCGGACGGACGATGTGGAGGTGAGGAGAACCTCACTGTAGAGACTATCGCCGGTTAGAATTGAAGACCGTGAGGTAAAAGTGTTAAGAGGCAAAGAGATCAATCTTGTGAAAGTGGTTTGGTTGGGAGCCGTGGCGAAAGCATGACGTGGGAATTGGAAAGTAAGATGAAGGAAGCGTGATCCGAATCTGTTTGACTCGGGTAATTTCGAGGACGAAATTCTTTAAGTGGGGAGGATTGTAACGCCTAAAATAATTTAATTATTTATTTAATTAAGTTATTGAGGATTACTATATTTGGATTAATAAAATAATTAAATTGGAGTGTCCTTTGATTTCAGGAGGTGAATCAAATAATCTAGGGGGTGCATCTAGGGCCCAAGTCAATTAATTGACCCAAGCCCATTCCTAATACCCTAAACCCCATGATGGAGCGCCCAATCACGGAATTGAAGCAAAAGAAAAGCGAAAACGTGAAGTGTGTGTGTGTGCGTGCGGCAAGTTAGCAGCGAAGCGAAGCGAAGAGAAGAAGGATTCTTCTCAGCGTTCAATTAGTAAGTTTTCAATCCTCCTTCCTTCCTTTTCCTTTCTTGTTACGTTTGGTTCCTTTTCAATCCTCTCATTCCTTCCACCATTGTTTCCTCACTCCATAAGGGCGTTCAGTCTTACGAAGGAAGAGGAGGAGCTGCTGCGTTTGGTGCTTGGTGTTGGGTTCGAATTTGCAAGCTTTTTCCGAGGTAAGGGAGTTTCCTTTTATAGCTAATAGTCTAAAACATGGGACCATAGGATTGAGTATTGGGTTATAGAGGATTGAATTGGGCGTTTTCGAATGTATATAGGAAAACATTCTTTGTATTATAAATTGTATATGTTCTTTGGTTCATCGTGTGTCATGAGCCATATGATTCTTTGTTTGTGTTCCATAAAACGCATGTATTCTTTGTTTACCGCTTGACCATCCATACATCTTGCTGTCCCCTGTTTCATAAAGTGTATAAGTTCTTTGTCAAGTTGTATAAAATATATATGTGTGTCTTTGTTTTTGCGTTTTACCTTTGTGTATAAGTTCTTTGTCAAGTTGTATAAAATATATATGTGTGTTGTTTTGCGTTCTACCACTTTGTGTATAAGTTCTTTGTCAAAGTGTATAAAATATATATGTGTCTTTGTTTTTTGCGCTTTACCATCTTTGTATACATGTTCTTTGTCGGGGTTTAAAAAAGTACCTATACGTCATTTGGTTGGTGCCTAGAAAATATATATAGGTTGTTGTTGGTGTTTAAGGAATAAATACATAGATAGACAGATTGAGAAGGGGCGCCAAAATCCCTCGAAATGGCGCGCTGTGTGTGCGTTTGGTATGTGTCTGTAGTGTGTGCAGCAGATTGAGAAGGGGCGCCAAAAATCCCTGAAATGGCGCCCTGTGTGTGTTGTGTGTGTGTTTGTGCGTGTTTTTGCAGAGCCCGAGAGAGGCGCCAATTTCCCCGAAATGGCGCCCGTGAGTGAGTTGGAGCGTGTCGGTGTGTGTTTGTGCAGTGGCAGAGGGGCGCCAAATTTCCATCGAAAATGGCGCCGAGTCCGCAGTGTGATCTGTGTGTCTTTGGTGTAGCAGACGAGGGAAGGGCGCCAAATCCCCGAAAATGGCGCCCGTGTGTGGTTTTCGTGGTCTTTGTGTGCGTGAAGTGCGCAGACAAGGGGCGCCAGATTTCCTGGAAATGGCGCCTGGGTATGTGACATTCCTGCGTGTTGCTGCCTGTGCGGGTGAATAGTGTAAGGGGCGCCAATTGGCTGCCCCGTGTGCTTGCTTTGGCGCCTAGGAGTGCAAGGGTGCCTAGGTGAGTGTTAAATTAATCCCTAGGTGCTAAAATAAATATGACGGTGTTAAATTAGTCCCTAGGTGCCAAAAATAATTATTATGATGTTGAATTGGTCCTTTTTGGTGTGGCATTTAACTATTGTGGTTGTTTTGATGGTGATAAAATTAACGGTGAGTTCATTTTAGGTGATTGAGGGTGTATGACCCCTATTGGTGATTTGGGGTGCAAATAAAATTATTGGCGAATATTCCATGTGCTATTCTCGTTGTATTTTTGGTGTGGTGTTGTATAGTCATGCGTCGCATAGGCATGTGCATTATTTTCGGTGAATAGGCCTCGGCCTCATAAAATATTTTTGGTGAATGCCTTCGGGCTTTTTGGTGATCGGTGAATGCCTTCGGGCCTTTTTGGTGATGGATCCACATGCATATGCCCTTGGCGTTGGGCTGCATTCTCATGCACTTGCATATGTACTGGTGTTTGTTTGGGTGTGTATGACCATTGATGAAATTGCTTGAATCTTTACGGTGTTTGTGTGCTAATGCTTGTCTGATTGTGTTGCATGTTTTATTTACTATTTCTATGAAATGAAACTCACCCTTCTCGCTTGGAATGTTGCTCTATGTGGCAACACTCGCAGTGATGATGGATCAAGGTGACGCGAGCACCTTCCGCTAGTATTTGTGTTTAGTCGGCTCGATCACACGTATGGGGGAGGATAGATAGATTTGTCATTTATGTTATATTATGCTTAAATTTCCTTGGATAACTGTATTACCGTATTTTGGTTGTTATTTCCGCTGCTACGACTTCTATTCCTCGTACGGATTTAGGGTGCTATGTATCACCTTTTGGAGTTATTTTAATTATTATTTGGAGTTTTATGTGGTTGTTTGAATGTGGCACCCTCTAGTGGTCGCACTAAAGGTTTTTCGTAGACTCTGATTGTTCGAATTATTTAAATTAATAGATTAAATAGAAGGGGGTGTTACACTACTCGCGACTTCGTCAGTAACAGAACAATCTTAAACTCGACCAGTTCTTTCTAGGGACACTCAGGTATGGATCAGGTGTGAACCTAAAGCAATACTCAAAAGACTTTATTTTTATGGTGAGATTAAAAGACTTTTTTATAAGAATAAAAAATGTTAGAAAAAAAAAACTATCCTGATAAAGTTAAAAGAACAAAAGACTTTTTTTAAATTGATTGACGGCAACGCTATAAAATCCATACTTATTTTTGACCAACTATAAAATTCAAACTTGAGAAGAGAAGTAATGGATTATAATTGATTGACAACAATAAATAAAATCTAATCTTAGCAATTAATGCAAGGAGTCAGAGCAAATAATAGTGATACTGAAAAAATAGGTGTTGGTACTCATATTATTTAGATGGGTACCGAAGTTGCCACCTTAATTTTTTTCCAAACATTAAACTCTTTTGGCCCCTTCAATAAATACTTCCAAGCACCGCCACTGATTGCAAATACTTTTGAAGATATATTTGTCATTATGTCAACTTAATCTTTAACTAATGAATAACATTAAGTTTATTTTTTTAAGGGGGTGACAACAAATATTAGACTATCAAAATTAATTTTAATATTTATTTCTCTTTGTAGGAGTGATATAATTCCATATTTATCATATTTATTTTATTAATTATGGCACTAAAAAAGAACTAGATTCACAATTTTGTTCGGAAATGAAGATTTAGTATCAATGTAAAAATTCATTTCATATTATTCAATATCACTACTCAAAGCTTTTTAAGAGTCAAATCGCTTAACACCAATATATATATTTACTTGAAACATAAGGCATTTGAGAACAAAGAAGGCATAATAGGTGCTTCCATCAAGCATTTCAATAGACTGAAAAATACTAAAAGAATGTAATGTTTTCTTCCCCATTACCTTTTTCATACAATTTGCTGATTACATAATTTCTATTTCACTGCTTAATTAGGCTATAAGAATCAACTGAACTGTAGATAGATGGTATTAATTTATTATTTGTTTGGCAGATTCATCACCCTATTCATCAATAGAAGGTCGTGTTGTGTTTGGCAATCTTCTGCCACGCACAAAGGAACTAAATAGATGTAGTGCTCTAGAAGGTTGTGCATAAGGCACCATATGAGAAGCTCCCCTTACAGTCGCAAAAGTTAACAAATTTCCATACTCAGTTACCCAACCTCCAACCTATCATCAAGTCACCATTAGTGTAATTAAGTGAATTAATTTGCAAAACCATAACATAGAAAAATGAAATCTTTTTTCTCACTTAATATAGACTGTTAAAATATATACCTGGCCTTTGTGGAACCAAGTTCCATATGGAACTGTAACCTTGAACTTAAGGTCATGAGCTAGTTCACGAATAAGTGTTCGAGATCCTAGTAATGGAACAACGGAATCTTGGTCCCCACTATAACAATAATTTAAATTAGAATAGTTAGCTAGCTTAATTACTACTAGAAAGAAATTAAAAGACACTCTTATAAACAATGATGACCAATCTCCTTTGTTGAAATTACCTAAAAACCCATACTGGAATTTTGTTTTGAATTATCCGTTTGAGAACTGGAAGCATATCAATGTCCGGATCAGTGGAGCTGTAATTCAAAACACTACAATGAAGAAAACATAGAGATTAGACATTTCACTAACTAAAGTAGAAAAAGAGTGTCTCGCGGTGTATTTTAGTTATAGTCAATATTTCAAGCAAGTTTAAAACTTCAATTAACTGTAGTACTTTGCTTGTCAATTTGAAGCTTGAACCATGCATAAAGAAAAATAAAAATGAAAGTTACAAATCCTATAGGAAGGTATGCATTGTATTAAACTTACCCACTACACATGGACCAAGGATACGGCAAATTAGTGCGGTTGGCATGAAGAGCCTTCTGAACCTCGGGGAGGCTGAAGTAGAAATGTCTTTCAAAACTCATACAAACATCTACACTGATACTTATTTTAGTAGCCTGCATTGAATTAAGTAATTGATTCGTATATATTCATTTAAAAAAAAAATTAATAAGGTGACAAAGAAAATAAAAGAAAAACACAAAATGTACCATCTTTTTCAATCTGAGTTCTTGTTCAACTATGGATGGATAACAAACATCCAGAATCACATCATAGTTGTTTATGTAATTGCTGACAATATCATTAGCTTCATTTAAGGCATCCATACAAGATTTAGATACATTATGAGGACTTGCGAAGACATAATCATCAAAATCACAGTCTTTCAAAATGACAAGGCCAATTTCATCAGAAATCATTCCATGTGACCAAAAATATTCATATGTTGCTTGTGTATCACGGTCCAACTTCAGAAGTGGGTTTCCAATCTAACAAAGGAAGGAAAACATATATGAAAACATGTACAATATCTATCCAAAATTAAGCAACACAAAGTATAATTTCTTATGAGAAAATTAGCGTTCAAAAATATCACGAGAATGGAATCTTACTGCAACTCCTTTCACATTGAATTTGAAACCAGATGAATGGGCATTATAGTCCAGAATAACATTAGCTAATTGAGGTATGTAATGTCCTATATAACATAATAAATTAATGTTAGTAAGAAATAAATAATATATTATGAGAAGAGGACATCGCAAAAGAAATAAAAATAGAAAAAACATGCAAAAAGAAAGAAGGTTTTGTCCCAAAAAAAAAAAGGAAAGATGGACAAAACGTTTTTTTTTATTGATGGTGTAAAAATGAATCAGTATAAAAATAAAATGGGGCTAATACTATTTTATTGTGGCAACACTTTCTCTATCACACTTCTCTCAACACATTTTATAATTGGTTGAAATTCATGTGAATGTGGGTCCTATTAAATTAGTGAAATCTATTTCTAAAATAGTGGGACCTACATGTATTTTTTTTTATACAAAAAACACGGTGTTTAGCCATATGGCTAACATTTGTTTTAAATTGTAGTATTTTGTTGATATTGAGTTATTTGGGTAAGCATAAATAACATAATATGAAAATATGTATACTTATATCACTACCAAAAAAAACATAATATGAGTCTATTTATAGAAAATCACGTCATCTAAGTATACATTAGAAGATAATACAAACTTTTAGGAATATTAAAATAATCAACAAGTTATTATAATTGAGATTTTATTTAATTAAACTCACCTGCATAGCTTTCTCCGGTAAGAAACAACTCCCTCGATCTGTATGAAGGAAACTTCTCATACCATTTCAGCATGAACAAAAGCATATCATTAGCTGCAAAAGAATAAAAAGGATAAACTGTATTCACTCCCACCTTGTAAAACAAATTAAATAACAAGGCAAAAAATACATAGATAATTACATAAATTTGTTTCCAGCCTTAACTTAAAGTTCAAAACCAGAATATCACTTTACTCACCTGTAGAGGCATCACCAATGTTATAATCGCTAGTTGTATTTGAGTATGACCAACCAACTCCAGCAGGAGACTCCACAAAGAGGAGGTTGGAAGCTATGAAAAGACATCAAGAATTAAATTAAATTGAATTATAATCCAATGTCAAAACACAAACTAATTTCACATTCTATACCTCTATTCCAAGACATTGAATTTCTTCGTAGACCGCGTCCATCGCCAGTAGGATAAAAAGGACCCAATTCAGTAAAGGCACCTCCTCCGATAGACGAACATCCTGGACCTAAAAGATAAGGGTACAGTTCTGTTCAGTTAACTTTACTCCTTTTCTCAGATCAAGTATGTAGAGAATGAGCATAAATTGAAGGACTCGATCAATCAAGTGGGCAAAACTTTATCTGTCTTCTACAATTTAACATTTTCAATTTTGTTTTCTGGGTTTGTTTGTTTTGAGTAGCTTCTTGATGATTATATATTATATTGGGTAAGTAAAGATGTGGTTCTTATTTTTACTATATGTTTGACCCACAATATCTGTATACAACTGTGCAACAAAACTGGATTTTTCACAGTTTTTTGAATTGGTAGGGACAAGACAACACAATGAAGGACACATGAATGACATATTTTATATGTGAATATCAAATTAAAAATAAAGACAAAGATATCTTGAAAATAACAGAAGACAAACAAGCAATGCTATAGAGACGAGAAAGACAAGACAATTATTAAGAATGAAAATTGAGTTACTAACCTCCATTGAGCCAAAGAGTGAGAGGCTTGTTGTGAGGGTCATGGTCAGCTTCAGCAAAATAGTAGAAGAGGCTTCTTCCATGCTTCAAATCTATATCAACATAACCAGCATATTGGCGAAACTCAACTTTGGGTTGTCCAGGTAACTTTACAATCAGATCCTCAATTGGGTACCCTTCTAACCCCAGAACCAAGCTGCCATAGCCCACCACAATCAACACTCCAACCAACCAGCACTTTCCCATTCTAATAACTCTTAAAACTCCCTCACAAGAAACCCACCTTTTATCTTCACTAAGGACTCATTTATATATACAAATAAATGTTCCAACCAAACAAACTATTGGATATATTAATTATGATTATTTAATTCTTATTACTTTTTAACAATAATGCTATATAATAGTCAGCAATAAGAATTAATTTCAATTTATTTTACAATTAAAGTATTACTCCAATAGGTTTTATTTATAAGGAAAAAAAAACATTTTTTACGTTAATATGTATCTGGTCTGTATTATAAACCAGATATATGAATTATTCAATGAACTTAAAAAGTACTTTATTACTTATAAATGAGACCAAAGTAGTAAGTTGGAAAAATTTTAAGCTCAATCCATGTTTCTCTCTACAAAAGGCTTTATATATAACTCAAAACACTTGAATGAGATGATACGGGTCCTTTTCAGTTTAATCAAGGTTCCAAATTCGAATCCAGTCTAGGATATGCAACAGTGTTAAATCTCTTGAATGAGAGTTTTGTTGCTCATTGTGATCCTACCGACTCGAGAGATGAATGTCTACAATTACGCGGAGAAGATATACAATTTATAAATAAAAAAAAAAACTTTATAGTAGTAAAACACAATGATATCTTACCAAAAAGAATGAATATAATTAATTGATTATTATGATGATAAGGTATCTTAAATGAAGATATTAGTGGGAGAAAAAAGAGGCACGTGAATCCTGGATATCTTATTATGAAAAAGGTAAATTCCGACATTCAGATCTGAAATTGGCAGAGTATGGATTTGAAATGCATGGATGAATAGTGGATTGCAACTTGCATTCCGAAAACAGAGAGAAGGCCAAAAAGTGGCATAGTAGGAAAGGTTTGATATAAGGAAGTGATTTCATCGTTTTCTGTCTGGCATTAGATTACATTGGCAGCCTCGTCCCAAACTATAGTTACTAACTAACCGTTAAATCAATGTTGGCCCTTACATTAAAATATCTTGTGTTTTATTAACATTGAAGACATAAATTAAAATTTACAGATTGCTTTTTTAAGAAAAAGTTTAAGTCGTTTAAATTTAAGGTTAAATATGTTTTTTTTTACAAAAAGGTTAAATAAGTTTTTTTTAAAGGTTAATTAAGTTTTTAGTCTCTATAAAATATCACTATTTTGTTTTTAGTCCTTATAAAAATTTTCACCGACCTTTAGTCGCTATAAAATTTCATAATTTCGCTTTTTGTCCTTATAATGCCGACTTATGTATAATCATTGAATTTTTGTGTGATGTTTTGCATACGTTAAGGATATTATAAACATCTCTCCCACAAAACCTTAGAATTTTCTAACAAAGAATGAATTAAATATAAATTTTTTGAGTGCAAAAATTGAATAAACAAATCAAAGGAAATATTAACCTAGAAATCCAATTTTATGCTTATTTTTTGTGAGGGAGATATTTTTAATATCCTTAACGTGTATACAAAATATCATTCAAAAATTCTAAAGGTATACATGAGTTTACATTTTATAGAGACTAAAAATAAAATTGTGAAATTTTATAGGAACACAAATTTGATGAAAATTTTTATAGGGACTAAAAACATATTTAACCCATAATTTATAGATTGCATTTTTAACATGAAAATGATTTAATTTATTCAAAGGAAAAAAATTTGGGGTCCTATAAATTTATTTAAAATTCTAGGTTTGTCCTTTAAGTTTTTTCCTCAATGAAGTCCTTTATATTTTTGTTTATGTTTCAAATCAGGAATCCATGTCAAATTGGTTTCCATTTATGTTTCAAATTGGTCCTCTTAATATGCTCTGTTCGTTTATAAAGGACCAATTTAAGACAGGAGCAGATACATAAATAACGAATTTGAAACATAAATGAAAACATAAAGTACAAGTCTATAACATGGTCATCTTAAAAAAAAACAAGGTCATAATTAATATATAATTATTTTTATAGCAAAGCTTTGTGACAAAAATAGGTCACAAAGCTAATGTTATTGGTTTGTAATTTTTTTTTTTTGAGAATAAATTAATTTATTGGTTTGTAATTTGGTATGGGGATCTTATAACAGTCCGAAAGTGAAAAGGAGGTAAGGACATATTTTTGTTATGCACTCTGTACCGCTATACTAAAATGAATCAATTTGAAAATGCATGAATAAAAATATTAATCTTTTTTAAAATTAAAAATAAAAAAATTAAACAAAACTAAATAATTTGGTGGAAAAATTAAAGGCATTTAAGTAATTAAAAATTAAATAATTTGGTCAAAAAAATTAAATAAAAAATAAAAGTCATTTAAGAATCATGCATTTTTTTGGTCAATGAATGTTGGCTCAGTTGATAGAAGTTGTCTCACACATTGGTGAGTGATCTGTAAGTACCTTTGCCATAACCTTTCTGAGGCCCTGGAGTCCAACTCACCTAATTAATTCTATATTGCCAAAAAAGTATCATGCATTATGAAGCATACAAATTTAATATTGTGTTTCATTCGACCAACATGATGTGACACAAGTGGCAGATACTTGTGTTCCTTAAATATTTAGTTTTGGGTTCGATCTCTGGTCAGTTCGTATGGAAAAACATTTGTTGAGAGATGCCAACTCCTTAAATTGATCTCTGTTACCTCGAATGATTACTCTCCACAGTCGTCGTGGAGGATACTTTAGTTTAAAAAAAGTGTGTATCGATCATGCACTTTTATAAAGCATACAAAATTAAATAAAAAATAAAATCTATTTTACTAATGATAAGTAAATAGTTATATAAACAAGATTATTAAAATGTGAATTTCAATTATTTAAAATAAACTTTTGATAAAAATGTTACTTGGTATCTTTTTACATTTTCTGTTCCAATCTTCTTTATTTGCAAGTTCTTTCACGATTTATTGTTTAATTAATGTTTATTTGCCTACGTGTATTGCATAAAAACATCAAAATAAAGGCAAGAAATGTTTTAAAGTTGTTAATATAAGATTATAATCATCAAACAAGTCAGCGAGTCAAAAAAAAAAAGCAAGACCCCATCATCTTTTGACTAATCTGGATATTTTTTCATTTAATTTGTTTGTGCATGACACCATCATCCATTCAAAGACATAAGAAGAAACAGAAAACTAAAAATGGATTTGTATTCTCTATGCTCCTGTTTGAATCAATTTATTTGAGAACTTTATCTACCCTATAAGAAATCTTGTGAGATTTGTTTGGGAAAACTTATAAGCAGAACATGAGATGCTCATAAATTTTTATTTTTATTTCCATGCTTCAGAGGATAAAACATGAAATCAACTTATTACTTATAAAAAATAGTTTAACATTATTATATCTTTTTTAATATAAACAACTTACGCATAAACACTTATATAATAAATATGTATGTCATAAATACTTAATTAAACTGTTTATCCAAACAACTCTATATCATTTGTCTTGAGAGGCGCAATTGCAACCCCATACTTTAGCCGCACTTGTTTTGCTTTTCTTTCACTTTATGCGTCTCCATCTCATCACATAATAGTGTTAATAGTCTATCACGTGGTAGTAGGTTTTTTAAATTGTGAGTTAGTATTACTATTATGTAACAATCCCCAGTGCCCCACCGTTTTTGTTTAAGTTTGTATATTCTAATATTCATATAAAGGTTGGGAAAAAGTAGACAAAACACTTTACACCTTTAGAAACATGCGCGGAGCTCAAGTTGACCAAACCAAGTCGCACCTCTCATAAGTTGTAGTAGTATAGCCACTCATTCCGTTTCTTGTTTTACATCCATTTTGTTTCTAAATTTCTATTCATATTAAAATACATTTGATTCGCTAAGCATTAAGAGACTGGACTGAACAACTTCAGTTATATTCTCTTTGATTCAAAAATTGTTCACAAAGATCTTGCATGAGAAATGAAAGAGATGAATAAAGCACCAAGATTCTTGACTTCACAAAATCATAAGACAACTTTTTCTGTCTCACATTCAACATTCACAAAAAAAAAATATCAAAATATTATTTTTATTTCTTATTCAATAATTTTTTCTTTCCTCTATTCTCTCTCTCTCTCTATCTCATCTCATTCTCTCTCTCTCCAATCCCATTCTTTCTCGATCATTTTCTCTACCTCTCTTATACTTTCTCATCTCATTACCTACCTCTTTCATCTCTCTTTTTGTCCTCCTTCTCAACTTCTCATCTCTCTTGTATCTTTTCATCTCATGATCTCTCTCTTCCATCTTCTCCATAGTACGTTTTTCTTTACAATTTTTTAGTTACATTATAATATATGTTATATAAAATCATTATAAACATCAGAAATAGAATTATAGTAAAATTTAATTTTTTTTGTTTGTGTTGTCCATTGTTCACCAAACAAACGATGTCTTTGACAAAAACTTATCTAGTGTTATCTTTATCTAATCTAAGATTGTCTGTTTGAAATCAATCGGACCCATGCTCTCATCAGATGGGGTATTTAATTTACTTAAAGCATGTGTTACCGGAATTAATTTTATTAGAATTGATTTGGTTAAAAGTGATGTTACCACCTTAGCCTAAAATATATCAGAGAGTGAGTTTGTGGAATTTGAATTGAGTGTTTTTAACAGTAAGTACCTTTGATGACTTTAAGTTTTTTTAGGTGGGAGAAAATTGAGTGAGAAACTTAGATAAGATGAGAGAGAAAATAATTGATGAAAGAGATATAAGAAAGTTGACTATACCTAAAGGCATAAGTACTTTTCGCACCTTAAAGGCACCCATCCATGAATTAAACAGTTTACAACAAGGGCAACAAATGGCAGAATGATTTCCATCCACAATGTCAAATATTATAATTAAGTTCATAAGTGCAAAATAGAGACAATCAGATAAACTCAACAAAGTTGTAGTATGTGCTACTGCTAACTGTTCTCCTAAGTCCTAAATACCAACACTTGTAGTTCCTTAGGTGCATGTAATGTACATATACAGACAAGGACACAAACTACAGATGAAGATCTAATAATTATCAACTGTCCAGGAAAATAAATAAATTTATTTACATGTCAGAGTGCAGCCGTACAAAACGTAAGGAATCAAAGGAAGTGCTTAAACGCCATTCTCTTTGCTTTTTATTCAGTGATCTACCTTTCCCTGCTTTCTCTCTGTTGACTCTCACATCTGCTAAACTCCAAGTGCAATATCTTGTTTCCATGTCAAAGGATTCAAGCTTGAAGATACCATCACCTTCGGCAGATGGATTATCTGAATCATCATCAATGGCATATTTCACATACATAGGTCTGTCCTTGAATCGGTCTAGGTCATCTGGTATCCGAACTATTCTTTCCACACCAGGTGAAGACACCTGAAGAAACATATTTAAGATATAATCAAAATTTGAATCCCCCATCACTATCTTTCAAAATCAAGCTTAAATTTTAAAACATTATCCAAAGCTTCATGTAGATAAGTCACAAGTGAGACTAATTGCACTATCAAATACTATTTCTCATTGTGATAATCTCGAGCTATATCTCTCGGTCCAACATAAGACAAGATCCAATACGATACTTGAAATCGTACCTCCAAACTTAAATTCTCAGGAACTAATTTTGCAAGTTCCGCTTCATCCAATTTCGCTCTATAGGTTGTAGAAAAGGCTTCAACATCTTCCATAGTGGGGGAGCCAGATCTATTGTACAAGGAAATCAGAATTCATAACTAAGCATACATCAATCAATTATGTTGTAATAGCAAGTTCAGCGGCGATTTATGCAGAAATGATATAATTAATCAAACACGGGTGACATTAGGGAAACAGTGAAACACAAAATAATGCAGATTCTTATACTCGATGCATGCCTACGTAGTTAGAAGCCACAAACCCCCATTCAATGAGCATTAACAATAGCATTTACTGTTTCTATCTGTAAGGAAAAGTTCGTTACGGATCACAAAAAAGGTTTGCGCTCAGAAGTCAGAACCTTAATTTCTGGATGTGTGACAAGACAATAGAAAATTTCCTTGAGTTTGAATAAGCTCTCCACTCCTTAAGCTCTTGATTTTCTTACATTGGATAGAGAGGACCGAATACTTATAATAAACTGAATTCAATTTCAACACCATTTTCTAGTGAACCTCCTTTTACAGATAAAATTGCAATCACATCCTCGATCAAAAGATTAGAAAGACTGAAATTTTGCCAGACACTCTATCTCAGTTTGCTAGATATGAACAAGGAAATAAGCCTCAGAACAAAATGAACAACACAACAGGAGCAAATGATCTAAAAGATAAACAAGCCTCCATATAAAATTATTTGTCAGGAATGATATATCATTATCTTTATATAGCACATATTTCACCAAGTCTTCGCTCTCATGCTGCACTTGGCGCACACACACACACACGCACTATATCGGTATATCCCAACTACTATATCCAGTCATTCAATTTAAAATTTCGCTTGCTAAGGAATCATCATAAACCGTTCAAAATAGATATGCAAATATTTATAATGAGTCAATGACCAAAATTTATGAAACTAAACCTGGCTGTGTGCATAAGGAAGTTCAATTATCTTAAATCAGGTATACAATATCTTAGAAACTGAGAAACATAGCCAGACGTGTGGTAACCCATGTTTCCTTGTTGCTTAATCTGATCAAATTGAGTGAGTTTAATTAAACTCCAACGTTCCCTCTAATACATTACTTGCTCTATTGTAATTCTTAGCAGTCAGCACTGCATCTATCAACTATCATACTCACAAATCACTCAAAATAGTGATGAGAATGTCTTACTTGTTAGAAAGCTTCTCAATGCGCACTTGAACGGTGGAATTGAGCAACGTTTTAAAAGCGTAAATTTGCAAGTCACCGTCAAAAGACATAGTAACCTCTTTAGCAACGGCTAATGCATTTTTGTCCCACCATGTTCCCGCGAGGAAGATTCCACCACCTGCACCGCCATCACCCGCCTTCAAATACATGCAAAATCACATTACTCAACAAAATTGGGGTTTTTCGATCAACAAAATATCAAAAATGAAGTTTGGAACAAAACTTACATAGGGCAAACTATCCTCTTCCTCCTCATACTCATAATCCTCTTCCTCATCACTGTCAATGTCACCTACATCTTCGAGGTCCTCGTCGAATTGTGCCTCTGTGCAAACATCAACATGAATCAGAATTCAGAAAGAGAAAAAAGAAAAGAAAGAGAGTTGAGAGATTCAGATAAGTTTTACCGTATTCAGAGTCGTTATCAAGGAGGTCTTCTTCTTCTTCATCTTCGTTATCAAGGAGTTCTTCTTCTTCATCTTCTAAAACGGGCTCTGAATCCGAGTTTCTCTTCTTGCCACAAAGAATTAAAGGCTTTAATGGAGTATATGGAAAGGTGCGAAAATGAAAACAGAAATTAGTTGCAGAACGAAGAGGGGCATAGAAGCAAGTCCTAGAAGTGATGGTGATGAGTGGTGGTGGTGGTGGTGACGGAATTCGCCACGGTTGAAGTTGCAGTTGCAGGCTTGAAGCTTTAACCAAACCCATTCGGATTAGCGATAGTTGCGCACAAACACAATGATGTATCGCGCTACTTTTTTTTTTTGGTGAAAACTGTTTTTTTTTTGTGAGAAAATTAGAAATGAAATGGGCTACAAAGTGTGCAAAACACAATGCAGTGTGTATCTCGCTGTTAGGCGTGTGCTTTTCCCACGCCCCCTTCTACTCAAAACACACTTCATAAGGGTGTGAAATGACCAAAAGACCAGTCAAAGCGTCTTTTTTTTCAAGAATTTTTACGTATTCGAACACGGGCCTTCGAACAGGTTCGAATGACATCGTTCGAGTGTGTTAAATTTTGACTTCACACTCTCTTGGGCGTTTTTCACCTATTCGCATGACCTTATTCGAACCCGTTCGAACGACATCGTTCGAGTGTGTTAAATATTGACTTCACACCCTCTTGTACGTAATTTCACCTGTTCGAATGAGGTCATTCGAACGTGTTCGAACAAAGTCGTTTGAATAGTTGTTAAACACGTCCTCACGGTGTTTCACGCGAGGTTATTTTTGGAATAAAATTTGTTAAGGAGTGTGAAAGAGTAAGAGGGGGTGTGGGAAAAGCAAACGCCCGCTGTTATCCCACCTCCTCATTTGTAACTTCCTAACCTCCACGTTTTTTGTTTTTCCTAATTCTCTCCACTTTTTTTTTATTTTTCCCAATTCTCTCAATTTATACCCTTATTTTTCCCTATTCTCTCTACTTATCTTCTAAAACATTCATTTTTGTCATTTATCTATCACACATTACACAACATAATGATTACCATAATAGGTTGAGTGGCTGATCCCATGATTTAGTGTTTTTCGTTGCAATATCAAGAGGGGAAAATGAGGTAACATTTTGAACAAAATTCATAATCAATTCAAGTCATAAGTAGGAGCAAATCCTAGCTTCTAGGGAAAATCAATTTTGTGGCCAAAATTGATTCTTCTCCTTTGAATCCAAACATCAATTTTGTTAGTGAAATCACAGTGGCCCATCTTAAAAGTGATTTTGGCCCTTCCCACCACCAGACCAAACACCCTCTAAATATAGGTTTAGAAACAACTAGGCTAGGAAACGAGAGCATGACCCAGTAGATAATTGGACAATAATGACCTAGTAATGTTGTAATGAGCCGACCCCATTTATCTGTTTTTTCGTGTTTTTAAAAATACTTTTTTAGTCTTCTTTGTTAAAATTGGACACTAATGACCTACTATTATGTGCTAGGCAACGAAAGCATGAGTCTGTAGATAATTGGACTCATTTGACAATTCTATTTGTTACTCATTTTGTCCTTAATATTTATATTTATAGTAGTGCTATTTCATTCAAACGAAATGTACGAAATAGTCTGCGAGGATGACTCACACGACGCTTAGTGAATGAGATTTTAGAAAGGAAAACACACAGTTTCGACTTTTTGTTCCGTACTAAAAACCATTTCCCTTATATTTATTTAAAAAAAAAACGAATTCACCCATCGCCTCTAATGAGATTAATGGGAAAAAATGACTACTTTTTGAGAAATAGAAGACTAAAATGAATATTTTAACATATAAAGGATGAAAATTAAATTATAGTAAAAGATAAACAAGGGTGCTTTTAGGGTGAGTGAGCAAATCAAATCCCTCACTCGTAAATCACTAAAATTGACCGTAAGATATTGTATAGAATGTTATGAGTGGTTAAGATTGAATCAACTAGTATTAAATCTCAACTCTTGATGAATTTTTATACTACATCTTATGGTCAATTTTAGTCGTTCGACAGTGAAAGATTTGGTTTACTCCCTCACCCTAGAAACACCCAATAAACAATAACAAAAATATTGTCTGTCAAAAAATAACAAAAGTCATTTTTTTGTTATAAATCGAGTATCATCTGCACGTAATTGCAGAGACTAATCCCTTGAATCGGGACGGTAAAGTTCCCTCTTAAAAGATTTAACACTACAAAAATATTGACTTTATTGTAAAAAAAATGGGTGCTTCTAAAGTGAGGAAGCAAATCAAATCTCTCACGGTGAACCATTAAACGTAGGATGTATTATAAATTTATCAAATAGTTGAGATTTAATACTGGTTGATTCAATCTTAACCACTAATAGAATTTTACACAATATTCTACGATAAATTTTAGTGATCCACCAGTAAGGAATTTGATGTGTTCCATCGCCTTAGAAACACAAAAAGAAAAAAATAATAACAAAAACATTTTTTAGCCTAAAAATTGGCTTCAATTCAACAAAATAAATAAGTTCAAAACGGTGCGTTAGAGCGAAGAGCTCGTCGTCGTCCTCGCTGGTCGTGGATCTGAATTGTTAATTCTGAAGTCTGAACCCCCTTCCCGTCTGTGTGAATCACTCCTCCTCGATTCGCCTCCGCTGCAATTGAACTGATCATCGATTCATCTTCGAGAGAGATTCAATTCCCGCACACAAGATGGTGCTCATATCGTCCGTGCGTGATTACATCAACCGCATCTTACAGGACATATCTGGCATGAAGGTTCTCATCCTGGATGCTCAAACGGTACGCCACACTTTTCCTTAATGATCTTTCACAATGCTAGCATATATGATCAAAATCGATGTTTTATGCTTTTCTCTTTTGATGTGTTGCCTTGATTATATTATGATGATCGAAAAGCTAAATTTAAAGGATGAATAACACAATTAAGTGTTACTTATGGTAGTTCGAATTACTCTTTTGCGATTTCCACTGATTGCTATTTCTGCTATGCTCGGCTGCAATGTGATGCGGTTCTGTCTATCAAGCGAATTATGGAATGCAATTATGAAAAGGTTTCAATTTGTCATGATATTTGTGAGACATGAGTAAATTTTTCGTTGGCAGTAGGTTTGAGTGTTTCCTAGAAGATGAAAATACGCCACTGCCTTGTTGACTACTTTCAAAATTTTATTGTGTCTGGGGTTACTTTGTTTTCTTTCGACAATGGAAGGCAAGAAGAGGTTGTAGGTTTGAAATATACAGTGATGGTTATGAATATGTTTATTTCAAAGGATTTGGGAAACAAAGTTAACAAGGCTCCTTAATTTTGACCAGTTTGATAATTAAGCTTATAAGTTATAACGTTGATGGGTGCCTGCAAAGCTATCACCTATGGTTTTGTTGCGCCTATGACTTTGTTGCCAAGAACCAAAGAATTTTGTTTTGGCTATACTATTTTGGTTTGCTTAATCAAAATCAGGAAGCAACCTGCCATAGGTGTTTGGTACCTGGAAGTTTTTTCACTTTTGTTTGTTTTTTAGGGAATGTGTGTTTTTGATGTTGAGTGCACATTTTCTTCAATTTATGCAGGTAAGTATTGTGAGTGTTGTGTACTCACAGTCAGATCTTCTTAAGAAAGAAGTGTTTTTGGTAGAGTTGGTAGATTCAATTTCCAAGTCAAAAGAACCAATGACCCACCTTAAGGCCATTTACTTCCTTCGACCTACATCAGAGAATATTCAGTATATGCGCCGTCAGCTGGCTAGTCCCAGATTTGGAGAGTATCACCTATGTAGGTTCTTTAAATTTTTGTGTGAATCCTAGATAAGCTATATAGTGCAATCCTTCGTTATGAATTCAATTTGTAATTTCCCAAATTTAATAGCGGTTTTCTCCCATTGATTTGAAGACACTTTTGAATCCATTCTGAAATTACAGTTTTCTCCAACATATTGAAGGACTTTCAGATTCACTTACTTGCTGATTCAGATGAACAGGAAGTTGTCCAGCAAGTTCAGGTAACTGCTTATAGGTGCACTGTACTCAATGCTCTGTTTTTAGTCTATTTGTACTTAAGAACTTTGCTATATCCATTTTATGATTTTCGTGCTGCACTCTAATTTTTGATGGTTGATGTTTTTCTAAGCCTTATATATTAAATATAAGTCGTCATTCTTGAACCTTGCAAAATATAGACATACTTTTATTCTCATGAAGCCACATGTTATCTCTATGTTATGATAAATATTCAGGGATTTCATATTATATCAAGTTAAATTGATATTAATTTCTCCTTAGCTAACTTTTTATTCAAAAGAGTTTTGACTTTCCTTAATTTCTTTAGTCAATAGACTCAATACTTAATTTTTTTAAATTAAACATTGAATATAAGAAGGTCTTTGTAAAGAAATGTTTATTAAATGTGCTGTATTTATTACATTTACTTATTTTTCTATTGAAATCATTTTTACCAATTAAGTTACTATTTAAATATATTTCTAATTTTAACCTTTTGCATTTTAAGGAAGTACGGTGCACTGCAAGGATACTTACTAGTTTATTTTGAAAATTGATAAGAGAGTTACAGGTCGGTTGTAGTATCAAAAGATTATTATAAGTTTCAGAATGAAGGGTATCATTTCTTTCTAATTCCTCCGATAATTGTGATTTTTTATCTTTACTGACCAGATCTTTATCTATAAACGACGCTGCACACCATTGAGCTTGAAGCCTTAACCTCGTCACACTTTGTGTTGTAATCTCAAATTCTGAGTTGTGTTGCAAATTTTAATTCTGATATAGTTGTTGTCCTGATCATCCAGGAGTTATATGCAGACTTTGTTGCTATTGATCCTTATCATTTCACTTTGAACGTGCCTTCAAATTACATTTACATGCTCCCAGCTGTCGTAGATCCTTCAGCATTGCAGCGCTTCTGTGATCGGGTTGTTGACGGTATTGCAGCTGTTTTTGGCATTAAAACGGAGACCAGTAATTAGATATCAAAGAACATCTGACATCGCAAAAAGAATAGCACAGGAAGCAGCTGTGAGTTTAAACCAACCTGTCTAGCTTAAATAGTTGCACATGCATTTTAGCAAATGTAGCCAAAATCCACATGTTCTTTTGGCTGGCAATTTGTGTAGTGTATCCCAATATGCCATGCTATATCATTAGTGATTGTGCTGGCATGCATAGTGAAAACTAATTTACTTTATTGGGCTTGAAACAGAAACTGATGTACCAAGAAGAAAGTGGTCTTTTTGATTTTAGGCGAATGGAAGTTTCTCCATTGTTGTTGGTGATTGACAGGAGGGATGATCCTGTAACCCCATTGCTAAATCAATGGACCTACCAGGTATTTGTGAGATTAAAAAATCTAGTGCTTACTGACAACTTACAGCTGAATGATCTGGATTTTTTTTATGGATATATGTAATGGATTTGTGGTGTTAAATTGTACAGGCTATGGTTCATGAATTGATAGGAATCCAAGACAACAAAGTGGACTTGAAATCCAGTGGTAAATTTCCAAAGGATCAGGAGGTTGGATATATATCTTATACTGGGTAATATGTCAGCAGCATATTAGATTTTTGCTGATTGAAAAGGAATTTCTTGCTAATTCTTGTCACAGGAGGTTGTGCTGTCATCAGAACAAGATTCCTTTTTCAAAGCTAACATGTACGAGAATTTTGGAGATATTGGTATGAATATCAAGCGGCTGGTTGACGAGTTTCAGCAAGTGGCAAAGAGTAATCAGAACATCCAAACAATAGGTTTGCACTTTTTATTCTCTTACAATTCAGAGTACTAAAATTCCTTCAACTGTTACAGTTACGTATGTCAAAACTTATTGTACATGGGAACTTATTTTATGATTTTACTTTTGGCAGAGGACATGGCCAAATTTGTTGACAGCTACCCTGAGTACAGAAAAATGCATGGGAATGTGACAAAACATGTGACTTTGGTAACAGAAATGAGCAAAATAGTTGAAGAGCGAAAACTTATGTTAGTTTCTCAAACAGAGCAGGAGTTGGCTTGCAATGGAGGGCAAGGAGCTGCTTTTGAGGTATATATATTGTACGCTCTTAATTGTTTGAACATTCAAAAGTTTTTTGGTGACCATCCGAAACCCACCAGAGTTGTTTGTATATGAACATTAGTAACGCCACTGGGAGTTTGCTTGTTGCATACTGTATGATTGCTAATGACATAGTAGCAAATTATATGATTATATCTAATTACTACGTCATACCAAAAAGCAATTTGGAGACGGGAAAAGTAGTAGGATCCTTTCCATTTGAGCAATGTTTGTTTGCTGTAACTTATTTTTCTTGTGGTGTTTGTTGCAGCATTTCTTGAGGTGGTTCTAAGAAAATAATAGAAAACAAATCAATAGTAATTTTTTTCATCTCAGTGCTGATATTTGTTACGAAGGATGTTATCCTTGTTGTAATTATTTTGCTCCCTGTCTTCATAACCTTTGCGTCGTTCCCTAAGAAATTAATATTTCATGGATTAGATGAGTTATTGCAGTTTACTCTGTTCTCTCTTGGTCCTTTCTCTTCAATGTGGGACTTGTATTACTCACATTTTAATTTTCATCAATGATATCAATTGAGGACAAGGATCCACAACAAAGCCTAAAAGTAAACAAGTCCCTGAATAATATAATTTCACTCAACTGACAAATAACAATCCATGTTTAACATGACAGATTATATGTTATGTGAAGAAATCTTATTATTATAATCCACTCCTTCGCATTACAAAACAACTCTACTTTCCTTGTTAGTTGTTTTGTTTGTTTATATATATATATATATATATATATATATATATATATATATATATATATATATATGTTAGTTTTAAAATAGTGAAGTTAACATATGATCCAGGTCATAAGTAATAACTTCTGTCCGTAATCTGTATGTATTCTTTTGCAGGCAGTGACAAATCTACTTAACAATGAAAGCATATCCGATATGGACCGACTACGTTTGGTCATGCTATATGCTTTGCGATATGAAAAGGAAAGCCCTGTTCAGTTAATGCAGCTCTTCAATAAATTGGCTTCCAGATCTGCCAAATACAAGCCTGGGGTAAATCACACATTTTTTTATGCATGAATGTCTGAATATCGATCCCTATTCCTTAAATGACGTCCAATTTTAAGCACTGGATAAGTGAGTAGCGATGGTGAAATTATTTTGGTCATGTTGTTTTGTCATATCTTTGTTTTTGGATTCTCAGGTAGAAAGTTGAGTTCAACTAGATAACTTAAGAACATCATTTAAATAGATGCTTTTACTGCTTTTGGTATGGCTACGTGAAAAAAGTTTCTGATAATGATATCTTCATTGTGGTACAACAGCTTGTTCAGTTTCTTTTGAAGCAAGCAGGTGTCGACAAGAGAACTGGTGATCTTTATGGAAACCGAGATCTAATGAATATTGCCCGTAACATGGCTCGTGGGTTGAAGGTCTGTAGAATTATTATGCTACTTTAAAATATGCTTGGTGATGTGAGTCTTCAATCTCAAAAATCTTGTTTTCCGAGTTTTGCTGCAGGGTGTTGAGAACGTTTACACCCAACACCAGCCACTTCTGTTCCAAGTTATGGAAAGCATTGTCAAAGGGCGCTTGAGAGATGTGGACTACCCATTTGTTGGCAATCACTTTCAACAAGGAAGGTTTGTTGCTATTAAATATAAACTCTTCATTGTAATTTTGTTTGTGGATTTCTAGATGACACATGGTTTCTATCCAAATTAGTGATGCCGCTACATTGTTTGGTTTCAGAGTAGTGTGATATTTAGTGAAATTACAATGAAGTGTCGAAAGTTTTTAGCACTATTCTATTAAGTCAAATTGATTAGCATACAATTTCAGTTGTCTAGGAGTGGGTAATGTGGTACCACATATACGATAAATTGTATCAGCAATTTAGTATGTAATTGGGTAGGAGGAGGACGGCTTGACTTTGGGAAGATATTATTGAAGGGGAACCACCTTTGAGTTCTGACAACAGATTATTACTTGAGTTTTTGATAAGGCTTTGGCACTTGACAAATGCGGAGTTCTGCAGTTCTTTCTGTATTATACCGCTGGTTTCTTACATAGGAGAGAACCTCATAATGGTTTGCTGCTATGGTCATTCAAGTGAAGAAAATACTGATCCCATTCAGCCTGCCTAGACAAAGTTCATACTCCCTTTATTTGATTCTACATATAACTTCAGTAGTGCAGTAGCATTGATGTCTCACGATTTTATCCCTTGCAGCTTTGGTCAATGGTCTACTTGTCAGACCTTCTTAGAAATCCATAAATCATGCAATCTGTTGTATGTCCCATGTTCCTCTAGCAGCCTATGTTTTGATTTTTGACAACTAGACCAGATTGGTCAGTTTGACTGTCTGAAGCATAGAACTAATCAGGTTCCAGTCCATTTAACCCAAGAAACCGGCATATCTTAAAACCAGTGAGAACCGGTAAAGAATAGGTGGAATCAGTCCAAAACCGGTAAAAGACTATTGTGAAAACAGGGTTGAAAGGTCAATTTTTTATCTTACAAAAAAAAATTAAAAATAGAGGATAATTATTTATATTAGTGTAAATTTTGATTTGTCTTATTTCTCAGTATTTTTAATATTAATTGATTACTTAATATATTATAAAATATTAATAAGATATATTTAATTTTCACTAGTTTAACTATGATTCGACCACAATTTGAACCACTGATGCTGAACCAGTACCTTCATGAGTTCAATGACTAGTCCTATTGATAAGATATATTTAATTTTCACTAGTTTAACTATGATTCAACCACAATTTGAACCATTAATGCCAAACTAGTACCTTCATAAGTTCAATGACTAGTCCTATTTTTAAAACATTGATAGCAGCAATGAGAAAAATTGTAATTTTGGAGTTAATCTTTGTTTATCCGATAATGTCAATGTAGGTCTGTCTGACTGAATTGTTTTATGCACTGCATCTTAAAAGGATTATTTAGAAGTTTGGAAATTTTTGATGCAAAGTTTTCTGTTTAATATCTGTTCCACAAGAAGGAAAGATCCTGACTCCTGACGTAATATATGAATGGGCTTTGTGTGTAGTAAGAGAGAGAGAGAGAGAGATAAAACACACATAAATTGTAATTCACGTCTTATATAAGCATTTAATTCATGTCTTATATAAGCATTTAATTTTCTTGATGTCCATTTTTATCATAGAATTGTGGAATAATCTGAGTTGTGTTGTTGATGTTTGCATTAAATCCAGACCACAGGGCGTAATCATCTTCATTGTCGGTGGGACAACTTATGAGGAGTCACGATCTGTTTCTCTACAAAAAATGCGAGCAATACGGGCGTTCGGTTTATACTTGGTGGCTCCTCTATTCTTAATTCTAAAAGGTATGATTAAGTCATAGGGATAGTTTGAATTGGATTAGTGAAAAAGTCTATTTTTCTTTTTTCAAGTGTACTTTCAATTTGGCATGCTGACTGCGATGATATTTATTTTTGAATTGATAGCTCCAACTTTATATTTTATTGACCATAAAACTAGAATAGTCATGGTTTGGGCTTATTTGAGGCCTGTTTGGTTTGTGTAACTGTTTTTCTGTTTTCATTTCTTATTTCATAATAATTACAAAAATGTCACATTATTTTCACTTTATTTCTTGTTTTCAAATGTTTGCACAAGAAATGATAAAATGCATTTTGTCGGTTTCATCATTTTCGGCACCAACTTCAGAAACAGTAAACAAGTGAAAACTTTGACATTTTTGAAATTGTTAGCAAAAACATAAAACAAAAATGGAAAACATTTTCTCACACCAAAGAAATTCTTAAATAGTTTTTTTGAATGTTGTTTGAAGTGAATTGTTGGTCATGGTTTGGATGATAAGGTTTATTGGGTTGGTCTACATGTCTGACATATGTCGATCTTTTGTTCTATTTGGTTGTTCATTGTTTTGTTACTAGTACATTAGTTAACTTCAAAAACGTTCGACTTGCTTTGCGTTAGTTATCTTCTGGATTTCTTACCAAAGATGTGTTTTTTATTTAAATTTGCAGGTTTTTCAAGGACTTGGAAGAAGCTCAAAGGGTAGCTCGTTCTAGCACATCTGTTGTTTGAAGCATATCCTGGCACATTTTGCTTATTGAGGACCATATAGATATAGTTTTTAAGGCTTCAGGCTGGGAATTTTTGTTTTGCGCCTATGGATGTGTATAAAAAAAGTTGCAAAAAGTGCTTGGTTTGCGATGTCAGACTGAATCCTTTTGCTTTAGAAGACGATCAACAGCCATTGTTCAGGTTAGGTACTAGTTGGCTCCTTGCAGTTGGGTGCGAATCGAGATCAAAATATGATAACTGCAAGAGGTAACCACCTGGCCCTCTCTTTTGTTCACGAGAGAAAAACAGATGTGGAACTTATAGGAAAAATGAAAGAAATCTTTTGATTTGTGTAATTTTATCATCATTTGGCTGATCAGGTATTAGGTTTTATTGACACTGACGAAAGAACAATTTTGTATAAAATGCCCCATTCTTTTGTATACTAATAACAGACAGATTCCATTTGTAGATTCGCTGCTTCATAATTTTTAAGTTCAGGTTGTGAGACTGAAATATGATTGATATCATTTTATGTAATGCACATGTTGTTGGCATTTTGTCAGTCGAATGCCATGTAAAGATGAGAGCAACTATTTGCAATTTTGTTTGATTGGTAATCTTAATCGAAGAAATTTGGGTATTACTTTAAAAAATATCAATGAACAAATAATGAGAGAAAAATATTAATTTGATTTTATTATACTGAATCTAAGAAGATATGCTGATATGCATTACAATATAATTAAGACACATGGTTATATATGAACAGGACTATAACTATTTCTGGCTCGTTGGAAATTACTGAGCATCTTGTCCATCGGAATATCACCGGTGATTACTGTGGGCCTACACTGTATGTAACTACACTGGTCGTTTTTGGCATTCAATGGGGGGAATCGGGTATTATGTCTATGAGAACATTGTAGACTGAATCTTTTGTGACTTACATGCTCATTGATTCATAAAATGCCCCATGTTCAACGTTTTCTCCTAACGAAATCTAGCCTATGAACCTGACAATTTCTGAAAAATATGTCTTCTAGTAAAGTATGAGGTTCTTGTTTGAGGCAAAACAAAGTGGATTGGCATTAAGGAGGGTCACATATTGTTGATGCTCCTTGTATGTTGAATATGGGTTTGGATTAGAGGTTAATATATGTTTCCTTCACCAAAATAGAGATACTCCCAATGAAGGTGAATAAAGAGGCCGAGGGAGAAAATGAGGAAGATCCTTAAGGAAAGGAATGAGAGAAATAAGGAGAGCATGAAGCAACGGTACTAAAAACTAAAAAAGTTAAAGAGGCTCTGGGCTTATGAAACTGCACAAAATTGATATTCAATGGCTTCTAGGGAGTTTTAGAGGGCCATAACAGCCATACTTCTTGCCATAAATTTTTTAAATAATTTTAATGGCTTCAGCTGCCAGTAATGTGCTAGTTTCAATAAAAAAATAATATACCAATTACAAAATAAAAAAAAAAGAATGAATAAAGAAACATTAAGGATGTTTTTTGTTTTTTATTGTAATTTTTTAAAAAAGTTTCTTGTTTCTGCTAGTTAATAGTTACTCCATCCGGTCTCGTATATAAGCAACAATAAATTTTTTTAGATTCATTGAAAGTTATATATCTGGACCATATACAGTCTAAATACATAAATTTTTTTAATGAATTAAAAAATTATTTGTTGTTTATATACAAATCAAGAGAGAATATTACTTTTATTTTGGATATAGAATTTCTTTTTTTGGCAATTTATGGTATCTTAAAGATACTTATAAGGCCTTTTGTTTTCGTACCCCCCTCATTCCCTCCCACACCCCCATAATCCAAAAAATTCCAATAATACCCCTGCCTTTTAAAAAAAAAAAAAAATTCAAATTTTTGGAATTACCTCAAAATAAGGTAATTCGGTTCAAAAATAATTGATAATTTGAATTACCTTTAAAGCAGGTATTTAGGTTCATAAAAATAAAAATTTTGAATTACCTCTAAAAAGGTAATTAGAAATTTTAGTTTTTTATTAATTTTTAAACTTTGTATATTGAATTAATATTTAAACGCGTTATATTTTGGAACTATGATACTAACGGTTTACGATTTAAATAACAATACGTCAAAATATATAAAATGAGCAACATAAAAAAATAATATAATGTACAAATACAACTACTATGGGTCCAAAATGTTTAACAATGGTGAAAATAAGCACGTGAAGTGGGTGAGCGTGCGACATCTAAGGCATCCGGGTCAATCTGTTGCTCTCTCGCACCTCTCCTCATATGTCTGCGGGACGGCGGGCTCTCGATGATATGGTGGATCCGGTGTTTGTGGCTCGCTCTGCTGCGTGGAGTGCAGCACCGAGTAAGGCGCACCACTCGGTTACTGTTGTACGCAAGGAAGGTAATCGGGATCGCACTCGTCGTGGTAGCCCGCCAATCTACTAGCCGCCAAAATGTCGCGCCGAATCGATACATCGGTAACCTGTATGATCTGTCGCGAGAGGAGCATTACGAAATGGGTGCTCTAGGGATCCTCTCAGATTGCGCGCCGCCAACGCACTGCATGCGGCATGTAGGAACACCGTCATCGGCCCAAAGCAACCCGACCTGCGGCGCAGCGGCGGATATGTTCGACAAAGGACACATACTTGCTGTGGTC
Organism: Oxytropis ochrocephala; assembly: GCA_020916435.1. Taxonomy (NCBI): domain Eukaryota; kingdom Viridiplantae; phylum Streptophyta; class Magnoliopsida; order Fabales; family Fabaceae; genus Oxytropis; species Oxytropis ochrocephala. The sequence goes on along the minus strand of CM037089.1, from coordinate 17,850,507 downwards.
ATCATAAGGGGTGAGGATGACATCCCCAGTGCGCAGAGCATCTATCCGCGCATACTAAAGTCCACCAACTTGACATTATCCGACTTCTTGTTTCCCCATTTGGTGGCACGTGGTCGTCGTCCTAGCTAACACTTTCCGACCAACGGCCATCGGGGGAAAGTGCTCGTAGATCCAAAGATGAAATAGTTAAATTAAAAATAATCGATTATTAATATATGTTAAATTTAATTAAAAGTTTTAAATTAAAAAAATAAATAAATGATTACGGAGGAGTGTCAGTATCCGCCGAAGCTGGCAGTCGTATAAAAGACCGCCGTCGGTGGGTGTAGAGGTAAGTAAGAAGCGGCTATACCCCAAGACCACATGGCCACACTCTTTGAAGATCTGAGGCGGATACATCCACCTCACTTTCGCACTAATGTGTGACTCTTGTATCGGCCCGAGAATGGTGGTGCCTATCGAGGAAGAGCATGTAGCAGTGCGCGCACTGCTCATAAGCACACTGTGCCATGTTCGCCTTGTGGCGTCCTCTACACAGGAGATCTCGAATCGCCCCTGTTATCCCTAAGCTCACGGATGGCGATGGCACGATCCATGCCCAAGCGATCCACGACCATGTGAAGAGCCTCAGCGAAATTAAAATCGGCTGTGGTCAATGGGGTGCCATCCGGTGGCAAGTGGAGCGACACGGCCACATCATCAAGGTATTTATCATCTCCCCAAAGGGCATGTGGAATGAAGCAGGTCTCGGGATGCCACCTCTCCTGGCAGAATATCAACTCATGGTTGATTCCCGCCGAAGTGTGATGTCCAACTCGAAAGCTTAGCCACACGCAACCGGTGCTCCACACGTGGGTGGTGCTGCTCGTAAGTCTAATCTAGAAAACTTACGGCGTGAGATACAACCTTGATTTAGAAGGTGAAAAAATTAAAATTAAACCATACGTTATTAAAAATAAGTAATTAATTGTTGTTAAGTAAAATTAAAATTAAAAAAATTAAAATTAAACCATACGTTATCTATCCGGGGCGCCGCGGTGCGTATCGATGTATAATCAATGGTGGGTGATCCACAGTGAGCGGGCGGTGAACCTCCTCCTCCTCAACCTCCTCCGAACCTCCTCCTCCTCCTCCTCCTCCTCCTCACGATCGACCTCATCCTCCTGCTCCTCCCAACCGTCATGATACATCTGCGGGTGCTCCTGTTGGTGCCGCATATGGTACTCATAATCGGGGTGGTCTTCTATCCATTTTGCTCATCGGCCGAGGTGCCGAGGTTGAGGTGAGGCTCGAGCTCAACCATCTCTACCACTGCGCGCGGGCTCTCGCGCTCTCGACGCTCGAAGCATGCCCAGCAGACTCCGAGCCTCTGTAAAGTGTCCGGAGAAGAGTCTCGCTACTACTCGCCTCCCCGGAGAATCGTGCTGCTCGTCGTCAATTTGCGTGGTCTTTGCTCCGGAAGACTCTGCCGCTCTACGTTTATACGATCGTCTACTCGCCATTGTTAAAAAAATAAATGTAATTAGAAAATATTTAAAAAAAAAAAAAAAAATTGGGATTTTGAGATTACTAGGTAATTAGAAAAATTTTGAAATACCTCGAAGAAGGAGGTAATTAGGTTCAGAAAATACGAGCAGGAATTACCTCATCGAGTATTCAAAATTCTTTTCGAATTACCTAAGTATTCAAAATCCTTCGAATTTACTTACTTTTTTCGAAATTATGTTTTGTGAAATGTGAAATGTGATTTTGTAAATTTCCAGGGGTATTTTTGTCCATTTGGGACATTATGGGGGTGTGGGAGGGAATGAGGGGGGTACCGAAATTAAGACCCTACTTATAAATCTTAGAGACTCTCCAGCTCTCTTCTGCCTTTGACTGTTTGGTAGTATAATAGACGTACGTGATTGGTATAGTAGACATTAGACGTGATTCGCCGCCCTCTTTCTTCATTTTCCACGCACACATGCTGACGTATGATAACCAAACCTTTTTTTTCTTCTTCACAAAACGTCAAATAAGTAAACCGACATTACATTACATTACATTACAAATTAAAAATCGTTCATTCATTCCAGTAAGAGAGTAGACGACTCTGATTTTAGCCGTGAGTAAGATCCACGTGTACCCCCCCCGGTCATGTTAGTATCTCCCTCTTTCTTCTTTCTTCTTATTCTCGAAAATTAAAACTAATTAATTTTGAGATTTGTGTTTTCCAACCGCCGAAGCAAAATTGAAAATTCCGTTGTTTTTAATTAAGTTATTTATTTATTCCCTTTATGCGCTTCTGTTCGTTTCTCCTTTTCCTGCGTTCGATTCTCCCGGAAAATATCCATTTCGATTTTCTCGGCAAAAGCACAACATGTTGAGCACAGGTTTTTAACTCTCTCTCCTAAATTTTCCTTCAATGCTTTCCGCGACTCATTGCTATCGTTTTTTTCTTCAAAATTGCACCGATTTTGCGTATTTCCTTTCTCCTTCTGCATATAGTCTCAAGGTCTAGGGTTTTGCCATTTTTTTCATCCAATTTCACGTAAATCATTCATTGAAAATTATTGTTGAAGCTGCGCATTTGCGATTCTCGATTGAACCTTTTTTTTGATTGAATGGTTGTTATTGGATGCCTTATTGTCGGCGAAGAGTATTTTGTTCATGAAATGTGAAAGAATCGCTGGTTATATTTATGTGATAATAATATTGAATTCATTTAAATCTCCTTTTTAGTTTATCTTGCTTTGCTGAAGTATGTACTTGGTTACCATTTCGTTGTTTATGTCATAAACTGTATTGTAAATATGTTTGATTAAACTTAAGAGAGGGGGAGTGGCAATAGGTTAGAGATTAGAATAGTTGTAGTCTGACAAAAATAAGTACTATCAACCTTGGATGCTTCAGAGAAGTAGAATTATTGTTTCTAGATACTCTATTCTCTGATGTTTGTCTTTCTAGTAATGTTAGCAGCTAGGAATAGTTAATACCTATGACCTGTGTGACTAACACGTTCATAATCATAGTATAGCACTGATAGCAGCCATTTTGCAATGGAAAGAGCTTTCTATTTTGTCTCTCTTAACCTTCCATTCATTGTTTGGATCAACTTTCAATATGAGATAGTTGCTATTGTCCTCTCTCGGTGAACAAATAGTTGGGAGATATGATGGCAACCAACAAGTTGTTAGAAGATTATTACATGGTACTTTCGTTTGTCACAGCAACTTTATGCATGATAAGAAATGGCACACCAGCTCTGAGTTCTCTGCTGGTTGGCTTTTTCTACCTCACTTTCCCCCATCAAACCATGACACTCTGTATAGAGTGATATGCTTATATGTAGGTTGAGTTATTGATGTCTTGATGTGTAGAGGTTGAGTAATGCTTAAAAAATTGGATTTTCTGGTGCAAATGTACTTATTGGAGCTTTGGGAGTTTTTGATATTTTTGTATTTAAGATTTACTATTACTAAATCTTCTAATATCTAGGATATGCTTACTAGTTGAACTATCTGTACTTGCTTCGAAGACTGATTGAGGTTTTTTTATATGGAGATACTATGCCGTAGGTAATTCAACCGTCAATGCAGGATAGTAGTCCTATCTGTTAAATCAGGTTTTCTACATGTATCAAAAGCAAACATTCTTGTCTGTTGTTGGCTATGCTTGTTTTGTGTTGCATCCCAGATTTAAAGAATTTCTTTTCTACCATAAGAGAAGTTTTTTTGTGTTATATGCTTTATCTTACAGGGTGCTGGTTTCCACTTTCCATGCAGAAAAGACAGGAAGAGGGAAAATTGCACAAAATAGTAGGTTTTATGGGAGTGGAGAAACCTCACATTGTCAGGAATATAGCAAAGCCTAGAGTTGATCAAATCAAGGGAAGACAGTTATACGCAACCAATTCTAAGTTTCTGCTGAATGGGTTTGATAGATATTCTGTGTTCTTCCATATTTCTTTTTACGCTCGTTGAGTCTACTAGCAGATCAGGGGGTATGTGGCCACTACACGTAGGTGTGGAGTCTTCAGGAACTGTTAGCTGGACAGTCTTCAGTGCAAGTATATTTGTGCTTGTTGCTCTTATCCTCTCCATGTATCTAATATTTGAGCATTTAGCTGCCTATAATCAGCCCGAGGTTTCTACACGTGTTCCTTTACTTCTGAGTCCTTATTTTTTCCTGCACCAACTGATTCACTATTTATGTATTGACTACCTTCAGTTTCTTTGTGCTTATTGTAATTGCAGTCTATGAAGTGAATTAACTAAATCTTGCCTGTATTACTTTTTCCTTTCATATAATAATATTTTCTACATTGTTTTCTTTAATTCAGGAGCAGAAGTTTTTGATTGGTCTCATTTTAATGGTTCCTGTCTATGCATTGGAATCGGTAAGAGATGCCAAATAAATGGCCTAATACCCCCTGTTCTCTTTTATAGAAGCATTTACCTGGGTCTATTAATTCTTAAGAATTATCTTGTCGGTGTCTTCCACAATCGGACTATAATGCGTCTCTTTTCACTTTTTCACATTCATACTTATGTTGGGTTAGTTTGTTTTTTGAAATGGTCCACCATCTAATGGTGATCTTTGTGATATCTAATTGATAACTGATAATTGAAACTGAAAAAAAAGCTGCCTCCTTTTTTTATATCACTCAGATTTTGTTCTTATATTACTGATAATATAACTTGATAAAAGTTTGGATTACTTTTACCAGAACAGACTATCTATATCCTGCTGTGACTTGTCAAACATTAGTTTCAGTGTGTCTGCTTTGTGTATTTATCCATCCTTGGAAGTTTTTTTCGGTTTATTTTATACAATTATATAGTTGTAGATAGTAGTCGATTGTTGAGTTTTGATGTTTTTATGATGCAGTTTTTGTCACTGTTGGATTCCAGTGCAGCATTTAACTGTGAAATTATCCGGGACTGTTATGAGGCTTTTGCATTATATTGCTTTGAAAGATACCTGATAGCTTGCTTAGGTATGTCAGGCGCCTTGCATACATGTAGATTTCATTAGTTTTAGTTATTATAGTTATTATTTATGTAATTCATGTATTAATGTCTATATATTTCCAGAAACGCAAAATGCATAAGGTTTAAGATATTTTCATTCTTTTCCATTTTCTCTAATTCTAATTCAAAATCTATTAATCTGTGAGGATTGAATATTTTAACTTGCGACTAAAAGATGCCATGCAATTTTGTTGAATTATGTTGGACTTGTCATGCTCTTCATACAAATTTGTTTGTGGTTGCTTTAGGTGGTGAGGACAAAACAATTCAATTTATGGAAAGTATGAGCCTAACAGACTCCAGCACTCCTCTCCTGAAAGAAGTATATGCATATGGAGTTGTTGAGCATCCATTTCCTTTAAATTGTTTCTTAAGAGATTGGTATCTTGGCCCTGACTTCTATCAAGCCGTTAAAATTGGCATCGTACAATATGTATGTTGGATTTTGGTTACTCTTGCTTTTGTTCCACTGCTCTCTCTTTTAGGGAAAGTGGAATACATGTCTTTCTTATTGTTGACTAATGACTAAAACCTCCATTCCAGATGATACTGAAAATGATATGTGCATTGCTGGCAATGATCCTCCAGTCTTTTGGGGTTTATGGAGAGGGGAAATTTGAATGGAGATATGGGTAAGATTATATTGGATGATGCTTTTGAGCCTACGTGCATATGTTTAATGCATACCGTAAACATGTAAAACCTACACACAGATTATTCTTGATCTTATATTATATCAAATTTTATTTTTTATCTGGAATACCAAATGACAATATGTACTTAAGTAATAATTTCTACTTTTCTATTTCCTTTTTCGGAAGGAAAGGGAGTGTATTTGTCATAACCCTTATTGTAGCCTGTTTCTCTTTTGTGCTTGCAGGTATCCCTACTTGGCAAGTATTCTTAATTTTAGTCAGACATGGGCCCTGTATTGCCTTGTACAGTTCTATTCTGTCATTAAAGATAAATTGGAGCCAATCAAACCATTAGCCAAATTTTTAACTTTTAAATCAATAGTCTTCCTGACATGGTGGCAAGGTGTGGCTGTTGCATTTCTTTTTTCAATGGGAGTGTTTAAAGGATCGCTGGCTCAAGAGCTCAAAACTCGTATACAAGACTATATCATCTGTATTGAGGTGTGCTATTTGTGCTTTTTGATAATTTTGATCGTCATTTCTAGTACTGCATTATGAAGAAGTACTAATATATCTATCATCTGCATGTAAGTATGCTTCATGAACAAGTTTAAACTATTATTATGTTATATGATCTATGTATGAAAACCTAATATGTGAGAGGATCATTCACAAAGAGGGACATACTGGGGGATATTTTCCTACCATTATGAGTAAATAGTGGACTACTGCAAATATACGATTATATCTTATATAAATGTATAAATGGTGTGTACGTCCAGTGATATGCATGAAGATTAACTGTTAGGCACCTAGCCTAACATTGACCGAAAATATGCAATTGAAAGCCTTGGAATTTGATTAAAGAAAGGAAAATGGGAAGAAAGTGGAATATTATTGATATGTGATGAATACAATTGGTGAGAGTAGGCTCTACGCCTCTGACATCACCAAGTACCTCCGGCCTCACTCGGTGTCTACTAGACTCAAAGTATATAAGATAAAAGATGGTCACAAGGGGGTGGAAGCCTTAATATATATAGGCTTCCAATACAAGGGGATAGAAGGGAATAGGCTAACCAATTAATAACTACCCCAACAAATATAACAAACCCCTCTAACAACCTAACCAACTCTAACACCTTATAACTAACTCCCAACTAACATAACTAATAGGAGTTAAAGGAAACAAACTATCTAACCAACTAATATTACAAAACAACCTTCTAACTAATTAACTCCCTTACAAAATTTTCCCACTTACATAGGGTCTAACATTAACATGATCATAATACACACACACACACATATAATATAAGGAAGAAACACCAGTTGATTACATTCTTATTATTGTTCAGTTTTCTTAAGATTTGAAAGAAATAACCTAGGTAATGATTAGTTGTGTGTGTGTGCGCATGTATGTTGGCTCAGTGTACAAGGCTCCTACTATTGTGAGGTCCAGAGCAGAACAAATACACTTGCTTACACTCTTTAGGTTGATCCATGGTTTTGACTGTCAACCCGCATTAGGCACATCGCACATACATAGGTGGAAGATTTCTCCAATAGGATTTCAGTAGTACATGACATGATAGACCTCATACGAAATATTAGGTTCTACTCTATTTTCTTGATCCTTTTCAAAAGACTGATGCCGACTTTGCTTTAGAACTGAGGCGGACTCATTTTGGTTTCTAGCTAAGGTAGTCAGATGTTTTAGTATGTTAAGTGGGTTTTTTCTTCTTTATTAAAAGATGTTATCTATGATGCCCTTATTAGCTAAGATCTCTGTGAGTGTCATCAACTTGGTTGGCATTTTTATGTGATTCCCCATCTTAAAATTTGTTAACAGATGGGCGTTGCTGCTGTTGTACACCTTTATGTCTTTCCTGCTGTACCTTACAAAAGAGGAGAGAGGTGTGTCCGCAACGTAGCAGTAATGGCTGACTATGCATCACTAGGGACACCTCCTGATCCTGCAGAGGTTCGAGACAGTGAGCGCTCAACTAGAATGCGTTTGGGTCGAAATGGTGAGAGAGAGAAGAAGCCTATGAAGTTTACCCATAATGTTCGTGATGTGGTTCTTGGAAGTGGTGAAATTGTGAGATATGACACTCAGCTTCAAACCTTTTAACTTTCTCTTTTATCTCTTTGTCAAACTCATCTGTGCTGTTTCTGTTGTTCTCTGTATGTTTCAGATTGTTGATGACATGAAGTTTACAGTTTCGCATGTGGTAGAACCTGTTGAAAGAGGTATTGCAAAGATAAACAAAACCTTCCATCAGATATCTGAAAATGTAAAGCGCCATGATGAGGAGCGAAAGAGAAATGTCAAGGTCAAGGATGATAGTTACCTTGTTCCCCTGCGTTCATGGAGAACAGAGTTTTCTGATGTTCATGACAAACTTGTAGAAGGAAGTGTAAGTGATAGTGGTTTGCCCAGTGGAAGCAGACATCTCCAATCCAAGGCGTCAGTCTCCAGGATGAGAAGATAGTATTCAATAGTTATCAGTTCAACACGTATAGCTTGCACATAGATAAAAATTCCAATAGTTTTTTGGCGTCAAATGGAAACCCAAATGGCATGTGGGGTGGGGGGTGATCATCTGGTGAGTTTTTCAAAAACGTGTATATAAATATATGTTGCGCCAGATAATGGAAGCTGTATTGACACGTACTGGGTTTATAGTGATAACAATTCCCATGGTTATGTCAAGACTGAGACTGATTATGTCTAATGCTTTTTTTTTGGACATAATTATGTACAATGCTTGACCAACACATGGGTATGGACCATCATGACTTATTGAATGGATATAGGGGGAGTTGCTATCTGCACCCCTGTTTATTCTAATGCACCCTCGGGGCTTTGGTTTTTTATTTTCCCAAAAAGTACTTCAGTTTGAAAAAACTTTTAAAATTTGGATGGCTTATATTTCTTGGAAATTAATTATGGGATTGTTTTTACTCCCTCGTTCCTAATCTTTGGTACTTTTAGTCTTTTATTTTTGATCAAAAATAATGATATTTTTAAAATTCAATGTACAATCCAATGTGCAATTCCTCAAAAAAAAATCACCAATTTTTTTTAAATATACTCTTTATATTTATTGAGCATTTTAGAGTCCCAAAATATGAATTGCCTGTCCCAACACTCTTTTATTTTAACTTCAATTATCACAAGATAACTACAAAAAAAGTATTTTAGCACTTAGCCAATGCAAATTAGTGATTCTTTAATTTGTGTGTAACAAGTCAAAAGTATTAGATTAGGAAGTGTTTTGTGTATCAAAAATTAGCGTATGAGATTTTGAATGGTATAAGTCGTGTAGAAGTTAAGTTTGGGTACCCACATTTTTTTTTTGAAGCAAGAAAAGTTATGCCATTTCATTCAAAATAGTGTTTGCAATATAATGAGGATTATTAAAATGAATATCTCGACTAAGCAAATAATTGAGCGCTTGAGAGCTAACGAAAGTGAAGCAACACAATTGGCACATTCTTGGGACAAAATTGATGAAGACTGATTGGACAATTGTTGGAAAATATGTCGGGATGAGGACACAATAGTATCAAACTCTATAGAACCGGACAAAACTGACAGTACAGTTGGTACCCACTTATACATTATAAAATTTGTCTTTAGGAAGCTAACTAGGTTTTTAATTTAAAGGCTTAAATATATTTTAGGCCCCTGCAAATATGGGGTGTTTTGGTTTAAGTCCTTGGAATTTTTTATTTATTTAAAAGCCCTTGCAAAATGACATGTTTTGTTTTAAGCACTTCTGTTAAAACTCTGTTAGTATTTTGCTGAGTTGTCTAACAGAGTTGCCATTTGGCTTTGCCAAGTCATTATTTTTAATTTTATTTTAATAAATAGTGATATGGATAAAAAAATAAGAATCCCCAAATTAATTAGGTTTGTTCATTCAGTTCTTCTTCCCATTTCCATTTCCAGAAAACACAACCATCCATCTATTAATCTCCAACACCACAGTTCTGATTCCCATCACCACAGTTCCCTCTTCTTCTTCCATGCACTGAATCAATTCATTTTCTCAGTTCTTGAATCACAACTTTGCCCAAAATCAACCAAAAATCCCAACTTTTACGTATTCTTCTTAGTTCCTGAATCGCTCAAAATCTGAGGCCAAAATCGATCTTCTTCTCTATTTCGTTTTAGATATATATGAAACGCGAAATCACATCTTAAAAGTTGAAAAGTTAGGAACTTTAAATATGAAGGGTGTTGTTGAACTTTCCCAAGAGAAAAGCTTTGATGAAAAGAACCGTAGAAGGAAGAAAAAGAGAAAAAAAAAGGAGAAAACGAAGGGAAACCCAATCTCATCACCATCAAACACCACAATCACCATCTACTCTCTATTTCCTTTATTCCTCTTCCTTTGTAGAACAATGGCTGAAGTGCCTAAGATGCCAGATCTATTTTGACACTAAAAGGTTCAACCTCAAAAGAAGGGGTTGGGTTTTTTTTTGGGAGATGAAAGACAAAGCCTAATCGTTTGAGTTCATGAGTTATTGAGATATGGGAAAAACATAGATTAACAAATTTAGATGAGTTTTTTAATATTCAGATGAAAAGAAGAAATACAGTCTTTGTTTGTCTCATCCATCTTTTAATTTGATTTCTTTTTTTAATCTTTTAATATTGTACAATCAGCTTTGGAGGGACACGTGGAATATAGGCTGTACATTTTTTAACATCTCACTAACAGTTTACTAACAGAAGAGCTTAAAACAAAACATGTCATTTTACAAGGGCTTTTAAATAATTTTTTTTTCAGGGGCTTAAATCAAAACACCCCATATTTGCAGGGGCCTAAAACATATTTAAGCCTAATTTAAAATAGTTTAATCCCTCTCACGTGTCACTCACTTCTCGCCATCTCTACTACTTTCCATTTCTTTAGAAGGGGTCTTAGGTTAAAGCAGATAAATTTTTTGAGCTCTTAGGGTGTGTTTGGGAGTTTGGAGGGGAGGGGAGGGGATAAGACTAATAATGTAAATTTATTAGTGATGAGGAGAAAAATGTCTCCTCTAAACCCTCCCTAACCCATCTCTTAGTTCATTTTTGGATCTCCTCCAAAACCCTTCATAATTGGGGGATTTTGGAGGGGCTCCAAAAATTAACTAGGAGGGGGGTTTGGGAGGGGCTCCAAAACCCTCACGCCCTCTCCTCCCCTCCCCTCCAAACCGCCAAACACACCCTTAAAGTATGGAAGTATTCTTGACCACATTTATAGTGTTCTTTTATTTTTCTGTAGTTTTGATTTTAATGACCAAAAAGAAATTGATATGAAAGATAAAAGGACCAAAGTGAAAATAATAAAAGATAAAAGATTAAATTGACATGAGTATGAAAGATAAAAGTGGGAAAAAAACACCAAACCTATTATTTATTACCGGAGTGCTATTTGGACAATGTTTCTTTAACAAATAGGGACAAATACATAAAAAAATACGGTGGGTCCCAGTTTATTGCATTTCAAACATGTTAAATGGAATGCTAAGATAAATGGGACCCACAGTATTATTTATGTATTTGTCCATCCTTGTCCCATTTTTCTTGTCCATATATCATTTCTGTATTTACTATTTACAAGTTTTTATGACACAACACAACCACAATAAAGAGGTCTCAATATTACAACCTTTTATAATTTTCTTGATATAGTTGCAGTAAAATATTTGCAACTAGGAAGAGACTTATATCATAATCAGTTTGATATGATAAGTAGCTCCTCCTTTTGTACAGGAGAATGGAGGAAGATTCTGGGATATATATAGTTTTAAAGTTTTTATTTACACTTGTTCCATTTTGTCTTGCAAAAGAGGTATCTTGTTGTCCAAAGAATCTGAGCTATCGTCACAATTTTTGTCTTCTTCATCTCCTTTGAATTCTCCATACAATACTGTATAATACCCCATTCCAAGCACAGCTGCTCCCATCACACTGCACACATGTTTATTTTATTTTCAAACAATAAAAAAATTATTAGATATCTACTTGATAAACACAAATAATTAGTGAACCATATTATTATGCTTAATAGTTACTTAGAAAAACACTATATATGTATATAAATATATCTGTGGACATATATGTGAAATATATATATATATACCTTCCATAATGAAGGCTGTTAGGAAAGAAGCAAACTCCAAAAGTGGTGGCAAAGGTAATTCCAAAGGGCTTGAACTGTGGCACATAAAGTGGACCCTTCATGCGGGTTAACCAAACTTGAATATTGGGACGAATCACTCCTCCAAATATTGCCTATGTATATATATAGCATCAGAATATTATATATATGTTAGTAGCTAAATATAATTAATATATAATGTTTGTAATTGTATGCTTACAGTAAGAACAATGAGAATGAGGTTCATGTCACGCTTTAACTTCCAAGCATTTGCATCTGTTTCCAATATCAAGGAAACAATTGCACTAAGGATGGTCCCAAGCAAGGTGTAATAAGAAATCACCTTCATTGGTTCTTCTGGATATTGCTTAACAGTTTCTTTCTATAGTAGAGTGTGAAGAGAAAAATCAAGTTGATCAATTAATCACTTCAAAGATTCAAATGAAAATTTTGATTTAAAGAATATGAAAAGTGTATGTAGTATATATACTTGGATAAAGTTGGCAAGTGAAAGTGAGAAGAAAGCTGAAGCAAGTAAAATGCCACCAAGAACCCAAAATTCTGGTGTTGAAGAGAAAACAAAAAGTTGGTTAGTGTATCTAAGGTGGTGAGAAGATGGTCTTATAAGTGGTCCCTTGAATAATTCAGCTACTATTGCTCCCATTATGGATACAAGAATACCAATCAATTGGAGTTGGATACCAGAGCTTCTAAAATTCAACTCTATCTTCCTGAAATAAATAAATAAATTAACAGCTATAGTATATCAATTATATAAATTGATCATTGAGTAAATATATTAAATATCACAAATAATATTCCACATCTTACAGTTTAAATGAATTAGTAAAAAGGTTTGAGAAAAGCTAGGAACCTGTGAATGAGAGAGAGGAGGAAATTAAAGGTTGGGATCAAGTGACCCATGGCACATACAAGTATTGGAGAACTATAACTCAGACCCAGGAATAAAAAATTCTGAGCCATCGTTATTCTGCACACACAAAATATAATCCATCAAGGAAAAATAATTAATGAATGAATGTTATGGATCTGATGCTCCATCTTTTAGCAAGAAAGGAGTATATATATATATATATTACGTATATACCCTGTAAAACCAAGTAGCAAGAATCGCATGAACAAAGAGAAAGTAAAAGATGGCCTCTCCTCCTTTCTGTGATCCTGCAGGTGGTTTAATAAAAAGGAAGAGGGAAAGAGTATTGTAGTGGCCAAAGCATTAGTATAAAGAATGAACACAAAAGGGCTCATTCCTTTAGTTATTGCAGTTTTTGCAAAAATAGTAAGTGCTATTGTGCACCCTTCCATAATCACCATCAATATAAATGCCACCACTTCCCATCTACCCTTACCTTCCATTCAATCTCACTTTAAAACTTCTAATATATATATGTTAATAATTATACAGTATATATATATTTTCCTTGTTATATATGTGTATATATACAGAGATATGGATAGAGATTTATTATGAGTATCTACTAGGTTGTCTTGTCTCTCTTTGTGTTCCAAGTTGGAAGGAGCTAGGAAGGAATGAGAAGCACCAAGTAAACAAAACCCAACTAGACTATGAAAATGCACGTTTGTGAATAACCTTTCAAAGAAAGGTGAAGCTACTTTGGAGGAGAAGTTGCAACTCGAGTGTCTCAATTTTATTAAATTAATAAAGGGACCAACGATGACGTTAGGGAGTTTTTAAATCATGTAAATTTTTTTTTTTTTGAGTGTGCACATGTGATCTTGTGTCATCTTTTACTTGATTTTTTTGACAATAAACTCAGTGCATTTCATTAATAATCGATCAAGAATGTCGTGAAGAAATGTCATAAGATTTTTCGGGACTACTATTTATAAATAAGGTCACCGTTGCAAAGGAATGAGCAACCTTATTAGCATTCTTCCTAGTGAACTCTACATGAGAGTTGTTACTAAAAAAAGAGAACAAAGTCTTACAAACTGAAATTAAACACCCAAATTTGGAAATTTCTACTTTACTAGAATTAAAGGCATCAACCACCATCTTCGCGTCCATCTCAAAAATAACATCTTTAAAGCCCAATTCACGAACCCAATTGATCGCCAAATGCAAGCCCAAAGTTTCACCCAAAAGGACATCAGTCAAAGGGGTAAACCGGTGAGTTTTGGCTCGAATGAAATTCCCTAAGTGATCACGGATACATAAGCCAATCCCAACTTTATTTTCAGTTAACGAGAAAGAGACATCAATGTTGCATTTGACACTACCGCTGCAAGGTTTTGCTCCAAGCTGCATCATTAGGACCAGGGTAAGAGCTGCTACTAGCACCATGAAGACTTCCAAGACCGCGTGCCTGAGACCAATCGCTATACAAAGAAGAGCCTGTCCAAATAATAGAATTAGCATCGACCTTCTTATTATTCCAAACACAATCATTTGTAGCTTGCCATAAACTCCAAAGGGTCATGCACCATCCCACTTTGGAATCACTGCTCAACACTGCAAGAAGCGAGAAAAATAGTCAGCAAAAATAGTAAAATTAGCAACCCCATTGTTAACTAAATAAGTAATTCCTAGAATATTCCAACAAGCAACAGCTTTAGGACAAGAGATAAAGAGATGCTTTTCAGTCTCAGCAACCCCGACGTACCAAGGGCAATCAGCAACAACATTAATGTGGTGATGGATAAGATTAGACCGCACAGGTAAAACGTTCCTGCAAAGGCGCCACAAAAAGTGCTTCACCTTAGGGGGAATCCTTAATTTCCAAAGCGCGCGCCACTGTGAACTTGTAAATGTTTTGTATGAAACACTCTATTCATCAACAACTTGTATGCACTCCTCTCAGAATATATACATGACTTGTCAGGCTCCCAGACACACATATCATCATCAACAAAGTGATAAAGAGGCGTCCTCGATCAATATAGACGCAGCAGTAGGGGCAGAAAACAAGTTTTGGATAATATCAACCTTCCATGATTTAGATGTGGCATCAATCAAATCAGACACACGAAGGAAAGAATTGAATTGGGACGAGTCAACTGTAGTGATGGATCTAAGGTCAGTCGTCCATCTCGTGCCAAAGACATGAATTTGGGAATCGTCACCAATTCGCCACCTACAACCCTCATTAAGGACCAACCGAGCTCAGTAAATGCTACGCCAAACAAAGCTAGAATTACTACCTTTCGGCGCACTCATGAAATCACAGTTGGGGTAATATTTGTTGGCCTTCTACAGCTGCGCAACCTGAGAGTTAGAACAATACATGAGACGCCAACCTTGCTTACCCAAAAAAGCCACATTAAACACATACAAACTTCTAAACCCTATTCCACCATGACTCTTGTCTATACAAAGCTTGTCCCAAGACATCCACCTAATACCCTTGCTATTTGCTCCCCCACCTCCCCACCAAAACCCATTAATAAGACTCTCGATCTCATCTTCAAGAGAAGCAGGAAGTAAAAATAGACTCATAAAATAAGTAGGAATAGATTGCAAGACAGATTTTATCATAACCTCCTTACCTGCCTTAGAGAGAGATCTGCCACCCCAAGAATTGATTTTCTTCCAAATTCTATCTTTGATAAATTTAAAAAGGGATTTCTTTCTCCTACCGATCATTGAGGAAGACTGAAGAAGACTTCAAACTTTTGAAAATTGATTTGTTGACCTGATGCCTGCTCATAAATATCCAGGATCGTTTTCATATTATCCGCTTCTCTCTGATTAGCCCTGAAAAAGAGAAAACAATCGTCCGCGTGGTGACACTTTTCCTCCCAGTGAATTGCTTGGCATAATGGCCCAGTTCGAAGTAGCCCAATGCGTTTGGTGGCTCTTTAATTCCAATTTAATCATCAATGGGTATGTTTTTACTTTTCTAAATTATGGAAGCTATAAAATGTTTCTAAAAACAAGTAAAGTGTAATTGGAAATGTTATGCAATCATATATCATGCTAATCTTTCAATTTTTCTAAAATCACAAATATGATAAAGCGCTTCATTTTTAAAAGTTTTGACCCAATAGCTCGAGCACAGGTTCAATAGTTTCCTTTGCTAGCACCTCTATTTGATTGTTGCTTCATTTTTATAGTTTCCTTCAATAACTATACCCTTGGCACCAATTGAGGTAGAACCCTCACCATTAAAATCTAGACAATATCCACAAACCTTGTTGAACGGATGCAAGAGCTTCATCATCCTAATAATAATAATGTGGATTTCTCCTAGATGCAAAATATATACTTTGATGCGACGAATGCAAAGCAACACCTTACTGCGAAACACTAAATAGTAGATATACACACTTCGGAACACTCTGTGGCAGAGAAAGACACTGTTGCGGAGGATCTCCCTATTGAGAGACACCCTTGATACATAGGAGATGGAGGCCAATAATCATTCTTATTCAACTACTTCCATATAATGATTTAAACTTCATTTTAATTTTGCATAGATAATTGAGAATCCTGGCTAAGGCTTACATCACTAAGCCTTTTGCTTAGTGATGGTCACTAAATCTATATTAACCGTTGGATGATAAATATATTACTTAAATTGTATCCAATGGTTGTTATTATATGAGGGTAATTTAGTACTATCAAATATTGTTTATAATAATTAATTAAATATAAATAACTAATAAAACTATTATCTCCTATGTTTAAAGCCATTAATTCGGACGATTACACATTCCAAAGTTAATGCCTAATTGATCGGAACCCACATAAAAACTAATATTAAATTATTCTTTTTTAATGTAATTGGTAAATTACATTTGTATCCATTTAGTGACTATCACTAAATGTGTCATTTAGTGATGTAAACCGGACTCCCCATATGTCATAAAACTAGTTGTACACACACTAGTTTTATGACATAAACATTTGTCTAATCGGTTAAAAGAGTTAAAAAAAATGTAGTGTGTGAGTGATGTGTTTCCTCATTCACTTGTTGATCGTAAGACTAGCACATACAAAAACATTTATATAGTCACTTAATAAATAGATGCTTAATTAAACTTTTCTTTTGACAATAATTAAACTAATTTTGTATTTAAATAACCAGAGATTTGTCGATAAAATGCTGAAGGAAATTGAGCATGATCTATTTGCTTTTGCTCCTTCACAATTTGAAAGGTTACTCAGAGGAGAGGACTGAATTTTATTTTTCTTTATTCTAAGATTAAAAAATGAAAACAGAAGTTTTGGTACTGGAGCCCCCCCACACATTTTTGTATATAAAAATATTTTACTCTATTAGAGTAATGTTATATGGACAAAAAATTTCAGACAAATATAAAAACTTGATTAATTGGTTAATGACCTAAAAAACTTGATTAATTGGTGTTGTGAATTGATTTTTGTCTATATTTGTCTAAAATTTTATGTCCAAATATCATTACTCTATTAACAATGTGCCAGCGCTAAAGTTTTGAATTTTATTTTCTTATAAGTGGCCAACAGATATAAAATTTGGTTAAGAGGCAATTCAGAATTCAAATAAAGAAAAAACATCATATTGCGTAATACTAAAGAAGAATCACATTTCACCCCTAAAAAAAGTCAGAACAAGATAAATATTTATATCATTCAATACTATAAGGGTGGACCAAAAAAATCAAAAATGGAAATTAAATATTTGTTTTTTTAATAAAAAAAGTATATATGCGATTGCTATTGATTTACAGGCTCCAATGATCATTATATATCGACCTATGCTATTTTCTATAAGCAATCTATCTATTCTAATATAATAAAATTTTATGTTAGAATTCTACATTTTTAGATATCTTCAAATTTTGACATTTGTCAACAATTAGGGTTAAAATCATCAATTCACCAATAATGACAAAATTCTACAGCTTTTAAGGGAAAAAATAAGCGCTAACAGGCTGACGCGCCGACATTTGAAGATTTGGCTTTTCAGTTTTTTTAAAACTGTTTTTTCCCTACTAAGAATTGTAAAAAAAAAAAAAAATAACCACTAAATATTACAAAATAACTTACTTATAATTAAACGAATATGATTTAATCCAACGATCCCTCCATGTTGTAAGAAAATGACCAACGTTTTATTCTCCCTCCATAAACATCCTCATAAACTAACCATGCATTAATGGAAGTCCAAACGGGATGAGAAGAGGCATAGAAAGAACAACTATACAAACTAACAATTTAAAGAATTTTTTACTTAAAAGTGAAAAGAATTATTGGATTTGACAATGCTATTATAATTGCTAAACACATTTGACTTTTTCAAGAGAGAAAAACTGAAAAAGACTTATCTTTTTCACCCTCAAATGCATGTACTGAACTTATTCTCAAATGACCTTGAAAATTTGTTAAATTAAGAAATAGTCAAGTTTCATTTGGTTGATGAAAAAAAGAAAACATAGAAAATATCTCCTTGACGTTGTTAAAAAATAAAGGAAAATGATGGAAAAGATGGGATATTTGTAAATGAAATGTTTTAGTTCCCGTGTCCAATTAAATAACTCATTGTAACATCATAGATTTGCCATAAGTCATGATTAATTATAGACTAAGGCAAACTAAATTGTCCAACTTAATAAGCATTCCCACTTTTTTTTGTCATTCACTTAATTGTCCAACTATTTAAAATATATTTTTTGTTAGTCCAAAATAAAAGAAACAAGTTCTATTTTTAAGATGTATTAAATTATCAATTTCAACTTTACCCCTATTTAAGTAGTGTAATTAAAAATAGTGTCGCAAGTATTGTATAAATCAACATTTAGTGAAAATGAGAATTTTGGAAAGAAGTTAAACTTTGAGCCTTATTAATGTAGGTTTTTCTTGGTGAAATGTGATGTAGAGATTTGTTTCTTATATTGTAGGAGTATGTTTTCACAACTTTTTTTTTTCCTCAGAAATGTGTATGGTTACTTAAGAGAACATATAGAATTCACCCAATAATTGTTCTTTAGTTGGCAACACACAGTAACTTGGACAGCGATCCTCTCCATTTCTCAAAAGAAATGAATGATCCATTACCTAAGTTTTTCGTGTATAAAATATATAATGTCTAATATTTCTCTTCTATTTTTAGAAGGTGTGTATCTAACAACCCAAAACTTAGATAATGAAATCATCTATATCTTTTGAGAAATGGAGAGGATCTCAACCCCAATAACCTTGTAGGTGAGAGAATCGAGGTTTGAACCTCGTAGAAACATACAAAGTTCCATTGGAGAGTCAAATACCCTGTTTAGGGTAGCCAAAAAAGTATCTATGATATACGTGTTTAGATGTAAATGATGTTTACAATGTGATCCAAACATACTCATAAAAATACCATATACTTCAAAGTAATATTTTTTAGTTTAGACTCTTGGCGGCGGGCGTTTGTTTCAAGTTTAGTAATGTCATTTTTGGGAATAACTTTCTTAGGAACAAAATGATGAGAATCATATTCCAAGGTATCAATGAAAAAAATCAGTTTGGCAAATATTATAACATTCCTAGAAATTATTTTAAGAGTGGGTATATAAGTAATTACTCATAGTTTTTATTCACATATCCATGAGAACTTTTTTCGCACCTTTTTTCTTGGGAGTTATTCCAACCCTAGGGTTTTTTTTGGTATAAATCAGATATCATCTATGCGCAACTGCGGAGACTATTTTCTCAAGTCGGGTATGACCACAATGGGTGGCAAAACTCTTCATCAAGAGATTTAACACCGTGCATGCCTAAGGCTAGATTCGAACCCAAGACCTTGAGACCCTTATCATCTAATTCAAATCCTCTTGAGTACTCTTAGGAATCTTTATATATGGGAATAATTTTTTTAAAACTTCTAGAAAAACATGGGAATACTCATTTTCTATCTATATACATTCCTGAGAATGTTAATTTTGCGCTTGAACCAAACAACCCCTTGGTATAGTCTGAGTCAAGCTAAGTGAACCAATGCAAATCTCTTATGATGCCTATTATGTAAGTTAAAAAGTTCCTAAATTAGTTTTTAGGTTTAATTACTTGGTAGCTTCCTAAGTAATTTGAGAATATATAAGTAGATCTTTGAAAAGAAAAAATGTGATTGAGTCTCTGAACTAAATAAATTGTAATTTGGTCTCTTTTTTAATCGAGTCTTTGAATTTATAAATAATTTGTAATTAGATCCTTAAACATTTAAATAATTTGTAACTTAGTACCTAAAAATAAGGATCTAACTACAAATTATTTAAAACTTCAATGACCTAATTACAGATTATAAAAATGTTTTACATGTTGACATCCAACTACAAAAGGTTGACAAGTTTAGGATCTTAATTACAACTTTTAGGTCCGAGAACTTATGAAATTCTCAAATACTTTAGGAACTTGCAATTTGCAAATAGTTAAACCTTGCTTTTTTAGCATAATCAAAATCAACACACCTAAGCAAGAACTCGTTCTTCAAATAATAATAACCAATGATCAATGTCAAGATCAAATAGTTGTCAAAAAAAAATGTCAAGATCAAATAAGGAGTTTACTTTTATTTTTCCATTTAAAAGAGTTTACTTTCTTATCATAATGAAGTTAATTCATAGTTGGTCAAAATACTAGGAGCAACATTTCAAGCATGATGGAAATTGGATCTTCTGACTTTTAAAAAGATAAAACTCACCTAGAGATTAACGTACGTGTTGTTCTGCACTAAAAAAAAAACATAATCAGTTAACATTTTTGAGCAGTTATGATTTCTGGGTTTTGAAATAGTTATGCTACAACTCACAAGGTTAATGACATCCTTATCTTCCACCTTCCAAGTGAAGTGAAGTGAAGTTTAACATCTTACTGCTTGTACCATGTGCTCTTAATGCATCAAAATAGTAATGCATCAGTTTAACAAGTTAGTGCCTAATTTGGTAGCAGACACATGATTACCCCATCAACACAGTAATACCAAATTAACACCATAATCATGGATTACCGCATCCATATATACAAGCAACCCCATCAACATAGCAAGACGTCCTTGCTGGCAGAACTGTTGTATTGTATCCTTCAAAAGAGGAGTCTACTTATATGTCTTCACTGCTGTTTTCATTCAAAAGAGGGGTCTGATTGCCTCTTGATTCCAAGCTTCTCGCTTCAATATCTTTGGATTTTCCCCATAATACAGCATAGAACCCAACAACAATCACAGTAGCACCAACCAGACTGCATTCAAATACAACAATCAAATTACGTTTTAATACAATCCAAAAGAGAGGTAAACAACCTACCTTCCAAGATAGAATGCATCTCCAAGAAAGATAACACCTATAATCACTGATATGACAATTCCTATAGGCTTGAACATGGAAACAAAAACAGGCCCTGTCTGGTGCAAACACCATGTAGCAATACCAACTTGAAATGCATAGCCAACGATTCCCTGGGAATGTTTACTGATTAAGATTCAGGCTTCAAGGTAAAAATGATGCATACTTACTAGTTCTAACCTGTACTTTAATCTTAATATATATACTACTCACTGTTCTGAGAATGAATATAAGCAAAAAGCGGTGTGAAGTTGATGTATCTAGTCGAAGATACATCAATTTCATTGCCGCTTTTTGCTTATATTCTCAGAACGGAGGGAGTATTTTGATTACCCAGTATAAAACTGCTAGCAACCTAAACTTAGGTTCCAAGCTCCAAGCACTGATGTCTCTTTCCACAACCAAACAGGTGACAGCAGACAGAATGGTCACAAAGAAGCAATAAAAGAATACAACAATCAACTCTGCTGGATATTTCTTAAGAACAGAAGCCTGAAATATAGCCAATTATAATTAACCAATCAGAATTTTGGTACCATGCAGATAGAAATCACAGATGATGAAATCTCAACTATTACTTGTTTATATCACCTGTACAATAAGAAATGCTGAAGCCATTACACAATCAGCTGCAAGAAATAATCCTCCGACTATCCAATTAGAGTCTTGCGAGAAAACTGGCTTCTGAGTTGAGTTTGCAGGTGATAGTCCCTTCAAAAGTGCAGTACCTTTGTATAAAGTTGCAATAAATGCACCAGAAATTGATACTATTGTTCCCAATGATTTTGCTAGACTGCTAGAGCTTCCCCAATTTAATTGTTCCATTCTGAATCCAAGGAATGGGTGAAGGAATAATTGAACAAAAAATGGTTATTCAAGGAACACATGAACTAAATGCAATTCCATACATACAAGTTGAGACACATAATTTCACAAGCTACTTTCAATTGATAGCTAAAACTAATGTCTGCAGAACTAATATTTTAATCCAAATTCTATGTTCACATACACTGACTCAACGTTAGAGGAAATATGATTTTTACACTGCTGTTCTTCAAACAACTAGCACCGGACCAAGAAATAAACTATACATATCGGAAGTCTGAAGAGAGTGATGATAATTCAAAAGAAAAGGGAAACTTATAGTTAATGGTGATAGTTACTAGATAATAAGAAGATGAACCTAAAAAGAACAGCAAGTATGAAGGTAAAACCAGGAAGAAGATTGAGCATGGATGTGCCAAGTGTTGCTGAGCTGTAGTAAATCCCAACGTACCCAAAACCTGCGCCAGATAACTGAAAGTAAACTAACAAAACCATATTTCTGGTATTAGAATTCCAGTAATTGCCTCGGACTCGCATATAAAAAGAATAAACAACTTTTTAGATTCATTGAAAAAGTGATAAAAAAAACAATTGAATTTACAAGTTGAAGAGGAATGGTGAACTTGCCCGAGTAGTGCAATTAAAAAGAATCCAAAAAGTGCAGAAAAAGTGATTGGAGGACGTTGAGTTGTGTGGATGAAGAAGGAAGAGGGAAGAAGAATGAGGGAAGCGATAGCATTAGAGTAGAAAATGAATACGAAGCTGGTCATTCCTTGTGCCATAACTTGTTTGCTAATTATGAGTAATCCAACTTGAGCAAACTCTGCAATAATCATTCCCACAAAAGGAACTATCACCTTCCCCATTTCTCACTTACTCTGCTCCTTCACTCTCCAAATTTTTGGTCTAAAATCTAAATCCAACTTCTCTCTTCTTTGTGGCACTCTTAAATTACAATATTTTTTAAGTACAAAATTATAATATGTAATTATATCAAAAAATATATTATAATATGTTATACTTGTACACTAGTGGTACTCCTTCTTGGACTGAAAAGATATTTTTTTAGTTTACACTTCAACAAGAGATTCCTTTAATTAAAAAGTAATTTAACACGTCAACAATCTTTGTCATGATTTAGGTTCCGAGATAGAGTCCCCAAGAAAAAAAATATCTATGAGGCTATGACCACGATTGTTAAGTGATAATTAGTCAATAAAACAGTATATTAGAGCTGTTAGCAGTATGTCAGTAGAATATATCTGGTTTAGCAGTTAGTTTCCAGTTGTGTTAGTTTGTAACTGATGTAAAATAACTTGTTTGTTATTCTGTTAGAAACTGAATAACTGAATTGTAATTGCTCTACCCTATATAATGGGATAATCAATGAATACAATGATATGATTTTCCCTCAATTTACTTTCTAGTCTTTACATTTGGTATCTAGAGCTTAAAAGAGAGAGGGACCTAAAAGAAATTCAAGAATCATCGAGCTTGTAGCTATGGCGGAGAAGGAGACCAACGGAAACTACATGCACGCATCAATTCCCAAATTTGATGGGCATTATGAGCGGGCGATGCTCATGGAGAATCTTCTTCGCCCAAAGAATTTGGAGCATCGTTGAAGGTGGAATACAGAAGGTATCGGCGCGCCGCAATTTGAAAGCACCAAAGCAAATGAAGAAGGAAAATTGAAAGATCTCGAAAGCGAAACTACTGTTTCAATCGATTGAGAGAGATCATCGAAACAATTCTTGATAAAGAATCATCCAAGAAGCGATTTGGGAGTCAATGAAGCGAAATTCCAAGGAACAACCAAGGTGAAAAGATCACAATTGCGTGCGGCAAAGAGAGAATTTGAATTGCTTGGTATGAAAGATGAAGAAACCGTCTCAGAATACTTTGGAAGAACTCTTGCCATTGTCAATAAGATGAAGATCTATGGAGACAAGGTAGATCAAGGTGAAATTGTTGAAAAGGTAATGAGGTCAATGCCTGAAAAATTCAACTATGTCATAAGCGAAGAATTGATTAAGGAAATGATGTAACAAAGATGACAGTAGATGAACTACAAGGGAGTCTCCTGGTACATGAGCAAAGAATGTTTCCTAAGAAGGAAGAAGAACAAGTCTTGAAAGTGAGTAGTGCTGGCAGAGGCTCTGCTAGAGGAAGGGGACGCAATTCTGTAAGAGGAGGAAGAGGCAGAGGCAGAACATCATACAAAGATAACTTGGAATGTCATAGATGCAAAAAATTAGGACATTTTGCATATGAATGTCCCAATGGTGAAGAGAATGCACATTATGCAAGAAATAAATGAAGATGAAGAATGGCTTTTGATGGTGGCTATAGAATCTGCAATTGAAAGAATTGAAAGAATCTGGTATCTGGATTCAGGGTGCAGCAACCACATGTGTGGTGAGAAAGAATGGTTCTCAATGCTTGATACAACCTTCAGAGAATCGGTGAAACTAGGGGATGGTTCAAGAATAACTGTAGAAGGTAAAGGCCTTCGTGAAATTGCGTGTGAAAGGAATGACATTGGTAGTAATGAGATGTTTACTACATTCCAAAGCTAAAAACAATCGATTAGCCTTGGACAATTGCAAAGAAGACCGAATTGTCAATTACCTTGCATCAAGATCAACTTGAAGTTCACCACTCGGATAAAGGGACTCATCATCACTTCAAGAATGACCAAGAATAAGTTGTTTCTGTGAAGGCCATCGCGATATCTTCATCATGTATGCATTTTCATGCAAAGGAAGATGTGTCTTACTTATGGCATAGAAGATATGGTCATCCGAACATGAAGAGTTTGAAAGAAATGGCTCAAAAGAACATGGTTAAAGGTCTTCCGAGAAATCAAGGACTCGAGAAAGAAATTGTGATGATTGCATGAAAGGCAAGCGACGAAATGAATTTCCAAAATCATCAAATGGAAAGCTAGCGAACAAGCTTGAATTAGTCCACTCGACATTTGTGGACCAATTACACGAGAATCCAAAGTGGAAAAAGAAGGTATATTCTTACTTTTATTGATGATTTGTTAGGAAAACTCGGGTCTATTTCTTAAAAGAAAAGTCTGTTTGCCGACTCTTGTTTCAAGGAGTTTAGAACACTAGTTGAGAAGGAATGTGGAAAAAGTATAGTTTGCCTTAGAACCGATAGAGGGGGGAATTTACCTCTAGTGAATTTAATGAGTCTTGCACCACAAATGGAATTAAAAGACAATTAAGCTGCTGCATATAGTCCTCGTGAGAATGACATAATTTGAAAGAAAGAATAGGACTTTGATGGAAATGACGAGAAGCTTGCTTGCAGCAAATCTATTCTAAAAGTTTTTGGCACAAGCGATAAATTGGGCATTTATCTAATAAATAGAAGTCCTCTTTGTGATATTAAAGAATGTAACTCTGAAGAAGCTTGGAAAGAAGAAAAACCCGATGTTAGTCACCTTAGAGTATTTGGATGCATAGCAAATGTTCACATTCCTAGTGTTATGAGAAAGAAAATAGATGATAAGAGTGTAAGGTGCATCTTCTTAGGAGTAAGCCTTGAATCAAAAGCATATAGATTGTATGATCCTATTTCAAAGAAAATTGTTGTGAGTAGAGATGTAATTTTCTCTGAAAATGAAAAATGGAATTGGGGAGCAGAATCTAGAAATGATACAGATACCAGAGGTATTGAGGAGAATGAAGGAGAAACTGTAAGAGCAAGAAGTGACAGTGAAAGAATAAGAAATGAAAGTGAAACAGAATTTTCTGCAGAAAGACAACAAGACAATCTCTTTGCTAGCTCATCTCGAGATGAAACTACGAGAAATGATGAAGAAGAGACCTTGGAACCAAGAGTAAGAAAGCCTCCTGTCTGGCTAAATGACTTTGACACCTCTTATTTTTGCAAAATTGATGATGAAACCAATGATCTAATGAGCTTAGCTATCATGAGTTCAATGGATGATCCAATCACCTATGAACAAGCAGCTATTCATGATGTGTGGAGAAAGGCTATGGATGCTGAAATACAATCCATAGAAATAAATAAGACTTGGAAACTCACTCCTCTACCTAAAGGTGCTAAAAGGATTGGAGTGAAATGGATTTATAGGACTAAGTTCAATGAAGCAGGAAAAATAGAGAAGCACAAAGCAAGGTTGGTAGCTAAGGGGTACTCTCAAACACATGGGATTGACTTTGATGAAGTGTTTGCTCCGGTTGCTCGATGGGATACTATAAGATGTATATTAGCGATTCTTTGCTTTGAGAAAATGGACAAGATATCAACTTGATGTGAAGAGTGCCTTCCTCATGGTGAACTCCTAGAAGAAGTTTATGTAGACCGACCACAAGGATACACTGTAAAAGGAAGAGAAAGTGAAGTTTACAGGTTGCAAAAGGCTTTGTATGGATTAAAACAGGCCCCCAGGGCCTGTACAACAAGATTGAATCATAATTTTGGTGAACAAGGATTTGTGAAATGTCCATATGAACACACATTGTTCACAAAGCATGATGAAAATGGAAAGCTATCGATCTTAAGTGCGTATGTAGATGATTTGATTTTTCTTGGCAAAAGCAACAGAGACATGTTTGAGGAATTCAAAGCCTCAATGAAGAAAAGGTTTGACATGACAGACTTAGGGAGGATGAGATACTTCCTAGGTGTTGAAGTGGTTCAAGGTAACAATGGAATTTTCATAAGGCAAAAGAAATATGCTCAAGAAAGTGCAGAGGTTTGAAATGCGAGAACTCTAAACCTGTCAAGACTCCAATTGTGACTGGTACAAAGTTGTCTAAGAGTGATGAGGGAAAGATGGTTGATGGGATTGTATATAAGCAAATTGTAGGGAGTCTTATATACCTCACTGCTACAAGACCAGATATAGCCTTTGCAGTAGGCTATGTCAGTAGATTCATGGAGAAACCGGTTGAGAAACACTTGATGGCAGCCAAGAGAATCATAAGATATGTGCAAGGAACAAGTGATTTTGGAATCCTATATAGAAAGGAGGATCGATAAGCTTGAGATATACTCACGGCGGTGACTATCTTTGGAGATCAAGATGATCGAAGAAGCACATCTGGAAATGTATTCTTGTTAGCTAATGTTGCGGTGTCCTGGTGTTCTAGGAAGCAGCCTATTGTAACGTTGTTAACAATCAAGCGAAATTCATAGCAATTTTGCTTGGTGTGTCGCTCAAGGAATGCGGTTAGGCGGAATTCTCAAAGAAGCTCGGGTTTAATCATCAAGACAGTATGGTGATTCTATGTGACAATACATCAACAATCAAGCTCTCTAAAAATCACGTGATGCATGGTGAAGCAAGCACATTGATGTGAGGTTTCATTTCCTTAGAGAATTGAGCAAGGAAGGAAAAATCGAGGTGATACAATGTGTGACTCGAGAATCGTGTGGCGAGATGTGATGACAAAAGCTCTCAAGCTTGAGACTTTTGAGAAGTTCGTAAATCAACTAGGAATGTGCAAAATCATCGAATTAAAGCGAGTATGTGAAGACATATCAGTTTAAGGGAGGATGTTAAGTGATAATTAGTCAATAAAACAGTATATTAGAGTACATTAGCGGTATGTCGAAGAGAATATATCGGTTTAGCGATTAGTTTCGATTGTGTTAGTTTGTAAGCGATGTAAAATAGCTTGTTTGTTATTCGTTAGAAACTGAATAACTGAATTGTAATTGCTCTACCCTATATAATGGGATAATCAATGAATACAATGATATGATTTTCCCTCAATTTACTTTCTAGTCTTTACAACGATTGCAAACACTATTTAG
The DNA here is from genome assembly GCA_020916435.1 of Oxytropis ochrocephala. Classification (NCBI taxonomy): domain Eukaryota; kingdom Viridiplantae; phylum Streptophyta; class Magnoliopsida; order Fabales; family Fabaceae; genus Oxytropis; species Oxytropis ochrocephala. The sequence continues at coordinate 17,822,790 of CM037089.1, read as the reverse complement.
ACACAGGATTATCATTCAGAGTAAAAAAAAAAAGAGATAACACTTCAAAAATATACAGTGAAAATTATCTGGATGCAGAAATAGATTAAGTGGATTCCATAAGATCAAGAATATTCGTGTTCTATATAGGAATTAAATCACATCACTTCCTATTCCTAATACGGTAATGCCCAACAATAGCTGGCAGTGTCTATGCTACTACAGTACTGGCAGGCAGGTAAGTAGAAAAACTGGAAAATATCACAATTCTTGATAGAACTCATCGGTGAGAAAGAAGAAAAGTGAAAATATGAAATTATATTGATGATAAGAATTACGTTTACATCAAGTGACACAAGACTGACTTATATAGTAAATGATAACTGTTGGAAGATCATGAAGCTCATTGCACGCGAGAGAGGAAGAAATCGAGAGAGAAGAAGCGCGCGAAAGTTTGTTGTAACAGAATTTGAAAAATCTGTTTTATTCACTATGGTTACTGTTACATTGATAACAGTTGGGTATTTATACCCGATACCAAAATACTACTAAATTGCAATCCTACCCCTACAATACTAGATTATTCCACACATTCAACACACCCCCTTCAGCTAGTTGTTAATAATTTGGCAAGTGTACCAAATCGTACAAGTAGTAAAACCGGTAATTACCGGGATATCGTCCTCAAGGATCGAGTTAATCTACTAATTACGTTAACAATTACTAATTGGAACCAAATTGAAAAGGGTATGTTTGAAGGGGTTGAGTATGTGAAGCTTTCGAAATAAAGCGATAAAATATTTTTGGAATTTTTGTAAATAAAGTTAAACTAAAAACGTTAATGAATTACGATAAGAATGAAAGCTAGGGATGAACGTCGTTTGGTTTCGCACTATGTAACTGGTCTAACATCAAGGATACCTCTCTCTATATTTTGCTACCGAATTCGTTATAATAACCAAGTCCTAATTCCTTAGGTAACTAGTCCTTTATAGATTAATAAAACTCCTAATTCCTTAGGTAATCCTAATAATCTATAAGCCTTAAACGCTAGAGTTCGCACGTACAACAATCCGAAGAATATTCCTAAGCTACGAATTGCAAGAATTGAAAGTCTACGATTCAAATATAATAATTTCCATTAAAATACCGAATAAAATAATTTCACAATTTCCCAATTGTAAATCAGTTCAAACTAAATTCCAATTCACAGAATATGAGAGAGAAACAATAAAACACAGTTAATACCAGCTACCTAGTGCTCTATCAAATTCAATTCATCCCTAACAGGAGGGTTTAGTTACACATGATGAAAGATAAGAAGAAAAGAGAATTACAAGATAATATTGATGAAGATAATGGCATTAGAGAGCTCAAATCTTGTTCCCAAGGCTTGATCCTTCAATGGCGGAATGCTGCCACTCGTTTCCTCTCGTATGCTAGGGCTCCCAATTGATCAAAAACGCCCCCCGGTTCACGCGACCTTACGTATTTGAAGAAGCGTGACTTGCGCGCCATCTTGCGCTGCAGCGCAAACTTACGCGCAAGATGGCCAAGGCTTGATCAAGGATCGCGCGCCATCTTGCTTGCGCGCGTCCTCAGCGTAACCTCGTGCGCACACCTCTCGCGAATGACGAAACTTTTGAGAGTTAGAGCGACTATCCGCGCGCCTTCTTGCGCGCTCTCTCGCGCGCCGGTGTGTGCGCCTCGGTGGGGATCTTCCAAAACCTTGTCTTTGTTGAATCCACTCGACCGCGATGCTTTGTCTTTTCGATCCACCTAGTCACCGGGCAACACAAAATCACACAACCCAGCGATAAGCAACTGCGTAACAAGCAATTCACAACAAACACGATTTGTTCACAAAACACACCAATTAAGCACATCCATCATCAATATTGTGTAAAAACTCTTTAAAAACCGATGAAGATCATCATGTGATGAGGTTCATCACAACCCCAACTTGAACTTTTGCTTGTCCTCAAGCAAAGCTCGACTCGACTCACAATGAAACAACTCAAAGTCAACAAGCAATCATATAAGAATTCAACTTTCACTCAAACACATAGGAGCGGGTTGAGCGACAACTTTCAGATTGGCTCAAAAGCAACTCCTCGTGATAATGTCACCTGGTACAACTATGCTCAAAAGTGAGTGTGTGACATTTAACTCGATGAGAACTTAGCTATTTTCAAAATGACATTAACTAGGACTAGAGGGCTTTCTTCCGAGCACGCCAAAGATTGGTTCAAGATAAAGGGTAGGCTCACACTTCCACATAAGACCGAGGACTTGAATCGACAAAGGGTCTTAGATAGGCATTTCGGATCAAATCGGTGCATACTCTATTTCAACACACACACGCACCATTTACGCCAAACTTTGTACTGCACCCATTTAGAACTTTAACATTTAGATTCACTTATCATTGCATTGGGAACTTTAACCTTTAGAACACACTTGTGGATTTTTCCACTTATTCACAACACTTTAACACTTTAACACACACGGCATACACTACAACATGCACGGGTAAAGACGCTGCGGTGTTGCACTCACGCACACTAACACCACACACACACGGCATACACTACAGCGTTACGGGTAGAGCGTTGCGATCTTCGCACTCACACCACACTTTACACAAACACATGCGCGACCATCCTACAATCTTCCTGCTGACCTTGTAGTGCATGAAGTAGTCCCCAACTTAGCTTCTACGGCTACCCTAGATCTTTAGTACAAATTTGGCGAGACGCATGGTCCACCAACAAAGCTAGCCAAGCTAAGACATCCCTAGGTTCACTAGTTCGAGTGAGATAATGCTAGAGGTGTAGAAACAATTTGTACCAAGTCAACTACCACCGGGAACTAATCTCACAATTCCTCACCAATTCATCACTAAGTTTTGCTCAACCGTTCAATTTTTTTTTTTTTTTTTTTACATAAAATCATTACATGATTGCTTTATTGAACTTTGAAGACACAAAACAAGACACAACTAACACAAAACCGTAGGTCCTCCCCCCCACTTGAACACAGCAGTGTCCTCACTGCAAAAATAATGGGGAAGGCCTACGTACAGACACCAATGCAAAATAAAATCAAAAGAAACTACGACTAACAGGAGAACATCAAACTACACAATAATCAGCTAAAGAGATAGAGAATGAGAGATAAAACCAGAGTCTACTGTGGTGGTCCCTGGAAGATGTCAGCCTCAGGGTCCAGCTGTCCTCCATTCTGCGATGCAATGGCTCTCCAAAGCGCTCTCATCCCAAACCTATGCTCCTCCTGACCTCTCCTCAAATCACCCACTGCTTTGTAATATCTCTCGCTCGACTGCCGCATTATCGCGTCAATCCCGCCTCCATCCATTGAAAATCTGCGGTAAGACGGCCCCATACCAAATTCCTCAAAAGTAAAGCTCGGCATTTGCCCATACATGCGCATGAACTCGGGATGCTCCTCCTTTCTTTGGGGTGTTCTTGCTTGATCACCAGTTGTTGCATTCTCTGGCGAAGCCTCAGAGCGAATCCAATGAGCGATAGCAGTAAAGCCCCGGGAGGATAGTGTCTTCATTGGGCTCTGCAACCACACCCTCTTTCTCACAGAGCAGGGCGACAAGGCTAGCATGCCTCCAATAGCTCGGTAAGTCCCCATCCTTGAATTCGGCCAAAGTCTTTGATCTCTTGCTCCGATACCTACCAATATTGCAGTTTCTCCTCATAATGCAAGAAAGCGAGAAGCGGCCGGTAGATGTTGACTCCGTTTGGTTGGAGCGGGGCAGAGTGTAGATAACACAAATGCTGCCCACCCTCTAGCAGCTGGGGTGAGCGACTTAACAAGAATCTTCTGAGGCGCGCCTGCAGCGTTCCTCACCCAATCCTCATTCTCCTTACAAAGAGCAGCACGGATCTCCTCCGCTCGGTCAGGATCCTCCTGAATAGTAATCTGTCATTTCTCCCCTAACCGACAGATCACCTCCTCATTATCCGCTATGCCAAATAAAGCATTAATGGTCAAGGGCATCAAAGCGGACGTTTTCACCCCGCACATAAGTTGTCTTCTTCCTAAACCTCCTCTCCCCCTCATCCGCAGGTCGAGGAAACACATTGGTGAAAAACTCGAAGGTCAACGCCTTACTTGCCCTCTTGGGATATGAAACTAGACGCTCCCAACCCCGGTTTGAAATATTTTTCCGGATGTCCTCAAACTCACCGGGGGCTAATTTAAGGGCCTTCTCCTTGATGAACTTGCCCCCCGGGTTAATTGTTTCAAAAAACCTTTCACAACCAAAAGACCTAAACCTCTGGAGGTCAAACTCGGGAGGAGTGCGGAAGTTGTTGCACGGTGAATGGCCATCTTCTTCCTCCTTCCTTGCGACCATGTCCACGCACACACAAACCAACAACAACGGCGCACATTTTGCCAAGTTAGTGCCACTCAACCAATATGCACTCCTCCCTCTCAATGTGACATTTTTACTCAATGAGGAGTGCGTTTCCATCTCTAATTGATCAACCAAAATTGAAATGACAAGTTGTGGTGGACAAAACAAGTGAATTATTCAAAAAATCTCATTCGGGCATTTTATCAAACACCCTATGTGCACCTTTGTTTGGTTCAAAACAACAAATTTTCAAGACTTGTATCCACCACAACCATATCATTTAATGATGAACAACGAGAATATAATGACTCTCCAACAATGTCCTGCATAAAAAGGTTGGATAAAAACTTGATTTTTCTTTGATAGTATAAGAGAGAATTCATATCCATTAGAGAAAGGAAGAGTAAACTTACTTGATTAGATGATGAAACGGGCAGTAGGGGATGAGAATGCAAGGTACAAGGAGCCAACTCAACTATTAGAACGAAAAAAATAGGGAAGAAATCACGAAACCCTAGCACTTTGGAGTGAAGTCTGCGCGCGGAGAATTCTTTGCGTAAAATGCGTGTAGCAAAGCGAGCCCCGAATAAATACTATGGGTTGCGCGGCGTAGCGCAACAGACGCAGCGCAAAACGACGCGCAAGGCACTTTGTGTTACGCACGCAATAACTCCAACACGCGCGCCCATCTTTGCAGCGCAGCTGATGCGATGGCGCACAATTAATTAATAGCAATCCTACGAAGTTTTCGTGGTTCCGGGCACCGAGTGGCGCGCGCAGCGCAAGTTGACGCGCAAAAGCGCGCAATCAGACAAAAAAATGAGTGAATTGATGTTGTGTTCCCTAAGTGTCTAAATATGAAACCTAAATGCGAAATAAATAAAAGATAAGGGAAGAAAATTGGGTTGCCTCCCAATAAGCGCTTCTTTAACGTCACTAGCTTGAGCGGCACACAGTTCTCGAGGATCACTTAAAACCAATGCCACCTTCTCTCTTTCTATCACCTCTCCTAAGTAGGGCTTCAACCTCTGCCCGTTTACCTTGAAGGATCTTTTTGATTCAGGCTCTTCCACTTCAATTGCTCCATAAGGAGTGACTTCCTTAACAACAAAAGGCCCTGACCATTTTGATTTCAGCTTCCCTGGAAAAAGCTTGAGTCTTGAATTGAATAATAGCACTTGCTGACCAGGATGAAACTCTTTCCTTGAGATGTTCTTGTCATGATAAGCCTTCATTCTCTGCTTGTAGATTTTATTGTTTTCATAAGCTTGCAGACGCAACTCATCTAATCCATGCAGTTGTAGGATTCTCTTATCTCCACAGGCTGAAGTGGTGAAGTTCAGAAATTTTAGAGCCCAGTATGCCTTATGCTCCAGCTCAACCGGCAAATGGCAAGCTTTACCATAAACCAATTGATATGGAGACATGCCTAATGTCTGTGTAGAAGGTCATTCTATATGCCCAAAGCGCATCATCTACCTTTAATGACCAATCTTTTCTTGAGCTTCCCACGGTCTTTTCTAAAATCCTCTTGATTTCTCTGTTTGAGACCTCTGCTTGACCATTACTCTGAGGGTGATAAGGAGTTGTCACTTTATGTGTAACACCGTACTTAGAAAGCACATTATTGAGTTGAGTGTTACAAAAGTGGCTACCCCCGTCACTAATTAGGACTCTTGGCACACCGAATCTAGAGAAGATATTCTTCTTCACAAATTTAACCACCGTTTGGGAATCACTCTTGGCGTAGCAGCAAGAGCTTCCAACCCACTTGGAAACATAGTCAAGCGCCACTAATATATATTCACGGTTGTAAGAGGGTGTGGAATGGTCCCATGAAATCTATTCCCAAAGAATCAAATACTTCTACTTCAAGGATGGGGTTCAATGGCATCTCCCCCTTCGTGAAATATTGCCGATCCTCGGCATTTGTCAGCGATTTTTCACGTATTCATGTGCATCCTTGAAGAGGATGGCAAGAAAAACGAGTTGAAGAACCTTTGCGGTGTGCGTTCTCCATTATAGTGCCTCCACGAGGAGAGTCATGATGCGAGAGAATGCTTTTACTTTGGCACTGGATACACATCTTCTTAGTAGTCCATCGATCACCGATCTTGTAGAGATAAGTGGTCATCCCACGAGTAATGGTTGGCATCATGGAGGAATTTTTCTTTTCTTTGCCATGTGAAATCTTGGGAGGACCTTGCTTGAATTTTGCCTTATAATTTGCAATGTCGGCAAACCGTGGTCTTTCTACAATGGCAAGCAATTTTTCATCGGAAACTCTTCCGAGAATCTCTTTTGATAGATCGGTTACCTCTTTGTTTTCTAACCTTGACAAGTGATCGCGACCACATTCTCGCTCCCTTTCTTATCCTTAATTTCGGATCAAATTCCTGCAAAAGCAAGATCCATCTAAGGAGTCGAGCTTAGACTCGCCTTGGTTAGAGATACTTAATTCTTTGCATGGTCGATAAACACAACAACTTTTGAGCCAATTAAATAGGAACGAAACTTTTCCAATGCAAATACTATGGCTAGCAATTCTTTTTGGTTGTTGCATAGTTAACTTGATTTTCATTCAAAACCTTGCTAGCATAATATATGGCATGAAAGAATTTCTCGATCTACCCCAATACAAGACTCCACTGCGTAATCACTAGCATCACACATGAGCTCAAGCGGAGCATCCCAATTTGGGGCTACTATGGTGGAGCGAGAGACTAGTTTTTCCTTTAAAATATTGAATGCACTCGGACAATCGAAGATCAAAACAAATTCGGTCTCTTTAACAAGTAAATTGCATAAAGGTTTTGCAATTTTGGAGAAGTCTTTTATGAAACGTCGATAAAAAGCGGCGTGTCCTAAAAACTTCTCACTCCTTTAACATTGAGAGGCGGAGGTAACTTTTCTATAACTTCGATTTTTGCTTGGTCAACCTCGATGCCTTTTGAAGAAATTTTATGGCCAAGTACAATGCCTTCCTTGACCATAAAGTGGCATTTTTCCCAATTTAAAACTAAATTGGTTTGCAAAGACATCGTTTTAAAACCGCATCAAGGTTAGCTAAGCAAGAATCATAATTAGGACCAAAAACAGAAAAATCGTCCATAAATACCTCAATTGAATTTTCTATCATATCAGAGAATATAGAAAGCATGCACCTTTGAAAAGTTGCTGGGGCATTGCACAACCCGAAGGGCATCCTCCGATATGCGAACACACCGAAAGGACATGTGAAAGCTGTCTTCTCTTGATCTTCAGGGTCCACTGCGATCTGGTTGTATCCAGAGTATCCATCCAGAAAGCAATAGAAAGCTTGTCCAGCTAGTCTCTCCAACATCCGATCCATGAGCGGCAAAGGAAGTGGTCCTTCCTAGTTGCTTGATTTAACCTTCGGTGAGTCAATGCACATCCTCCAACCGATGAATGATCGAAGTCGGAATCGATTCGTTTTTATCATTCTTCACTACCAGTCATACCACCCTTCTTAGGTACCACATGAACCAGGACTTACCCATGAGGTACATGCGAGATAGGATAAATCATACCAGGCCTCACAGGAGCTTCAACACTTCCTTGCGCACAACCTCTTTCATGGTAGGATTTAATCTCTCGTGAAATTTGAATTACAGGTTTGAACTCTTCTTCCAACTTGATCTTATGCATGCAAAAGTCTGGGCTTATCCCCTTAAGATCGGAGATAGTCCAACCTAATGCATTTTTGTTGCTTCTTAGTACTCGCATTAGCTTCTCTTCTTCCAATTTGGTCAAAGAGCTACTAATGATAGCTGGATGAAGATCATTACCTTCAAGGAACACGTACTTGAGATGAGAAGGGAGTTGTTTCAATTCAGGGGTCTTTTTCTCAGGACTCCCCTATCTATCTCTTCCTCTTCTTTGAGACATTCTCTACTTGAGAAGCTTCAAATTGCCGGATACATTCTTCTATTTCACTACCCAGATGCTCGTCTGCTTCTTCAATGGCATTTACAATTACATTCTCTAATGGAAGAGATGGCACATCCTGTCTGAAGGTCTCTTTTATAGAATTATCAATCATATCTACCCAAGAAATCGCATCCTTTGTCATCCGGATGACGATAGCTTCAAAAACACTAAAAGTAATTTTCTCATCCTGGAATCTTAAGATCAGTTTACCTTGTTGCACATCAATAAGGGCTCGCCCTGTGGCTAAGAATGGCCTACCCAAGATAAGTGGTACTTCAGCATCCTCTTCCATGTCAAGGATCACAAAGTCTACTGGAAACATAAATTTATCAACTCTAACAAGAACGTCTTCTAACACTCCATAAGGGTATTTTACCGATCTATCAGCAAGTGTTAGTGACATCCTAGTGGGTTTTACCTCACCACCACCCAGTCTCTTAAGCATAGACAATGGCATAAGATTAATGCTAGCCCCCAAATCACAAAGGGCTTTGCCAACAGCAATGTCGCCAATTGCACATGGAATGGTGAAGTTTCCCGGATCCTTCATTTTCTGGGGAAGCTTCCTCTGGATGATGGCACTGCATTCTTCTGTTAAAGCCACAGTTTCGTCCTCTTTAAATTTCCTCTTCTTTGTCAGAAGCTCCTTCATGAATTTAGCATATACGGGCATCTGTTCTAGAGCTTCTGCGAAGGGTATGTTGATTTGTAGCCGCTTGAAAATTTCCATGAACTTAGAGAACTGCTCATCTTTTTGATTTTTCTTGCTAGCTTGCGGATCGGCAACTTGACTTCTTTGAGAAGGTGTCTTGAGTTTCTCTTGTACTGCACATCAAAAGACAAATTGTTTTTCGTTAGCGTTAGACTTCACACCTTCTTCACTTCCCTTACTCGACTCATTTTCGACTTCTCCATTCTTTTCATTTTCAATCGACACCTTTCTTTCACAATTTACAGCTGGGGTTGACAACTCCCGACCACTTCTTAATGAGATGGCTTTAGCGATTCATTCCCGGGTTGTCAACCGTATTATTTGAAAAATCCCTTTGTTAGAAGATTCAAGAAGTTGTTTTGATAATCGCCAATCTCGAGTTTCTAGATTCTTTATAGATGCTTCATGATTTTTCTCCATACTCTTCATGGCTCGCTCTTGTGATTGAAAAGTAGTCTTGGTCATTTGCATGAACCCGAGTTAAAGCATTTTCCAATTGAGAAGGTTGTCTTTGTTGTTGCGAAGATGGTGAGAGGCTGTTGTTGTTAGGTTGAACAATTTGCATCATTATTTTTCCATGAGAAGTTGGGATGATTCTTCCACCGAGGATTATAGGTGTTAGAATATGGATTCCCTCCTCCTTGTTTACGATAATTGCCCATGAAATTGACTTGTTCAATGGAATCTCCATGAGTTCGCGCAATCACCTTCATGAGCTTCTCTACCACAATAATTACATGCGGCTTGGTGTCTAACGCTTGAGCGATCGTAGGAGTTTGAGATCCCCCTAGCAAAGCAGCAGCTAATTGCTTAGTGAGCGCTTCAATTTGGAGCGACATGACCTTCTGTTGAGCCAGCACAGCACTATTAGCGTCCAACTCTAACATCCCGGGTTTCTTTGTTGCCCCTCTATCATTTTGCAGACGGTACTCATTAGAAGCCATATGCTCTACCAATTGTTTGGCTTCTTCAGCAGTTTTGGTACCTAAAGATCCTCCAGCTGAGGCATCTAGCATCATCCTTGTTTGAGGACGCAAACCATGACAGAAGGTTTGCAATTGAACAAACTCATCAATTCCATGCGAAGGACATCTTTTTAATAGAAGTTTAAACCTTTCCCACGCATCATACAAAGACTCTGAATCCCCTTGCTCAAAATTTGATATCTCGGCCCGTTTCTTGATGAACTTAGAAATTGGGAAAAACCTTTCGAGAAATTTGCTCTCTAGATCACCCCAATTGTTGATAGTTCCTGCTGGGATAGTGTTGATCCAGTCTTTAGCCCTGCCAGTCAAAGTATACGGGAAGAGACGTAATTTTTTACGATCGATCGTCGGACACTCCAAGCAGGATTTGTGGACCCACAAATTTCATAAAATTGGAACAAGTCTTTGATTCGGGTCTTGACGATCGAGAACCAGAGAATTGTTACGATTTCAAGGCATTGAGGATTGAGGACTTGATCTCAAATGCCACAGCTCCCACGAGTTGGAAGGTATAAGCTTGGGCGCCTTGATTTCTTCTACCAAAGTCACCAAGAGTACTGAGCAAGCGGATTGTCTCCCATGACTTGAGTTACAGATTGGTTGCACAGAGTTTCTCGGTTGCTACTTGTTTTTCTCTTTGCTTTCTTAACCTTGCTTCTTTCCGATTCGCTTGCGTTTTCTCGATCTCTCGGATTGTAGTAGAGTAAATCTTTAGGATCTCTTGTTCCACGCATGCAATGAAAACAACAAGAACTAAGACAAGTGTCAAAGCAAGCAGTATAATAAATAAAAATCAAGAAAAACTACAACTGAAATAAATTGTTGTATATACGGGTTCGAATTATGATTGCCTTGAAATAATTAGTAAATCAATTTCGATCCCAACAGCGGCGCAAAAACTTGTTAATAATTTGGCAAGTGTACCAAATCGTACAAGTAGTAAAAAACCGTAATTACAGGGATATCGATCCTCGAGGATCGAGTTAATCTACTAATTACGTTAACAATTACTAATTGGAACCAAATTGAAAGGGTATGTTTGAAGGGGTTGGTTGTGAAGCTCGAAATAAAGCGATAAAATATTTTTGGAATTTTTGTAAATAAAGTTAAACTAAAAGCGTTAATGAATTACGATAAGAATGAAAGCTAGGGATGAGCGTCGTTTGGTTTCGCACTATGTAACCTGGTCTAACATCAAGGATACCTCTCTATATTTTGCTACCGAATTCGTTATAATAACCAAGTCCTAATTCCTTAGGTAACTAGTCCTTTATAGATTAATAAAACTCCTAATTCCTTAGGTAATCCTAATAATCTATAAGCCTTAAGCGCTAGAGTTCGCACGCACAACAATCAGGAGAATATTCTAAGCTACGAATTGCAAGAATTGAAAGTCTACGATTCAAATATAATAATTTCCATTAAAATACCGAATAAAATAATTTCACAATTTCCCAATTGTAAATCGGTTCAAACTAAATTCCAATTCACGAGAATATGAGAGAGAAACAATAAAACACGCTTAATACCCGGCTACCTAGTGCTCTATCAAATTCAATTCATCCCTAACGAGGAGGGTTTAGTTACACATGATGAAAGATAAGAAGAAAAGAGAATTACAAGATAATATTGATGAAGATAATGGCATTAGAGAGCTCAAATCTTGTTCCCAAGGCTTGATCCTTCAATGGCGGCAGTGCCACTCGTTTCCTCTCGTATGCTAGGGCTCCCGATTGATCAAAAACGTCCCCACGGTTCACGCGAGCCTTACGTATTTGAAGAACGCGTGACTTGCGCGCCATCCATGCGCGCGCGCAAACTTACGCGCAAGATGGCCAAGAGCTTGATCAAGGCTGGCGCCATCTTTGCGCTTGTGGCCCCCTGCTAGCGTAACCTCGTGCGCACACCTCTCACGAGAAGGACGAAACTTTTGAGAGTTAGAGCGACCTATCCGCGCGCTTCTTGCGCGCTCTCTCTGCGGCGCCCGGTGTGTGCGCCTCGGTGGGGATCTTCCAAAACCTTGTCTTTGTTGAATCCACTCGACCGCGGTGCTTTGTCTTTTCGATCCACCTAGTCCCCGGGCAACACAAAATCACACAAACCCAAAGCATAAGCACTGCGTAACAAGCAATTCACAACAAACACGATTTGTTCACAAAAACACACCAATTAAGCACATCCATCATCAATATTGTGTAAAAACTCTTTAAAAACCGATGAAGATCATCATGTGATGAGGGTTCATCACTAGTATCTATCACTTAAGGTCATACAACAAAATCAAACAACAAAGTTTACAATTAAGCATCAAAATCCAGCAGAAAATCAATTTGTAAAATCATTACAATCCACAACATTTAGCATGTTCCTCAGCCTTTTAAATGTCTCGGTTTTCACTGCTTTAGTGAATATATCAGCAACCTGCAAGTCTGTCCTGCAGTAATTCAGCTTCAGCTTCTCTTTGGCTACTTGATCCCTCAAGAAGTGGTAATGTGTCTCTATGTGCTTTGACCTTCCATGTGCTATAGGATGTTTGGCTAGATTTATTGCAGATTTATTATCCACAAACAACTCTATAGCACCTTCCTTCTTGATCATCAATTCCTGCATCAAATTGTCTAACTGCATGCCTTGGCATCTTTGCCATAGAAAAAGTCGCTATATACTCAGCTTCACATGATGATAAAGCTACTACAGATTATTTCTTCGAACTCCATGCTATGGGACCTGCTCCAAGCATAAAAACCGACCCTGCAGTGCTTTTTCTATCAGATCTGTCACCTCCCCAATCTGCATCAGTATAACCATACAACCCTTTCATATTACCATTGCAATCATTAGGGAGAAGAATTCCATATGTCATAGTGCCTTTGACATATCTCAAAATCCTCTTTGCAACAGCTAGGTGAGATGTTTTAGGCCTGTCCATAACTCTACTAATCAGACCTACACTAAAAACAATGTCAGGCCTGGTATTGCAGAGATATCTCAGTGCCCCAACCACCATTCTGAACTCAGTTGCATCACCCACCTGCTCATCAGCATCCTTGTCAAGCCACAACCACGCCTGCTGGAGTTTCAAAGATTATTGCGCGATGTTGCGATTGAACCTCTGCAGTATATCAGAAGCATACTTCTGTTGTGATAGCAGAATTCCATTGCTTGTGTTTTGAAACTCAATTCCTAGGAAGTAAGACAATTCTCCCAGGTCAGTCATTTCAAAAGTTTTCATCATATTCTCTTTGAATTCTGCTACCTTAGTATCATTGCTGCCAGTAACCAATAGGTCATCAACATAGAGGCATAGCATCACCACACCATCACCCCCTGAGTTCACATACACTCCATGTTCAGAAATACACCTCTTAAACCCCATGTTGATCAAACTCTTGTCTATTTTCTTGTTCCAAGCTCGTGGAGCTTGTTTCAAACCATATAAAGCTTTCCTCAGTTTCAACACTTTGTTCTCACTTCCTTGTTTCACAAAGCCAGCTGGTTGCTCTATATAAACTTCCTCTTCTAACTCTCCATTCAAGAAGGCAGATTTTACATCAAGTTGATGTAATTTCCACCCTTGCATACTAGCATGAGCTACCACAACTCTCACAGTTTCAAGTCTGGCCACTGGTGCAAAAACTTCTTGATAATCAACACCTTGTTTCTGAAGAAAACCTCTAGCCACTAATCTAGCTTTGTACTTCACCACTTCACCCTTTGGATTTACTTTCACCTTATACACCCATTTTACTCCTATAGCTTTCTTATCTTTGGGTAATTCTACTAATTCCCAAGTCATATTCTTCTCTATAGACCTTATCTCTTCTTTCATTGCCTCTAGCCACTTAGGATTCTTCATTGCTTCCTCCACAGTGACAGGTTCTGCTTCTGCCATTAAAGCAAAATGCACAATATCACCTTCAGTACTTATCACACCATCTGTCATCAATTCATAGTCATTCAATCTTAGAGGTGGTTGCCTAGTCCTCAATGATCTCCTAGGTCCTTCCTCTCTGTCATCATCATTATTTTCTTGAGTTATATCAGACTCATCACCAGGTAATTCAAATTGGTTATGTTCTAAGCCAATAGAACTCTCAGCCTTGTCACTCCAATTCCATGACTTGTGTTCATCAAATACCACATCTCTACTTGCCACCACCTTGTTAGTCACTGGATTCAACAGTTTATACCCACCAGTAGAATGATATCCAATCATAATCATCAACTCACCTTTATCATCAAGTTTTGTTCTTGTTTGATCAGGTATGCGTCTGTAGCATACTGATCCAAACACTCTAAAATGTGCAACACTTGGCTTGACACCAGTCCAAGCCTCCTCAGGGGTTACATCTTCCAATTTCTTGGTTGGACATCTATTCAATATATATGTTGCTGTGTTCACAGCCTCTCCCCACAGGTACTTAGGCAATTTCTTGCTTTTCAACATGCTTCTCACCATATTAAGCAAAGTTCTATTCTTTCTCTTAGCAATTCCATTGTGCTGAGGTGTATATGGAGGGGTAACCTCATGTGTTATCCCCTCATTTTCACAGAATCGCGATGAATTCAAAGACTAACATATTCACCACCACCATCAGTTCTAAGCACACTTATATATTCTCCACTTTGTTTTTCTACTAGGACTTTGAATTTTTTGAATACTTCTAACACATCACTCTTCCTCCTAAGCAAATAAATCCAAAGTTTCCTAGTAAAATCATCAATAAATGTAACAAAATACTTGTTACCTCCAGGTGTTTCATGCTGTATTGGTCCACATACATTAGAAAATACCACTTGCAACTTCTTCTTTGATCTGCTAGGCACATTCTGATTGAAAGAAGCTCGAGACATCTTGCTCTCCACACACTCTGCACATTCATCTCCTGGAATATGTATTTTAGGCAAGCCTTTCACCATCTCCTTGCTCTGCAACTTTGTTAGATCGCCAAAATTCACATGACCAAACCTGAAGTGCCATAGCCACTCTCTTTTTGTCTCTCTAGAGTGCAAAGCAACTTCTTTGCTGATAACACACCTAATTCCACTTTGAATGTCCTGTTCTTGGTAGATTTGCTTTCACTAGCCATCTTCCTTCAAGATCAAACACCTTCATGGCTCTATCTTCCCAAGACCATTCTATAATTCTTCTCCAACAATTGTCCAATGCTAAGCAAGTTGCTTTTCATTCACTGCACATCTGATACACCGTAAATAAAGCACATTGAACCATCCTTCTTCCTTATCCTCACCTTCCCTACACCTTCCACTTTCAAGGTTCTATCATCAAGAAACCTCACCCTACTCTTGATTGAAAAATCAAGTTCCACAAACCATCCTTCCTTCCGGACATATGAGTAGAACACCCCGTGTGCAGGAACCAATACTCATTGTTATCACCTTCCTCCTTCCACGGTCACCATATGCAACACTTCATCTACTTCATTTCTTCTCTTCCACGGTCACCATTTGCAACACTTCATCTACTCTCTCTTCAGTGCCATTAACAAGGTCTCTTCCTTCTCCTCCTCTTCTTCTTCAGCCAATTTCACATCATTTCCACTTACATTGCTATAGCATTCATCAAAGAAAATGTCCATATTTCTCACAGTTATAGCATTGTATGTGGCTTTTATCATATCTCCTACCTCTACCTCTTCCACCTCTACCTCCTCTACTTTCTCTACCTCTATAATTCTCACCACTATTGTTCTTTTGTTCATTACTACTACTACTAGCATTAGAATTATAAGGATTACCTCGACCTCGGCCTCCTCTCCAATTGTTCCTGCCTCTACCTCTTCCTCTTTGATTACCAGAACCTCTCCCTCCGGTTTGCACTGCCAAAGCTTGTTCACCACCTCCTTTCACTGCACTTCTTTCATTGATTCTCTGCTCATGTGCTTCCAGAGATCCTTGCAGTTCCTCTAGCTTCATTGTTGACAAGTCTTGTGATTGTTCAATCGCCACAGTGATGCTGTCAAATTTTGCAGTAACCGATCTCAAAATCTTCTCCACTATCTTGTCATCGGCCAAAGTCTCTCCACACGAAATCATTTGATTCGTCATCGTTTGAACTCTGGTGAAGTACTCTGCAATTGTCTCACTCTCCTCCATTCCGAGCAATTCATACTGTCTCCTTAGAGTTTGCAACCTCACATGCTTCAATTTTTGATCGCCGGCGTAAGAACTAGCCAACACGTCCCACGCCGCTTTGCTCGACTCCGATCTCGCAATTTTCTCAAAAATTGCTTGATTCACACACTGGTGTAGAATGCACAAGCCTTTGCGATCCTTCTTCTTCGCATCTCTCGTAAGTGTTCATTTGCTTGTGCGTCGGATTCGCCGGAAGTGGATCGAGTCTGTTCACCAACAAATCCCACACATCCTGATATCCAAGGATCGCCTTCATCTTCATACTCCACTGCTCATAGTTCTTCCCGTCGAGAATCGAAAAGTTCGCCGGAAAGTGTCCATTCATCGTCGCCATTGAAGAATTAGGTTTGAATTGGGGATTTTCACTCACTCACCAATTCTCTCGAAATTCTGGATTCACACACTTCACTTTCACTCGATTGATCGATGATTTCCAACAATTCACGCTCTGAATACCATTTGTTGGAAGATCATGAAGCTCATTGCACGCGAGAGAGGAAGAAGATCAAGAGAGAAGAAGCGCGCGAAAGTTTGTTGTAACAGAATTTGAAAAATCTGTTTTATTCACTATGGTTACTGTTACATTGATAACAGTTGGGTATTTATACCCGATACCAAAATACTACTAAATTGCAATCCTACCCCTACAATACTAGATTATTCCACACATTCAACAATAACAACTAACCTGTATCTAACTACCTAATTTGAATATCAATAACGAGGAGGGATTGGGTGGTTAGCGATATGAATCAAACAACAATCATTATGTTTATCAACAAATCATGATTAATAAGCTTCTCCGAGTCAGAGTTGTCTCCTTACTCTAAGAAACAACTCTGACACAGCCTATTTGCTGGAAGAACTGTCGCATCCTTTTAATGAACCAACGCTTTTATATGTCTTCACTGCTGTTTTCCTTCAAAAGAGGGGTCTGATTGCCTCTTGATTCCAAGCTTCTCGCTTCAATATCTTTGGATTTTCCCCATAATACAGCATAGAACCCAACAACAATCACAGTAGCACCTACCAGACTGCATTGCAAGACAACAATGAAATTGCGTTTAAATAAATATAACGAAACACAATCCAAAAGAGAGGTAAACAACCTACCTTCCAAGATAGAATGCATCCCCAAGGAAGATAACACCTATAATCACTGATATGACAATACCTATAGGCTTGAACATGGATACAAAAACAGGCCCTGTTTTGTGCAAACACCAAGTAGTAACACCGACTTGAAATGCAGAGCCAATGATTCCCTGGGAAGGTTTACTGATGAACATTCAGACTTCAAGGTAAAGATTATGCATAGTTGCTAGTTGTAACTTGTACTTTAATCTTTAATCTAAATATACATTTTGATTACCGAGTATAAAACTGCTAGCAACCTAAACTTAGGTTGCAAGCTCCAAGCACTGATGTCTCTTTCCACGACCAAACAGGTGACAGCAGATAGAATGGTCACAAAGAAGCAATAGAAGAATACAACAATCAACTCTGCTGGATATTTCTTAAGAATAGAAGCCTGAAATATAGTCAATTATAATTAACCAATCAGAGTATTGGTACCATGCAAGTAGAAATCACAGATCATGATATATTACCTGTACAATAATATATGCTGAAGCCATCACACAATCAGCAGCAAGACATAATCCTCCGAGTATCCAACTAGAGTCTTGCGAGAAAACTAGCTTCTGAGTTGAGTTTGCAGATGATAGTCCCTTCAGAAGTGCAGTACCTTTGTAAAAAGTTACAATAAATGCACCAGCAATTGATACTATTGTTCCCAATGATTTAGCCAGGCTGCTAGAGCTTCCCCAATCTAACTGTTCCATTCTGAAACCAGAAATTTAAATGAGTTTAGATTCGTTAATGGGAGTAAAAGACAGACTAAGAGAACAAACATGTCATACCTTTCTCTATAATACATTAAAGTGCATATTTGGTGAGCCTCTTATATTTAAAAAAGACACCACAAAAGCTATCGAAATCCACAGCAGATACTTTTATTTTGTAAGAACTGCAAAAGATATGTGATCTAGATATATGTTTATATAATGAATTTCTCTCAATTTTACCAAATTATGAGAATAGCTAGTGAAATGTTACTTGAAGTATGTATATATTTTCAGCAGATGCAATTGCATACATACAAATTGGACGCTCCTTTTGCGTTTTTTGAAATGTTACTTGAAGTAGCGTTTGAGCGTATGCCTTATAGCTTTTCATTTTTTTCTCATTACTTTAATTAAATTTTTCATTTATCCTCTATTAATGAATTTCTCTCATTTCGAAAGATTAGGCATTAATGCCTATTTACACGTAATTTTATATTTATAACCGCTGATTTTACCAAACCATTTAAATTCAATCCGCTATAAACTAGCTTGTCCACTATTTTTTGCCAAAGAGTCAAGAGTTGGAGGAAGTATAACTTTTCCGGTGTATTAATTTGCAAAGCAAGGCAATTTAACAAAAGAAAAGTTATAGTTAATGATGATTAGATAATAAATAAAAGAGGAGAATTAGCTAGAAAGAAGGGATTAAGAAGATGAACCTAAAAAGAACGGCAAGTATGAATGTAAAACCAGGAATAAGATTGAGCATGGCTGTGCCAAGTGTTGGTGAGCTGTAGTAAATCCCAGCATACCCAAAAACCTGGGCCAGATAACTGAAAATAAACATAAAACCATAATTCTGAGCACAATTACTTATATTATGCAGTCCAAAAGAACAATTGAATTTATGAGTAGGGTTTGGGGGTTTGAATTTGAAGTATAAAAAATATAAGGAGGAAGGGTGAACTTGCCCGAGTAGTCCGAGTAAGAAGAATCCAGAAAGTGCGGAAAATGTGATTGGAGGAGGTTGAGATCTATGGATGAGGAAGGAAGAGGGAAGAAGAATGAGGGAAGCGATTGCGTTGGAGTAGAAAATAAATATGAAACTGGTCATTCCCTGTGCCATGACTTGTTTGCTGAGTATGATTAAGCCAACTTGAGCAAACTCTGCTATAATCATCCCCACAAACGGAATTGTTACCTTCCCCATTTCGGAAGGAACCCTCTTCACTCTCCGTATCCAAATCCAAATCCAACTTCTTCTCCTCTCTTCCTTCTCATCGACGCTCTTCAATTATGATTTTGTTTTGGGTACAATTTTTCCTTCTTCGACTGAAAACGATTATTATTATTATTATTATTATTTTTTTATTTTGCACTTCTACAAGAGAGTCGTTGTTGTACTAAAAAGCATAGTTTAACACGTCACCAATCTTTATCATGATTTAGAGTTAGACAAGTGAAGAAATGTATACCTTCTTTCTTTTTTTTTTGGTCAAAAGAAATGTATACCTTCTGAGATAGAGTGATACTCATGACTACGACTGCAAACACTATTTACAGTGGCTTGAACATTGCACCTGGACAATAAGATATGGTGAAAGTAATTGTCTGGATACAGAAGATCAAGTTAATTCCAAGTCGGATAATCAAACTCATCTTTGATATATTATACTCGGTTCCATAATATAAACAAAAATTGATGTTGATCCAAAATTTGAATCAGATACATCAACATTCACTAGTTTTTGCTTATATTTTATAACGAATGGAGTATTATATAGGAATTAAATCACATCACTTCCTATTATTGAAGAATATGGTATCCATAGAAGATAAGAGAGAAAATGTTAAGAAACTTTAATATTCATCAAAGTGAAATTGATACAAAAGGTGATTCATTAGAATGAGAGTTTGACCTTATATATAAATTCAATTTCACTTCACTAATATGTAACAAACTAGTAACTAGAAAATTAACTCTAACCGAATTACATAACAAACTAACTATAACTACCAAGTTATATATCTAATACCTATTTCTATTCCTAACACCCTTGCTTAAATAAGTCTGATGTTATGCCAGATTAGAAGACGGGTCCCTTCCCTAGTGTCAAACAGGATTTTAACATGATACTATAATTGTAATAATGAATGTACTACAATTTAATCAATTTGTACCCCACGTGCATTAGAAACCCAAATTGATGTTGTACTCAAAACAGCTCATAAAATCTGGTTTTATTGTAAAGAATATAGATGCAGCGCAAGCATTTTTTGACTTGACCAAATGCATTATGGTCGGGCTGAGGTGTGTGTTGTCCACACTTGCTTTGCTTTACGTATGTGCTTACGTTCACACACACATATATGAGATGGAGGATTGGGCAATTTAGTATAAGCCACCCTCCTCATCTTACTCCTTCTTCACTTCATTGTATGCATAGATGGCATCATCATCGATTGTGAAAGAGGACAAGTACCGCAGCTTTTTGCACGGAGATCAAGAGAAGAACACCAAATGGAGATTTGGTGGTCAGCCTAACTATGACGTTGTCAATAAGCTATTTGAAGAAGGCAGAACCAAGGTACTTACTTGTCTTCCTGTGTAGTAGTAGTAGTACTAGTGAATATTTATGTTAATTTGAACTATATATAAGAATATAATTCAATGCAAGAATAATTAAAGAAAATAGTGATCTTAGTTTTGATAATTTAATTGATATATGATGGCACTAGGAATGGCCACCGGGATCAGTTGAAGAAGAGGTGCAGAGTTTATTGAAGAATTGGGAAATGGAAGTTTTCCACAAGGCGGATATGAATGATTACAGATCATTGGATCCTAACAACTATACTTTCAGCTTAAACGGTGCGTCCATACCATAATATTACTAATTACTACTACCACCAAAATGCCAAACTAAACAGAATTAATTAATGACTATTTGACTGCAGGGAGAAAGCCAATAAATTTGGAAGAGAAAAAGAAGCTTGGTGGAGGGTATAATCCTCTACTGCAGACATCTCTACCTCAAAAGCTGAGGGCTTACAATCCAGATGAAGAAACAGCAGAATCATCTCACAAGATTTTTACGACGACGTTTCCGCGTGGATTTGCTATAGAGGTTCTCCAGGTGTATTCTGGACCACCCTTGATTGTGTTTAAGTTCAGGCACTGGGGTTATATGGAGGGTTCTTTCAAAGGCCATGCTCCTACTGGAGATAAAATTGAATTGTTTGGGATGGCCATTTACACTTTGGATGAGAATAAGAAAGTAGTGAAGGTGGAGTTCTTTTATGATCCTGCTGAACTGCTAGGTGGTCTCATCAAAGGTCCTGAAGTTAATGACACTGTTGAAGATTCTGTTTCAACCTGTCCCGTACTTAGGAACACTGGGTAGAGATTATCTAATCCAAGCAAAATAAGGTTGTATTGTATTAATAAATAAGCCTGGTGAAGTTCTTCTGGAAAATGAAAATCTTCCAAATATCTCGATTATGTTAACTCTTCATGAATATTATATAAAATAAAGGGACTTTGTTTCAGTATGCTCACTATTTTGTTAGTAAGCAGCACTAAAGAAACTACTACTTTAGTAATTAGATTGGTTAGTAAATGATTAACTAGCTAGGTGCTTGTGACAGTGTCACAATGAATAATTGCTAGTTTTACTGTTTTATCGAGTTATTTTACTGTTGCATTCAGTCAGTTATGTGTATTTCAATTTTTAGGGTTTCCTAGTAGCATTGGATTCCTTAGAGTGTCTGTTATTTTGTCCTTTATTAGATTGTTCTAGATTTCCTTAACTGTCAAAATGTTGTCATCGTACTACAGCATATTCCTAGAATAATTGTACAATGATTGTTCTATATATGAGGCACTGAAATCAATGAAAAGGCAACAATCATAACAAAATATCTCTTACCCTCATACATTCTCTGCAACCCTAATTCTATAGCACTCTCCTCCGAGCTGTATTCTTCTATTTGCAGCTCCAGTAGTTTGCGGTCTCTGCTACCGGCATAGTCCCTAGCAATGAGCTTCTGCTATTACGCTTATCACAGTTCTGCACTGTGGCAGTGCTTGTAGGGGTGAGTGTGGGTTGGGTGGGTTTTGGTGGTTGGTCGGTGGTCGGTGGTGGTTGCGGTGGTCGGAGTGGTAGTTGACGGTGGTCAGTGTGGTGGTCGGTGGTTATGGTTGGCGGTGGTCGGAGTAATGTTGGTGGTGGTCAAAGTGGTGGTTGACGGTGGTCAGAGTGGTGGTTAAAGTGGTGGTTGACGGTGGTCGGAGTGGTGGTCAGAGTGGTAGTTGGTGGTGGTTAGTGTGGTGGTTGACGGTGGTCGGAGTGGTGTTGGTGGTGGTCAAATTGATGGTTGACGGTGACCGGAGTGGTGGTCGGCGATGGTAGGAGTGTTGGTTGGCGGTGGTTGGCGTGGTCGGAGTGGTAGTTGGTGGTGGTCAGATATATTGATGATCAGAGGTGGATGAAACAAAAACAAAAATTATAAAACCTATTTTTGTGGTTTTGATTTTGATGAAAAACTGTTTTGAAATTAAAGAAAAAACCAACTCAGCTCCATTTTACACGAACATGTTTCTGTTTTGAAATTGACTTTGAAAACCAAAAACCAAAAAACTCAGAACCACCCCGAACGGGATTTAAAGTTTTCGTTTTTTTAACATTAAACGTAATTCATTAACAAAAATACAACAATTAATCAAATGTCAAGCCTGCAAAAATACAAGATGGAATCTCTTCAATCCTCATGCAATCTGAAGTAAAAATCAACTAAATAATTGACAGCTTTCTTGGCTTCACGCCTAACATGTAAAAAATTTAAACTATGAATACAAACATTACAAGAATACAATATTTTGGCGGTTATGAGGAAAAATTTGCCTTTATTTGTATGACTTACATTTAGGCATTCCATGTAATGCTACAATTTAGACGGCAAGGCAACGATAAGACAAACCCATGCTTTGGAATATCAACCCAGTTCATATTTAACGCATTACAGTTAACAAAAAAAAAAGTACAGCAAGAATTTGTCTAATTAAAATAACTTGTTTTCTCAAATAATCAATCTGTAGGGCTAGACATTGCCTGAAACTCTGAAA
This sequence comes from Oxytropis ochrocephala, assembly GCA_020916435.1. Classification (NCBI taxonomy): domain Eukaryota; kingdom Viridiplantae; phylum Streptophyta; class Magnoliopsida; order Fabales; family Fabaceae; genus Oxytropis; species Oxytropis ochrocephala. The sequence goes on along the minus strand of CM037089.1, from coordinate 17,799,641 downwards.
ATAACCACAGTTTAGTTTGCTTATATGAACCAAAATATGTGCAACATTGCAACATCAATCTATGGAAGGTGTAATTTTTAAGACTGACTCTAGATCATAATAATACTTCACGAATCATGCATGAATTAGTCTCACACTAATACTTATATAGCTAAAGATACTTGGCAGCTGCGTACGGAAAAATACTTGGTGGGAGAGGTCAACCCCTTAAATGGATCTCAGTACTTCGGGGGATTAATCTCTGTAGTTGCGCACGCAAGAGATACCTACCCAAAATATATGTGTATCTTTCAAAATATTCAACTTAGTTATTGCAAAAGAAAATGTTACTTCTTGAAATTAATACATTTTATAGCAATCTTACCAATGTACTACACCCTGTACGACGGTTATGATTGTGGAGAATTATATACAAAGATTGTATTGAACTTTCTAATTCTAATAACTACTAATTTGAACATTCTTTGTTTTTGGATTAAATTCAAATGATAATAACATTAGTATAAAGCAGTGCATAATCCATTTTTTTTCATTCCATTCTCTCCTTCAACAAGTCCAAAACACAAACATCTTCATCAATCATGCAACCAACAGCCTCAGAAAAGCACCCTGTTAGATATGTTCATACAGTTTCAGAGACAGGTCGCCTTATTTATTCATCCAACCATTGCAACTCAATAGAGCTTCCTCTCAAGTCTTCTTCTTCTTCTTCTTCTGCTGCTGCTGCATATGAATCTATACCTTCCCAATTCTCAAAATCTGTTGACTGCAATCTTGTCATCACTGATAAGAATCACTCCCATCGTTTTATTTTTATTTCATTAGCAATAATATTTGCTATCATAACAGTTTCTCTATTAGTGCACTTTTTACCACACAAACACAAGCATCAAGGACCTTCAATCAATCTCAAATTGGCAATAAACCAAACTCTAACATTTTATGATGCCCAAAAATGTACTTACTACTTCTCTTTATTTTTTTTCTCTCTTGTAATTATTCAACAAGGAGATTTTTTTTAATTTTTATGTTATTTTTTGTTGTTGTAGCTGGTTACTATCCAAGGAACAGTGCAGTGAAATTTAGAGGAGATTCAGGATTAAATGATGGGAATTCAGCTAAGACTAATCTTATTGGTGGATATTATGATTCAGGAAACAACATTAAGTTTACCTTTACAACAGCTTATACTATCGCCTTATTGAGTTGGAGTGCAGTGGAATATCAAAGTAAATATGCTGATATTGGTGAACTTGACCATGTTAGAGACATCATCAGATGGGGTACTGATTACTTGCTCAAGGTTTTCATTGTTCCAGATTCAACAGTTGGATCCAACCTTACACTGTTTTCCCAGGTAAGCTAGAATTTCGGCAAAATTACTCCAGTGGTCCTTTAACTTTCAGTTTTATGTTAGTTCTTTATCATTTTTTGTTTCAGTTTGGTCATGTATGTTCTAAAACGGTAATTTCAAGATAAATTGTTGAATTTTATACAACAATAAATGCATGTGTACCACAGGCATAATTTGCTGCATTATTTGTGTCACAAATCAAGGAAAATAACTGTTGGGGATTTGATAATTCAAGATGAACAAAATGACAATACTTGGATAAATCTGAAGTCGTGTAAACACTTTCAGATTGAATCAAATTTCGGGGTTCAACCAAAATTGTTCAATCGGATAAAATCAGAAGATTAATTCTAAGAGTTTTGTTCTTGTGTATGTTCTTGTTCTATGACTTTCAGAACCAGAGAGAATGATCTTGAGAAAGAAAAAACTATTTTTGTTCCTTAAAAAACCAGCAGTTTATAACAGTTTTTCGCATAAAACTGTTTTCCAACGTCTGGCGCCTCACTGGCGCCTCGTTCTCGCTCCATGCGACAGTTTTCTAACACAGGCGTGAAATCGCCGCTAAGTGGCGCCTAAGTCACGCTCCATGCGCCAATGGACGAAACCGCCAATCTTGCAAAATCGGCGCTTAAGCGCCGCCAGCGGCGGTGACACGCTCCATGCGCCAATGGACGAAACTTCGCCAATCTTGTAAAATCGGCGCTTAAGCGCCGCCTGCGACGGCGGTGAGGCGCTTGGCGCCACCAAAGATAAATCGCGCATACATCTCATTTTATTACATTAAAACAAGCGTGCACTCTTATTTTAACATAATCATGAGATCAATTACACTAAAATATCCAACAATCCTCCCCTATTTTAGTGTAATTACCGATCAAATTACCAAAGTCATAGCATACTACAAACTATTGCATAAATGAAATATCGTGACGATTGAATTTCATCTTAGCTTATTACACATTTCAAATATTCGAATATCAGGGTGTCACTAAGGATTGAACCCTTTCTATTCATCTTGAATACATGAAGGTAATCCGCACAATAGTTTAAAACATTACTCTTACTTGACACTAGTTTACTAGCCTGTGTCCCTATCCTTCATAAGCATATCAAAGCCAAGTCCCAACTTCTCAAGCGGCTAAACTTCATGCTTATATAGGTAGTTCTTTTCTTTCTTGCACTGCAAATGCAATTTTCAAAAGAACCATTAAGAAGTTATACTTCAACCTCCTTAACTTACGAACCAGAACACATACCTTTTGGGATTCTTTCGATGATGTGTTCCAATCTCCACATGTTAAGCTTTCCACATTGAATTCAAAGACCTAATGTCATATTAGATGGGAATTGGGTATCTTAACATAAGAAATTTCGGATGGACTTTAATCCTAATCCCACAGTGAGACCTTTTCACGAGATCTCTACTTAACCCTTTGGTTAAATGATCGGCCAAATTATCTTTGAGTTCTTACAAACTCCACTGATATCACACCATGCATGATTAACTCCCGAACCATGTTGTGTCTTACTCCCAAGTGTCTAGACTTCCCATTATACACTTGACTATATGCCTTAGCCAAAGTAGCCTGACTATCACACCTGATAGACATGGGAGGTAGAGGTTTGGGCCACAATGGAATCTCATATATCGATTTCTTAGCCATTGACTTTCTTTTACAATTTCTTTGCTAAAGCTATAAATTCGATTCCATTGTTGAATTTGTAATGCAAGTCTGTTTCTTGGATGCCCAAGATATAGCACCTCCTCCAAGGAGGAATACCCAACCACTTGTGGAAGAATGATCTTCCATATTGGTTATCCAACTTGCATCAGAGTAACCTTCAATGACTGAAGGAAACCCAGTATATGTCAAACCATAACCAATGGTTCCCTTTAAGTACTTGAATACTCTATTCATGGCTTGCCAATGATGAGAACTAGGATTACTTGTAAACCTACTAAGTTTACCAACAACATAAGCTATATCAGGCCTAGTACTTATCATTGCATACATAAGTGATCCTATCGCCTTGAGTATTCAAGTTGAGACACCGCTTACACCTTTATTAGGTAATAACTTCGTGTTAGGATCAATGGGAGTACTTACCGGAGAACAATCTTTAAAATTAAATTTCTCCAATATCTTCTCAATATAATGTGATTGAGAGATGGAGATACCATTGTTTCCACGTTTGATCTTTATTCCTAAGATCACATCCGCCTCCCCATGTCTTTCATATCAAACTTAGAAGACAAAAATGTCTTAGTTTCATCAACTTGACCTTGGTCCGTACTCAAAGATCAACATGTCGTCTACATACAAACAAATGATAACTCCTTTGCCATGAGTATCAAACTTGTTTGTATAGACATTTATCCGCTTGTTTTTAGAACAAAACCACTAGATAACACAACCTCATCAAATTTTTGATGCCATTGTTTAGGTGCTTGTTTCAAGCCATAAAGAGATTTCATCGCTTTGCACACCTTATTTTCATTTCTGGCATAACAAACCCTTGAGTTGCTTCATGTATATCTCTTCATCCAATTCACCATTTAAGAATGTTTTCACATCCATTTGGTGAATCACCAGATTGTGGATAGCGTGAAGTGCTAACAACGAGCCTAATGGTGGATATCCTAGCAACAGGAGCATATGTATCGAAAAATCAATACCCTCCTTTTGCACTAAAGCCTTGGATCACCAATCGGCTTTGTACTTGTCTCTGATACCATCCACTTTCATCTTTCTCCTAAAGATCATCTTACATCCTAATGGTTTACATCCAGGAGGTAAGTCAACCAATTTCCAGGTATTATTTTGCAAGATGGAGTCCATCTCACTTTGGATTGCTTCTTTCCATAATGCAACATCCCTTGAAGCCATTGCTTCACTAAAAGTCTTTGGATCTTCCTCAACATTGAGGCAATATTGATATTGAAATTCAACATCATTCATTGACCCTTCAACCAAATAAAGTTGAAAGTCATCACCAAATGACTTAGCCTTTCGTACTCTCGTACTCTTTCTCATTTCAGTGCTAGTTGAAGGTATATCCTCATTATTAACTGAGACTTTCGACATGGAATTCATGTCCTTTGGCCTAGGTATAGATGTAAACCTTTGTTCATCAAAGATTGCATCCCGTGACTCTATGACCGAGTTCACAGCAACAGAATCATTAGATTCTAGCACATAGAATCTATATGCTTTAGAATGCTCAGCATATCCAATAAATATGCAGTCTATACCTCTTTCACCTAAGGTTTTCCTTTTAGGTTCTGTAAGTCGACCACGACCTACATCCCCAAACTTTGAGATAACTCAAATTTGGTGTCTTTTTGTGCCAAAGTTCATATGGGAAACCTTATTCCTTTTGTTAGGAATTTGCTCAACAAGTAACAGTCACAACATAGCCTCTCCCCAAAATCCTTCACTAAGACCAGAATAGGATAACATAGAATTCACCATTTCTTTCAAGGTTCTATTTTTCCTTTTTGGCTACACCATTCTGTTGTGATGTATAGGGAGTGTGACTTGATGTATTATTCCGATGAGATTGAAAATATCTGGGATCATAATACTCACCTCCCTATCCGCACTGAAGAGTTTTGATCAACCCATTTTGATGAAGTTCTACCTCATTCTTATAGATTTTGAATTTCTCAAGAGCTTCATCTTTTGTAGTTAATAAAAATACATAACAATACTGGATGCATCATCAATGAAAGTAACAATATATTTTTATGACCTAATGATGGGGTAGCATGCAAATCGCACAAGTCACTATGAATAAGGTCTAAAACTTTAGTTTCACTCTTAGCATCCTTAAAAGGTTTCCTAGTGATCTTAGTCAACATGCAAGTTTTGCATTTTTCAATGTTCATATCAAAAGGAGGAATCATACTTGTTTTTGACATATCTTTTAATCTTTTGTAATGAACATGTCCTAATCTAGCATGCCAAATTTACGATTTTGTCACATTAGTTATAGAGCTACTCGAGGCCATACAAACGGATTCATGAGCAAAAGGAACATCAATGTTTAATTTAAACATTCCATTACAACGATAGCCAAATCCAAACAAAAAGAACCATGTCTTGACAAGATGTACTTGTCACTTTCAAGTACTTGCTTGAAACCACAATTATTTAAAACCATACCGGCACAATAAGTTCTTACGGATACGGTACAAATAAAACATTATCCAAATACAAACTTTTTCCGAAGTAAAAACTAAAGTTACACAACCTATTCCTAGGATTGGTTCGATCGCAACATTGCCCATCTTCACAATAGAGCCATCATCAATTGGTCTAAATTTCTTGAACCAACGGCGATCTTTGCACACATGGCTTGTTGCTCCCGAATCAAACCACCAAGCAACGTCATCATCCTCGCACATAGAATGCCTCGGATATTAGTGATACATAATTTGAATTCGTATTCGAATTAAAATTATTCACAACAATCGACCTTGTTGCTTTTCGGGATCATTCGATCCACTTGGACCGACCTTGTTCTTTTCTTTGAACACCCGGCGATCCTCTTTAGATGACCGAGTTTTCCACACTTCCAAAGATGACAATTTTGTCTGTTTGTTTGGACCTTTGTTCTTATTTCCTTGAAACTTTCGTTTCTTACCTTTACCATTGTAATTTTGCTTAAGCTGTTTCCACCTTCCTCTACCATATTAACGGAAGAGGAACCGCTACACTTTTATCATTGGGCTTGTCATTTTCTTAGCCCTCGGTGACTCTTCAATCATGAAATGACTACCAAGTTGAACGAGTCAACTCTTCCTTCTTATGCTTCAAGGTGTGCTTGAAGTCTTTCCAAGAAGAAAGCGGTTTATCAATTATTGATGAAAGCGCAATGGATTCATCCATTTTCAAATCATGTTGAGTAAACCGACCCAAAATTCGCAAATATTCATTATATTGTTCCATAACAGGCCTTGAATCAACCATTTTGTAATTAAAGAAATTACTAACCAGAATTTGTTACTTGAAGCATCTTTCGCCATATATTTGGTCTCAAGAGAGTCCCATAATTCTTTAGCGAGATTCAACATTTTGATAAATATCAAAGAGAGAGTCGACATACCATTGAGAATGTGTCCACGACAAATGTAATCATCGTTTTCCCATTTTGACGCTTCCTTGTTTGATCCGAGTTTGGTTTCGGATACTGCGGCATCGAGTACTCAAAGACATACACCACCTTCAATGTTGTCAAGAGAAAGTGCATCTTTTCTCGCCATCTTACGAAGTCCCGCCTTCAAATTTGTCCAATTTCGCAAACTTGCTTGTCATCTTCGAATTATCGTTCGTCATTTCGAAAATTTGATTCAATCTTTTGTTGGGGATTTGATAATTCAAGATGAACAAAATGACAATACTTGGATAAATCTGAAGTCGTGTAAACACTTTCTGATTGAATCAAATTTCGGGGTTCAACCAAAATTGTTCAATCGGATAAAATCGTAAGATTAATTCTAAGAGTTTTGTTCTTGTGTATGTTCTTGTTCTATGACTTTCGTAACTGAGAGAGAATGATCTTGAGAAAGAAAAAACTGTTTTTGTTCCTTAAAAAACCAGCAGTTTATAACAGTTTTTCGCATAAAACTGTTTTCCAACGTCTGGCGCCTCACTGGCGCCTCGTTCTCGCTCCATGCGACAGTTTTCTAACACAGGCGTGGAAATCGCCGCTAAGTGGCGCCTAAGTCACGCCCATGCGCCAATGGGCGTAAACTTACGCCAATCTTGCAAAATCGGCGCTTAAGCGCCGCGGCGGCGATAAGAAAAGCGCCACCAAAGATAAATCGCATACATCTCATTTTATTACATTAAAACAAGCGTGCACTCTTATTTTAACATAATCATGAGATCAATTACACTAAAATATCCAACAATAACTGATGTAGAAAGCCAAAAAATAGGGCCATTTTAGGATGACATTGTTAACGTTTTAGAACATGGAGGACTTTCCTAAGTAGGTAGTTCAGTTGATGAGCTAAGTAATACCAAAGGAGTGCAAGCAGAGTCTCAGGTTCAAACCCAAGAAACTAACTGGACCGGGCTAATAGACAACACATCCGACCTGTTTGAGATACCTCATCAAGACATGATGACTCAGGAGCCCGGACGATTGACACATAGCTCGGAAAGGAGACGCGTGGCGGATAGAGACCAATAACCGAGATGCCCGTTAGAAGGCCGTTCTCTCGGAGAAGGTAACCGCAGCGACGGTTCCAATTAGCTTGACTATATATAGAAAAGCCCAGATAACATGAAGGGACATCGAGAAGACACATAGAATAGTCTTTGATAATTAACTTGTCGAACGAATCTCTTTGTAATCTCATTACAGTTGTATTGTGCTTTTTATTCAAATACACAAACATTTTCCCCTCCCTCTAACTACTAACCACTAACATTTACCTATAAAAAAAAGAACGTGGAAAACTAAATTGAAATTATAAAAAAGATGAAAAACTTGAAATTAGGATAAAACACCAACTATAATTTTTTGTAGCATATTGTTGTGTTTATGTTATTGAGTATGGCTCATATGCAATTTCTACGGAGCTGGGTACGGTTTAGGGGTAGTGTTATAATCTGGACCGAGATATTATAACTACCTAACAGTGAAATCCTAATTCATTTTGAAATAAGATGGAACTATAGTTGCCTTTGTAGTCATGAGATGTAGACATACTTTAACCGAATCTGTGTGATCAATATCATGTCTTTGTTCTTGCTAGTTGCTACTTTGTTTCTTTTAATTCTTCTTTTACCGGTTGTTGTTCTAACACATACTTATTCCCTATTTAGAGTTAGATTTATAGGTAAGGTTGTAAATAGAGATTGTTCAATTTTTTTTTTCAATTTGACTAGGTTGGAAGTACCATTAGTGCTAACAATGAGCTCAATGATATAAGTTGCTGGCAAAGACCTGAAAACATGAATTATAAGAGACTAGTTTCAATTTGTGATAGCTCTGCTTCAGATTTAGCTGGTGAAATTGTGGCTGCATTATCTGCGGCATCAATAGTATTCAGAGAAGACAAAGATTATTCAGAGAAACTACTCAAAGCAGCAGAAAGCTTATATGAAATAGTCACAAAGGAAGATCCTAAGAAACAAGGAACCTACACCACTGTTGATGCATGTGGAAAACAAGCAAGAATGCTTTACAACTCAACTAGTTACAAAGATGAAATGGCTTGGGGAGCAACTTGGTTATTTCTTGCCACTAAAAACACTGATTATCTTGCAAATGCAACTGAATATTTTTTATCAGCAAAGAGTGATGAAACAGTTTTAGACAAAGGGGTATTTTATTGGAATAACAAGCTCAATGCTATCGCGGTAACTTGAATGTGACACTTGAGCTGAATTTTTAGAGGAATTTGAGAAGGACTCACAGTAATTAGTAATGTTTTCTTTTTTAAACTGATCTTTGCAGGTTTTGCTCGCGGGTATTCGATATTTCCGTGATCCCGGCTTTCCATATGAAGATGCTTTGAAATTTTCTTCAAACACTACCCACTCCCTCATGTGTTCTTACCTATTCAAGAAATATTTGAGTAGGACACCTGGTAATTAGTTCTATGATCAATGCTAATTTGCATTATATATATATATATATATATATGTGTGTGTGTGTGTGTGTGTGTGTATGTATGTATGTATGAATTAATGTTGAACAATTGAGGAATAATGGCAGGTGGAATGATTATCTTGAAACCTGATAATGGACCATTACTCCAATATGCTGCTACAGCATCTTTTCTCAGTAAATTGTATAGTGATTACCTTGATCATCTCAAATTGTCCGGTACAAGTTGTGAAACTGATGTATTCTCAGTGGCAATGCTTCGCGATTTTGCTAGCTCTCAGGCAAATTCCTAGCCTCGTAACCATTTTGTATTGTAACCTTATGAATTGGAAATAGTCTAATTCTGCTTACTTGTTTTTCAGGTAAACTACATCTTGGGAAAAAATCCTGTGAAAATGAGCTATTTAGTGGGCTATGGTGACAAGTTTCCAGTCCAGGTTCATCACAGAAGTGCATCGATCCCTTGGAGTAACCGGAACTACTCTTGCGACAATGGTAAGAGATGGCTAAATTCTAAAGATCCAAATCCACAAGTACTTTTGGGAGCCATGGTGGGAGGACCAGACACAAATGATAAGTTCACTGATCAAAGGAGTAACAAAAGGTTCACTGAGCCAAATATAGCTAGCAATGCTGGCTTACTCGCAGCATTGATTGCGCTTCAAGATGCTCCTTATAATTCACGTGATTTCAAAAAACTCTTTGTGGGAATGGACATCATGATCATCAAATGTAAAGATCGCGCATTGAAAAATTAGTTATTTCGGGATTTTGACGCAGCAAGTGTAGATAAAATCAAACACAAATTCAACTGACTACAATTTGATGTATAAATTAAATGTCTATATTAACAAGAGGGATGCAAACTTGTAACTATACTGCTACAGAACTGTGTTGATACATATTTTAATGTACAAGTATATTTACATGAAAACATTTCTAAGAAGATATACAGTATAGACTACGCAAAGCTGTACATAAGCTCTTCTATCTTAACTTCAACTTGACTTAAGCCTATCCAAATTATATTCTTTCTGCAAAATAAATAAATATTTATCAGGTAAATAGATGACATGAAATCCAATGAGCATGACCAATTGATGCTATATCATGAAACACAGAATAAAGCTTACTAGAATAGTATGAGTATCTTCAAGAAAAGGCACAAGCAAAGAAACCAATATCTGCATTTTCTCCTCAGGATATCATAGTCTTCATCTTTTTCCCTTAAAAGATCCATGAAAGTTTTAGTATCAGGCACTAGTTTTATAGCCACCTGCAGAACAATTTGTTTTAGTTCAACAGAAACAATTGCACAATTTCTTCAGTTTTGATTGAAAAATGGAAGAAAATGGTTATTACTCTGAAAGCAGCTGAAGAGATCCAACCATGCCATGGTGCTAAAGTTGCAGTATAAGACTCTTGAACTGCTTGCTCCATATTCTTTTAGGATCATTTGTTAGTGCTTCAAACAATGCTGATGTCAAATCCAGTGATCTGAAAAAGTGTCACATCTGTAAGTGAAAATTACAAAAACTCACACATAGCCAAAGCATACAAGAAAAAATAATTCTGCTGTCATTATTTAATCTGAGTAACAATAATTGGTGTTTTATTTTTCTATTTTTCTTTTTGAAACATACATAGGTATGAGGACCTAACAAAATAAGAAAAGAAAAGTATACTATAGAATAAATAAATAAATAAATAAATATATATTTATTCAGTTCACCTAGTGAGCCAAAGAAAGGCTTTACTGCAGCTAGTATTCTTCCTTGCGATGCCTTTGCTAGTTTCTGATTTCAAAATTTCAACCAAATTTGAATACTTTGTGGAATTTGATTCATACATCGCTTCCAACCTCTGCAATGACAAATAACTCAATAGCATCAAAAGGTAATAATTAGAAATGGACTACTTGAGAGCAATGTGTAACTAACTATATGTTAACTGAAATAACTGTCTGTCAATGTCAATCCTTCATACAAGTAAACAAAAAAAACAAAAATTTGAAAGAGATTAAGAGCTTTTACTATGCATAGATAGGTAAGGTTACCTTCAACTAAAATGAAGTGAATTAAGAGTTTAATCAAGGCCTAATTATTAATATTAATATGATTGGTTTACCTTAATATTGTGATGAATGTCTTGTCTCAAAACAGCCATTGTCGGTCCAATCTTATCTGCAAGAGAAAGAATGAAAAATAATTACAATTTGTTTGGTATTATGTCACATTCATTCAATGTTTGAAAATAATGGGAGGGAGTGAGTAAAAAACCAAGAACTTGTAGAACTAAGTAACACAAAGATAAGAAAGGTTTGATAGGTATATGTGGAAGTGCAGCTTCGTGATTTGATCCAGCTGGTTTGACTATAACAAGTACAGAAAGCTCTTCAATGGCAGAGTTAATCTCTGATTTCTTCTCTGTATCTCTACTTCTCTTCATTTCCCTTATCTTTCATCAATCTTCAAACCACACACACTACTCTCAATAACTCAACTGGTTGGCCTTCTTTATAAATAAAAGACTAACAACTTAGCGTGGACTTTCTAACTGTAATTAATTGTTTCATATATTTATATATATTATATATATTACATTGTTGTAGAGTTAGAGGAAAGAGATTAGTTTAGTTTTGATCAAGTGGAAGGGAGGGAGTCTTTGATCTGTTGTCACTATGCTAATTATTAATACTTCTTCACATATGATGATTGGAAACTAACTTAGCTTATTTGCCTTCAACTCCTCTCTCTCTAATTATTTATTTTTGTTCTTTGCTAGTAATATTCTGGTGTTATTAATATTTTTCATTTTTCTGTAGGTCATTGATTGTGACTATATATTTGACCTTATAGTTATCATCAATCCCCTTCCGTCCCCTATCCTTATATATATATAAAAGATTATATGACGTGTGTGTTTCACGCCTGAATTTGACAGGGCCAAACAAACGGTTTATGATTATGAGATATTATGGCTCGTTTCGATCCGTTTATTTGGGTTTATCTACTGACACAAACACTTGTGATACTGTTTGGGAGAACTTATGAAAATAAACATGAGCATGCTCATAAGTTGTTTTTATTAATTTCATCATTTCTCCAAGGATGAATTTTATAAAAAGCAAATTTTATACTTTATAGAAAAATAATTTAACATTATTTTATCCTGTATTATAAAAACAACTTATACATAAACTCTTATACGATAAACGCTTATGACATAAACACTAAATTAAACTGTTTATCCAAACGGACCATAATCATATAAACACTGGCGTGTAGAGGCTGAGTATGAAAATTGGGGTCATTCAACACTGGCGTGTAGAGGCTGAGTATGAAAATTGGGGTCATTCAGTGAGTTCAATTTCAGATATATATGAGAATTGAGGTGGTGTATTTACATACTTGACCAAGTTAGGTGGCCACATTGCTTCTTGTTATCAATCCAATAATTTTTTATATGTGTTCTTATTTTAATAAATAAGTTTAGTTTTATGTGTGAGGCGTGTTGAAAGATGTGAGATTCCATTCACTTAAAATATGAAATATGTGAGATTCCATTCAAACACCATCCGTGAAATTAAATTACCAATTTTATAGTAATCTTGTGTAAATGGTTATTGGCACTTTATGAGATAAATCTATAAAGACAAAAAAAGTCAAATCGATTAGTGACAATTTCATTACGGGACAAATTGGTTAGTGACATGTTGGACATTTACTTCTTGGGTGTTCATGAAAATTTGATAGAAAAGTTACTCATGTTCGATACAAATAAAGATACAACCTTGTTATGAGCATCGCACCATTGTTTTAATACCATTTTAACCTTTCAAGGCCTATGGTGAGCAAATCAAAATTGCAATAGAGTGTAGGTTGAGAGAAGAGCATTAATTTGAGCATTTAAGAAAAATAGAGAAAATATAAGAAAATTGAGAATGAGCAAAAGAAATATTAGAACAAATAAGAAAGTGGGTGCATTTGCAAAAAAATGTGAGGTTAAAGTGTTGTGATGTCTAGAGTGCGGCTACTTGTACTCGGCGTTTTAAAAATCAGCTCAGATCGGTCGGTTGGACCGGTCTGATCGAGAACTAAATGGGCGTGCGGTTTGAGCCACAAAACAGATTGAAAATGCAATTAGACTCGTTTATTAGAAGAAAAATTTGCAGTCTTAGGTTCATTGAATAACTGATGTAAATACATCAGTTATTATGAACCTAAAACTGCAAATTTTTCTTATAATAAAGACCAGACTAGCAATAAATATAAAATTGAGTTAATTCTCAATGTTTCTCTTCCAACAGATCAATTTATGTGGAAGTAAAGGAAATACAAAGGCAAAGTGATGAGTACTCGCGAAAGAGATTGGTGAGCAAAAGTATTAGCCCATGTCTGTTTCTTGTATTTTTGGTTTGATTGTCGGACTGACAAGTGTCAAGACCTAACACACACGCAAATGGGAAAATCAATGCTTGACATCTGTGGGAGTCGAACCCGAAAACTGGGTGTCCATAAATGTCATTTCTACCGCTACGACGAATCAGCCTCAGAGAACCCATGCCTATTTCTTGTGATCTTGATCTCAATATGCGATGTGGCGGATGTGTAATGATTGTGAGAAATAAAAAACTCATTTGAAAATATAAACAATTTATCTAGATTGGATATTAATATGTTTGATGAGTTGCATGGTTCATGTGTGTTTTCTGAAATGGATTTGAATAATGGATACTATTAAATCTGGATAGAAATAATGTGATGAAATATAGATTTAGTGATCATCACTAATCAAAAGACTTAGTGATGTAAATCTTAGCCGAAGTACGGACACAGACACGAACACCGGACACGACACAGACACGAGCACCTGGATACCGGTTTTATTTTTATTTTTTTTGAAAAATGTAAGTAATTGAAGTGTTAGTGTTAGTGTCGGTGTCCGTGTTCGACACGATACGTGTCAGACACCGGGACACATCTTCAACCGGAGGAGTCTATGCTACAACAGCTAAGGTTTACATCATTAAGTCTTTTGCTTAGTGATGAGCACTAAATCTATATTAGCCGTGATAAATATATTACTTAAATTGTATCTAATGGTTGTTATTATAGGAGGGTAATTTAGTACTATCAAATATTCTTTATAATAACTAATTAAATATAAATAACTAATAAAACCATTATCTCCTATGTTTAAGGTCATTAATTCCGACGATTACACAATTCCAAAGTTAATACCTAATTAATCGGAACTCACTTAAAAACTAATATTAAATTATTATTTTTATTAATTGTTAAATTACATTTGTATCAATTTAGTGACTATCACTAAATGTCTCATTTAGTGATGTAAACTGGACTCACGTACTTCATAGGTGATGAATGGAAACCAACTTTTTAAAACAAATTATGTTTTATATGAGTGGTTGGTGTCTTGGTGATTAATTCCATTTAACTTAACTAATGCACCCAACACCTAATGAACCATATTATACGTTCTTTCATAGGGAAAGTTTTTTTAGTGTACTTTGATGATTTTTGATTTATCAAAGAATTTTGATGATCATGTTAATCATTTACATGCATCCTGTTGATCTTAATGTTTTGAGAGAATATAAATTACCTTTTTTTTGTTATGTTTTTTAATAACTATTTTTGTGTTTTTTGGTGAGTTGGAGCAACCCACACTTTTTTTTCCCTATTTTTTAATTTTTCATTGTTTTTTATATTCACAGTATTAATGTGTCAACTTACTAAAAAAATTAAACCGTCACAATGTTGAAAAATGTGTCAAAAGAGTATCTCACCAGCATTCTTATCAGCAATTTCCATTGACAAACATCCAACTAGTTCAATATAAATATTGGTTGGATTCTTCGTTTCAGGCTAATTAACCTAATCTGTTTAAGTTAGTTGGTCAATATTTTTTTTTAATTCATTTCTTTTTTCTTAAATTTATTCAAGCTCAATATATTGAATTGAATGTTTAGTCCATTAAATTTTGTTGTCCCTCCACTACCATCCATGTCTGTTGATTGTCTCCATGAAATTGTTATGTACCCATTGTTAAAAGTTAGATTGAATCTTTTTTTTAAAAGGCAATTAAAAGTTAGATCGATGAAGTGAGATCGATGTTGACATTATTGCATGAATTGTGATTAATTTGAAATTGTTTTTAACAAATTCTGATCAGTTCACAGTAAAATTGGCTTAACCTAATCAAACTATCTTAATCTCTAGTAGGTTAGTCTGAATTAACAACTATATGGCTCGAAGTACCAAACTCTTAGAACTCTACTAGTCTCCAGGGTGGCAATTATTAAAATTCCACACGATATATGAACCTATTTGTTATAAATTAAAAAATAAGTGAATTTGATGTTTAATAGTTTAGAGATTAGTTTTTAGAGATTTTGTAAGAAAATTAAAAATTGTTTTTCTTTTATAAATTGAGTATCCTCTGCGCGCAACTATAGAGACTAATTCATCGAGCTGATAGGACCACAATGGGGGAAAACTCTCCCTCAAAATATTTAATAACATAAGGAAAATTGGTTTTTATTAAAAAATCATTCTATGAAAAAAAATTATTAAATAATCATAACAAACGGATGAAAATTTTCTAAAAATGATTCATTTTATAAAATTATTATTGATTATTTTATGAAAAGGACACCAATAAAGGGATCATATTATATATATATACACACACACCAAATAGATTAAAATTTGCAACAATTTTGTTAATGAATATAATTCACGCACGTTAATGGGTGTCAAATTTAATAAATATATTGAGGTATCGACACACATTAGCTGAATTTTACTAATCATGAATTTCAATGCTAGGTTATTAGCTACAATTAGGGGTGAGCAAGATCATCTCAACTCTAAGACCCATTTCGTCTTTGTCCCATTTAACCCGCAAAGTATTGGGTCTGAGGACGGGTTAAAGTCTAAAGAATTGGCCCGACCAAAAATTAGGAACGGATTCGGGTTAGCTATAACCCGTCCCTTACTCACTCATCACCCTAATTTTAACTCTATTATTACATTGGTAATGATATTTTTATATATACAATATTCAATTTGAAATCTATGTTAGTTTAAGTAGAAATTTTGTCGTAAAATATTATTGTAAAAGTCATATTTTGAGTTTGAATACATGATAAAATACTAAGAAAAATCAATTTATCACTTCTAACTTTTAGTCATTATTGAGTGATCACCTTATAATTGTCTTTCGGGTCAACCCGGTCTCGTCCTAAATAAACCCGATTTTACTTTGACCCTAAGAACATCAAGTTTGTTCGGGTCTAAGGACGAGTTAGTGTCTCCAAAATGACCCTATAAAAATTTAGAAGCAGGGGTAAGGGACAAGTAAAACCCGCCCCAACCCGGCGTCCTTTGCTCACCCTAGCTATTAAGTTCCAAGAATGATTTTCAATTGAAAGAGATAAAATTGGAAAAATAAGCTCTGATTCATGGTACAATAGTATTATATACAAAGTGTTTAACTATAATTCTGGTCAAAAAAAATGTTTAACTATAATTAACTTTAGTTAACTGCAACAGAAAATTAACTATACATGTAACTACTTCTAAACTAATCTAGGTAAGTTAGTTAGACACTAACTACTTCTAAACTAATAACTAAGTTAGTTAGACACTAACAAATTTTCTAATTCTTAATACTCCCCTTCAAGTTGGAAGAGAGATGCCAAGATCTCTCAACTTGAAGATGAGATGCTAATACAAAATCAACCACAAATCCAAATACACAACAAAAGCTTCTCTACATCTAAAATTTACCAAACGGACAAACGTATTCATTATTATCCTACTAATGTGAAAACAACATGGAACATATCAAATGTAGAAAAATAAAGCTGTCGTGGCTGCTCAAAGATCAAACATAATGATCTTAATCTTGAAGAAGGCTTTGATCAAAGTGCCACACACCATGAACCTTTCCAACTAATCTCAGTTGTGTCATATACCCTGATATCTTCTTTATTGCATGAACCCGCTCTCGATGAAGTCGCCAAGTTGAGGATCATTGTTACGATCAGCCACACTGTGAAGATTGAGATTTCTCATTCACCAACTTCTTCAAAGACAAAGCTAGTTCCATGGCATACAATGCATCACCCTTTTCCACATGTTCAAATTCTGAGGGGGGACTCACAATGGGTGCAGCACCACTCTTCCACTACGAATGTTCGGATATTTGATAAGTTGATCTGTTCATTGATAGCAGCTTCAGATTCATCTTGAAAATTCTGACGAGCCAAAGAAACATTAGGTGCAATAGGAACAACAAGAACATCTTTCTTGACTTCTTGAAAAGGTTCAAATATAACACCAGTTCTGTTGGTGAATCCCTAGCAGCAAAAACTCTCAAATTCCTTTTAACTCCTTGAGAAAGATTCAAAGAAGAAATCATAGAACAAGAAGAAGAAAGAGCCATTTGAACGAAATCGAAACTCGATCCAAAATGAAATTAGAACTCCGCTTCAGATCACAATCATCGGGAATCAGAATAAAAGGAGGACAATGAAGTGAAATCGCAAAACTGATGTACAAGAATCGCAAACGGAAATGATGATTACCGATACAAGAATGACAAACAATTTGTGTCAAACGAATTAGAAACAGAACAAACGAAAGCAATTGCACAAACTGAAACTCTCAAAGAAGCGAGAGGAAGGAGAAAAACGCGATTGTGATTGAAAAGCGAATGATAGAATCAAAATCGATTCAAAGAATTTGCAAAATTGAAATTGGGGAAAACACAAAAAAATAGAATAACGCAAGAAGAAAGAAAGATTGAAATGCAAAATTGCAATCGCAGGCAAAATCGATCATCAAACAGAAATCGAAACTCCAAAAATTGAAAACAAAAGTTGCAAGAATTCAGAGGAAGCCAAAACGTAGAGATCGCAAAAGGAAACCAGACTCAAAACTGAGAAAAAAATATAAGAAACTAATAAAATGAATATAAAATTAAGAAGTTTCTTATCATACCGCAATAATTAAGTCTCATTCTTCATGAATCGCAAAACAATAGAAGACATACGCGTGAAGACAATGGAGGAATCATTGAGGAGAAAGGAATGCGGAAGTTATATCGCTCTTGATACCATATTAAGTTCAAAGAAATGAGTTTCAATTGAAAGATATAAAATTGGAAAAATAAACTCTATATATTTGATTCATGGTACAATAGTATTATATACAAGTGTTTAACTATAGTTAACTGCAACAGAAAATTAACTATACATGTAACTACTTCTAAACTAATCTAGGTAAGTTAGTTAGACACTAACTACTTCTAAACTAATCTAGCTAAGTTAGTTAGACACTAACTAATGTTCTAATTCCTAATACTAGCTACAATTTAAAATGTTCAAGTATAATATATTAGATGTGTATTTGAACACCTTTTATTTTTTGACAATATGTATTTGCATTTTGTGACGTTTAAAATCATAGTTGATAAAGTTCAGTTCATAGTTGATCGTGACACCTTGGAGGATCTGTTGATCAAGTTCAATATGTTTCATTATCTTAGAATGTAGTTTAGGTCTAACTAAACTCTACAAAATCGGCTTGTAAAGCGATAGATGTCTCTCACTAATAAACTTTTGTCATGCCATATCACATCCGATCATGAAACTCTTAACACATTATAAACTAACAAAATTTATATCAATTTTTGGTGTCTAAATTTGATGTTCAAAAAACATATAATACAACAATAAAATTATAAGCAGTTTGATTTATTATCTGTCGGGCATCTTAAATTGTAATTCTCTAGTTGATCTAAATCATCTAATTGATTCATGAACAGTGAAGTTAGTTTTATTATTTTCTGATAAAGAAACAGTTAATGTGAGGAGAGAGAGTTTTGAAAATAATGAAATAAATATATATATACTTGGCTTATATATGCTGCTCATGCTCAACTAGTTTGCGTGTCGGCCTCATCCATGACATCAACATTCTAAAAAACAACTTAGACAGAACATAACTTGCCCATCCAACTGCTGATATATATATATATATATCAACAATTTATTTATATTCATTTGAAGTGTGAACGTGCTAGATTCTGTTGAAATGAAACAGCATCTTAAGTTTTAATTAGCCTTACTGTTTTATTCACCCTCGACCCTATTAACTATAAGACGGCACTAGTTTCATTTCAATTTTTTAGATGTAAAATTTAAAATAAAAAAAAAACAACTTTGTTATAAATAAATTACATATATATAATGAAGGACCACGAATATATATATATATATATATATATATATAGTTTCCAAAGTTGAATATATATTGCATAGGCTGCAGATCTGACGCCTGTAGAATCACTATATTTTATCATAGAAATATCAATTTTAGCAGTGAAAATCTAGAGCATACCATTTACTATCTGGAACTAAGGACATTCATGATCCAAAGCTAAATAAAGCTTGTCGACCCAACAACAAATTAAATATATGGATATACAACTACTATGCAAGTTTCTTGTGTTAATGATTGCATGCATGTACTCTTCCATTGGCCAAAGAAATAATAGAATATAATAATTGCCGGTGATATACTAATAAGAAGGTATCATCCCTTTCACAGGGTAACTATAAGTATATATATTGGTTACTAGCGCGACAAAGAAAAGATTGAACACCAAATTTTGTTCTCTCTCTCTCTCTCTCTCTCTCCTACTTGATATCTATCTTAAAGGCTTTGGCTTCTGCTACTATTGCTTCTTATTTTTTTGACTTAATTGATTTGTTAGCTAGGCAGTTGTGATGATACACCTTACGTGTTTGATTAAGTAAGTACTAGAAAAAAGACATTGTATTCGATCTTATTCAACTATTACATTCTTATATATTCATTAATTATGATCCTATTTGTTTTGTGTGTTTAAACCAACCATTGTTACATCATTCTCCTCTCATAGGCAGTATCACATAATTAATTTGGTCAACTTGAACTCTACCTTCTCTACAATAGGCAATAAATGTTGCAACCTTCATAATTTGGTGTCCAACTTCTTTGAATATCTCAATAGTGTGCAGATCTGTGGCCAGCAAAAGTTTTGTAAACATATATACACTCACTTGAAATCGCCAAGTTTGAACTCATATTTTTACCTCTATATGTATTGGGTATTTTCTCTAGTTTTTTTTTTTTTTAATTCGGCCTGAAAAAGTTTGGCCCTATGTTTGGATGAAGTATTTTTTAAGGGTAATGTCATTTTTTTGGGAATTGAGTATAAAAGTTGAAGGTTAATATTTCATTTCCCACCAAAATTTACATTATTCCTAAAAAATACTCTATCCAAATACACTTTTTGAGTAGTAACAAAATTAAAAGAAAAAAAAGAAGCGTGAGTGTAACGCCGTGGAAACGACTTATGATAAAAAATTTCTTAGTAAGAATTACTAAAGTTTTCGGTAACCATTATACAACAATCTAATAATTAGTACATACTAATCACAATTTAATTTATATTTATATGGTAGTGTCCCATACAACCGAGAGAGCGCATTCAAGTTTTAAAATTAGGACCCTACTTTAAATAAATTGGGCCCATCGTGTGTGAGTTTTACCTAATTTATTGTGGCGCTAAAATATCAACTAATATACCCAAAAAAAGTAAATACAATTTACAAAAATTCTATAGCTACAAACAAAACTAAATTTCTAAAAAAAAGAAACAACATGTGATTGATAAAAAAAGGAAACAACATATGTGATGTACCAAAAAAAAAACATGACATTCCCTGATGTCAAAAACGAAGATAAAAAAAAAGGAAACAACATGTGTGTTGAATATTGATAAAAAGAAAAAAGGAAACAACGTGTGATGTACCACAAAGAAATCATGGCATTCCCTGATGTCAAAAACGAAAATAAAAATACACATGCAGCTCAATGGGATCGAACTTTTGACCGCCCACATACATAGCATGATAGCAAGCGCTAGCATCTTGCCAACTAAAACATGCTGAAACTCTGTGCATTATCGGTAAAACATTGTATATGGTTTATGTATTAGTTTTTTGGGGCCCCAAAAAATTCATTTTGGGCTTGGGCCCTGTGCTACTGCACAGGCTAAACAGGCCTATGGGCGGCCCTGTATATGGGGTGAGTAACAACAATTAGTGTTTGTGTAATTAATACATACTAACTACAACTATAATTTAGTGTTTGTGTGGTTATCGATTTTTCTCACTAATGGGAAAATGACTATTATACTCATTTAGTAACTATTAGTCAGTTGTACTAACAAATTCTTTAGTGCTCCAATTGGGTCACGTGTTCTTATTCATCCGGGCCAATTTTACCCTCTACCATAAAAGAAAAGGGATTTTCTTTTCCCACTCCCCCTCCTACTGATCAAAACACACCCCATAAGGGTGTGAAATGACCAAAAGACCAGCCAAAGTGTCTTTTTCAAGAAATTTCACGTGTTCGAACACAGGCCTTCGAACCCGTTCGAACGACATCGTTCGCGTGAGTTAAAATTTGACTTCACACCCTCTTGTGCGTAATTTCACCTGTTCGAATGGGGTCACTCGAACATATTCGCATAACCTTGTTCGAACACCCTATTTATTTCGTTCGTATGCTGTTAACCGAGAGAACAATAATGGACCCTCACACCACATTGACCAATTTATTGGGTTCGAACAGTCATTAAACACGTCCTCCACAATGTTTCACGCAAGGTTATTTTTGGAATAAAATTTGTTAAGGGGTGTGAAAGAATAGAAGGGGGAGTGAGAAAAGCAAAACCCAAAGAAAAATGCATGAAAAAAGGAAGACCATAAAAATCAAAATTCCCTCCCGATGAAGAAGACGATGATGGTGGAAAATTGTGGTTGAGGTTAAGGCGAATATCGGAGCAACCAACCAACCAACCCAGTATAGTATGGCATTGACACTAAGAGCGTCTTCTCTTTGCTCACCTTTTCTACAATTAGGTTCCACTTCCACTGGATTCTCACTCTCCCAACCATGTTCTTCTCTTTCCAAATTGAGTTTTCATTCTCCGCGTCTCCAACTCAACAGAAACTCACACACAACAAGGTTCCTTATTAGAGCTGCTAGAACGGAATCTAAAGGTGTCACCTTGGGTTTCAGACCTCCTCAATTTCAGGTTCTTAACTTCTCCCTTTTATTTATGAGAATAATTTTTATATTTTTGATTTTTGATCTTTTTGAATGGGTTGGTTGAAATTGAACTAGCTTCCAGAGCCTCTTACTGGGAAGCTTTGGACATTGGAAGATTTTGAAGCTCATCCAGCACTACTGGTAGGATAGGTTCAGCTTTTTATCATCTTTCTTTGTTTTGCTTACTTCACTGATTATTCATATTTCTTATGCTATGTTTGACTACCAAGCAAGTTTCATATAGTCATGTTCAATGTTCATGCAACAACTATTACAAAAATATATTGTAGATTCAAAATGCAACCTATAAAGCAGCTTCATTTCTGTTTAATTGTTAGCTTCTCATCTCTTCATTCATGTAAGCTATTTAATTCCATACTTCCTGTTGCAATGTGCTTAAAATATTCCTTATGGTTTATTTGATGCATAAAACATGCGTGTTATGGAAATTCTAATTAAGACCTTTCTATAGTTGCTATTTTAGTGAAAATGTTAGTATTATCTTTGCTCAGTTGCGACAATGCACATTTTTCCTCTCTTTATTTGGTCCTGCAGGTTATGTTTATATGCAACCATTGTCCATTTGTTATTCACCTGAAAAAAGACATTGTAAAGCTTACTAATTTCTATATGAAGGTAGCCAACAAATTACCCTGGAAGAATTTCTTTCTTTATTTAGTACCAGGTCGGACATACCTAAGTTAAAACTGTTATAAGAATGTTTTTTCCTCTTTCTTCAGAAAGGACTTGCCTCCATTGCTATATCTTCAAATTCTGTAGCCACACACCCCAGGTTGTAATAACTTCAGATCCTGAAATATAGCTACGTTGAAACTTGAAAGTATTGAATGATTTGTCCAACCTGGATTTCTTCCTCACAGGATGGACCAGAATTTATGGCAGAAGATGCTAAGCTGTTTGACTATCCTTTCCCATACCTATATGACGAGGTATGGTTCAGTAAACTTAACATACATGCTCTGTTTGCCTGTAATGTATTGAGAGAAATCCAAGTTCCACATCGACTAGTGATAAGGTCCCAAAAGAGTATATAATGAAAGGGCATCCCTCACCTTATAAGTCGGTTTTGTGGGGTTGAATTAGGCCTAAATCACATTCTAAGATGGTATCAAAACCTATCCTAGATCCTTCGGGCCACCCACCATTATTACCCACACACCAAGCCCAATAGTGTTGGGCGTGAGGGGGTGTATTGGGAAAACCCAAGTCACACATCAACTAGGATAAGATCCCAAAAGAGTATATAATGAAAGAGCATTCCTCACCTCACAAGCCGGTTTTGTGGGGTTGAGTTAGGCCTAAACCACATTCTAAGATAATGTGGGGTGAATTTCATGTCACTGAAAATGAGATCAGTCTATTCTTTTTCTGTTTGTTAAAACACGTGCCTGTAGAAAGGTGTAATATCCTTAAAGAGAAAAAAAGGGGGAGTCTGCAGGCTTTGACTCATCCTTTCCTTTTAGTAGCAGTCAAATGTTGTTATTTATGATATCAATGCCTAAACCATAAGCAGATATTGCATGTCAATAATTTATTATTATCCAATATCCATGTGTGTGTCCACGCGTGTGTATGTGCTTGCTTAACTGTGTATATAATCATTTCAGAATACGTTTTGGTGTGTTTTCCAAATCACATTAGCAATTACTCGAAAAGGAACTTTTATGTGATGGTGTTAATTGAAGCAACCAACTAATTGAGGAGCTGATGTTAATGTTATTATAGTAAAACCCTGATATTTTCTTTTTTGGATGGCAAATGTATATTAATAGGACCACTAGGGTGCTTCAACCCAACCATACAAGTAAAACCCTGATCTTTGACGGCACGTTTTTATTGCAGTCACAGGATGTTGCACGAGATTTTGGAGCAGTTTGTACACCAGAATTTTATCTTTTCAAAAAGGTAATTACAAGTTACAACCAGTCACTGTTGATCAGTGTGACTGTGATTTGGGGTTAAATTAAACCCTCAAATATCAATGTATGATATTTTCTATCAAATAATAACAGGATGGTCGAAGGCCGTTTGAGCTGGTTTATCATGGTCAATTTGATGATTCAAGGCCAAGCAATAATATACCTGTCACTGGAAGGTTTGTTTCTTATAATTGAATTAGCATTGAACAATTATCTGAACATTTTTAATCACTTCAGAGTAGTAACAAACTAACCATTTGATTTGTGTTTTAATAAAGAGATTTAAGTGTGGCAATAGATCGTGTTCTGAGTGGCCAGCCAGTACCATCAGAGCAAAAACCTAGGTACTTTGTTCATATATTTCTCCTTTGATTATTTGAGAATCTTTCAAGTTTTGGTCTTTGTCATGGTCATGTGCTGAAGGTCGTGTTTTTCTATTTGTGTGAAGTGTTGGATGCAGCATAAAGTGGCACCCAGGGAAGAAGTTTTGATATCATGAAATGTTTACTGTAATCATCTTGCTCAAGAAACTAATCAGTGAGTCCAAGCTTTTCTTTCTGGTTTTCTATATGTTGTGCAATATCACCAACCATATAGGAATCTTACACCTGATTCCGCGTTCCTTTCACCTAGAATTTTCGATAGTGTGATTTGCAAGGAAATGATGTAATTTGTTGTTCTTGTATTTGCTGAATATTTCACGTCTTGAATACATGAATGAATTGAATATATTGAGATAGCTTTCAGTCAGAAGAGTTTCCGGTTTCCCTGTTCTTTGTTTCTTGTGTTGTAAACTTGTAATGATTAGGAAATTTATTTTGAACTTCCTTTGGAAATGAAATTTGTTTACTTAGATTTTCTTTCCTCGGTTCTCAGATAGATTTAAAAGCAATGCCATCTGGTTCTCTTATTGGTTAAAAAATTTAAAAAACAAATCAAGTAAGACTTGTGAATCTCGAAATCTCTATCCCTTTTCATTGGCCTCTGAGGGTGAATTATATAGTACATTTGACCATTAATGGTAGTAAATGCTAATCATTACAAATATGACCGTTGCGGCAGTTATGGAACAGATAGGTGGAGATCAAGGGATCTCATTTTTTGTAGGTAAGTGTTACAACTGGGCTATCAGATCGAGGGATGCTACCGATCAGGGAGGTTGAAGAGGTTTCTTCTTCTGCTATTGAGGGGTCGATCAATCGGAAGCTTCGGCTAGTGAAAGAAGGGCTGAGCCTTGTTGATAACGGTCTGTCTAGCTGGGAGCAGAAGGCAATGCCAAATTTGTTTAAAAAATAAAATGATATTTTGCTTAACTAGTGGATGAGTTATTTTTTTTTTTCTTTGTGTTTAACATGATTATCAAACAATATGGATATGTAAATAAAATACCCAGCAAGGAAAATACAGATTTTGAATTTCTTGATTGTTCAGGGTACTGTTATAAAAATGTGAGTATAATAATACTTTCTCACGACTTATTCGTAAGAAACATCTGACAAAATCTTCAAAATCGAGAAAGTGCATCGAAATGAATTACTTTTAATTCATATAGTTCCATTTTTCCTCATTTTTCATTAATGTATAATCCAATTTACATCAACATCCATCAATTTAGCACTGCTATATTTCTTGGTCTGGATACTCTGCATTCCCAATCTTTTTTTAAACAGATTAAAGCTTAGGTGAGTTGGGAACTTAGAGAGTTATTAAAGTCAGGTAAAGCCTCAAAGATCAAAGGATTCATAATTATTAAGATAGTTACATTTTGCCTACTCATAATGTTTTCACATCATCAGAGAGATTTAAACACATTTTTTTTGGAATAAATACACTATCTTGTAATGTTGGTCCACATGCAGTGGCTGAAGTCCGCCGGTTTTGGGGGTTGGCTCAAGATCGGAGGGTCGTATCGAATATAAGTCGTTCAATCTTGATCAAACGATCTAGATTTGTTGACTCATGGCGACCGCATGATGTTTTTAATGCACCCAATCTAAACATGGGAAAATAATGATGGTTACTTAACGATGATGTTTTCTATGGTTGCTTGCTTTTCCCAACCAGGAGAGATAAGATCTATCAAACTATTTGTGGGCCAAGGACAAGAATGGTATGATATCACATGAATAAAAGCAAGACATCTTTTCAATAACATGGTGATGGAGTACGAGCTATCTATCTCTATCATCTTTACTCAAATAATTGTAAAGGCTGGTGGTCCAATTACTTCTCTTCTCCTTATATCTATCTCTAGATGTTTATTTCTTCTTACAACTATTGTCGGCAAAAGCAGGTTCTTACATTAGATTGGTACGAGAGAGACTACATCCTATGATCCTTACGCATCATCTTCCTGAATTTTTGTCCACTCCAAATAATATTTGTTTGATATCAACATTGCAAGAACCTTATTTTATGCTCATTTAATTAAGAAACAAAAAGACAGAAAAGTATATATATATATATATAGAAAAACTATAGACTATAGAGTTCTAAGATATGAGCTGTTCCAAGTCCTTAGATTTCTTTCACTTGAATTTGGATAACACAGTGGGATGAGGATGCAAGTTTCTGTGGCTTGTCTTGAACTGAAAGAGTTTATGTACAAAAATAACATAATTGTAATGTGGAATTGCCATAACATATGATACTAATTAATCTATACAAATAAATAATGTGTGACTCAAGAAATTAACAGACTCTAGTAAACAATTTAGTTGCTATGAAGAAGTAGAAGAAGATGATTCTATCAAATGTTCACATGATCTAGAGAAACTTGAACAATGAACTGCTGCTTTTGGATTGGTAACCATGACTTTATGGAGAGAATTTGGTTTCTCCAAATCATCATTTTCATGTCTGATCTCTTTGAGCATTGCTGTTACATCTTTCATTGTTGGTCGATCATCCGGAGATGAATTCACACATAGGAGAGCCACTCCTAGCACTTGAAGCATCTCTTGCGTTCTTGTTCCACACTGCAATACTAATTGCTGGTCAAGGATTGATGTGAATTCTCTTTTCTTTTCTTTGATTTCACTGATAACCCAAGTGACAATGTGGACACCCTCTGGAATTCTGTTATCAGTTGGCTCCATACCTGTTAAGACTTCTAGGAGAACGACACCATAACTGTACACATCACTCTTCTCTGTGATCCTTAAACTGTATCCATATTCTGCAA
Organism: Oxytropis ochrocephala; assembly: GCA_020916435.1. Classification (NCBI taxonomy): domain Eukaryota; kingdom Viridiplantae; phylum Streptophyta; class Magnoliopsida; order Fabales; family Fabaceae; genus Oxytropis; species Oxytropis ochrocephala. The sequence continues at coordinate 17,772,341 of CM037089.1, read as the reverse complement.
TTTGAAGACATTGATTTTTCAAATTATTTTGACAATAAAAAATGATGCAAGACTAAATTTTTTTGTTGAACTGAGATTGCTAAAAAGAACTTTGATTTAGAATCTCAAAAGCTGTTATACTCACCAGGAGCTATGTATCCATAAGAACCTGCAACTACATTAGAGGCTGCTGAACACTCAGCGGAACTGATGAGTTTTGCAAGGCCAAAATCTGCAAGAAAAGCTTCAAACTGTGGACCTACCAAGATGTTGTCAGCCTTAATATCCCGATGAACAATTGGCGGTATACAATCATGATGAAGATATTCTAGGCCATGAGCTGCTCCGAGTATGATCTTATACCTCGCGTCCCATTCCAAGAACAATCTCTTTTCATGGAGTAATCCAAACAAGCTTCCATTACATATATAATCAAACAAGAGCATTCTAGTTCTTCCATTGTCACAGCATCCTAAAAGTCTCACTATATTTTTATGCCTTATTGATCCAAGAATCTGAACTTCTGCTGCAAACAGATCTCTCTCTGGTAGCTCTTCATTCTTTATTGGCCATAGCTTCTTCACCGCAATAAGCTGTTTTGTTGGAGTCTCTACGCGATAAACAACTCCCGAGCAACCTTTTCCAACTATGTTTGAATCTGACAACTTTGTTACAATGTCATTGATAGAGAAGTTAAGCTTTTGGAATGGAGTTAAAGACCATTCCAATTCACTTTCATCAAAATTCCTCCCAAAATTGTCTCCAAGAATCCTGAGTGCTAAGATAACTCCACAAGTGACAATAGCAGAAGTTAAAATAACACCAAGGAAAGTGTAGATAATAACATTTTTTATCGACTTGTTGCCTTGGCGATTTCCACTTGCATGACACTTGTTAATGCAAAGCTCAGGGTTACCTACAAATGCAGCAGCAGGTAGTTCCTTGAAGAACTTTGTGTCGGGAAGAGTACCAGAAAAGCTGTTATAGGACACATTTAGAGACACAAGATTTTCAAGATTACTCAGTACTTGGAGGGTACCTATGAGCTTGTTGTGAGAGAGGTCCAAGATGGAAAGTTTTGAAAGATTTGAAAAAGTGTCTGGAATAGTACCAGTAAGAGAATTCCAACTTAAGTTCAAAAGGATATCTAATCCTTGCAAGTGACCAATCTCATAAGGAATAGAACCATTGATCCTATTGTTACTTAAGTCCAGTAACTGTAAATCCTTACAAAGGCCAATTGATTGAGGAATCAAACCAGTGATTAAATTTCCACTGAGAATCAACTTATTCAAAGATGTAAGCTTGCCAAAACTCTCAGGAATACTTCCAGTTATTCTGTTTACAGAAAGATCTAAGACATTAAGACCAGATAGGAATTTCAATGAGGAAGGAATGGTTCCTTGCAGCTTATTATTGTGCAAGTCAAGCATTTCTAGATGAGCACAATTACCCATCTCATAGGGAATATCTCCACTGAATAGATTATTTGACAACTCTAGAAAGGTCAAGCTGCTTAAAAGGCCTATTTCTGGTGGAATTTGACCAGTGAAGTTGTTTGATCCCAGCCTTAACCTGATCAAGCTGGTGCAACTGCCAATATCTGGTGGAATTTGACCTGAAAGTCTGTTTGATATCAGCAACAACTGAGTTAAATTCTGCAGATGAAAGAGTGAATTCGGAATTGGACCGGTAAGCAAATTGTGCGAAAGGTCGACTGCTTCGAGTTTCTCGCAGTTGGAGAGTTCTATTGGTATACTTCCATGAAGTTGATTCTGCCAGGCATAGAAGAGGGTAAGTTCCTTCAGTTCCCCCATAACAGGTGGAATCTCACCAGAGAATTTGTTGTTATCTAATTCAAGCTGCTTCAGCCTGGAAAAATTGCCAATATATGAAGGTATTTCTCCATAAAAGCTATTACCAGACAAAAGTAATTCTTCCAATAAGAGTAAACTTTTGAGAGTCACAGGTAACTGACCCCCTAAAGAATTCAAAGAGAAATCAATAACCTTCAGATTTGTGCAGTTTCCGAGACTTTCTGGAATGGTGCCAGTTAAATTGTTCTGCCAAAGCAATACCCTGTTGAGACTTTGCATGAAACCCAATTCATAAGGAATAGTTCCAGAAAGCTGATTTTCATATAGAAACAAATCTTCCAAGGCTGAGCAGTTGTGAATCTCTGGTGGGATTTCACCTGAAAGACGGGCTGTGTAAACCGAAAGTGTCTTGAGATTTTGAAGTTCACCTATACTTGGTGGAATCTTCCCAGAAACACCAGTAACAGAAAGTCCAAGAAAAACCAATTCCTTGCAGTCTGATATCTGCATTGGAATCTCACCATGAATATCTTGATTTCCACCTGCTCTTAAAGATTTAAGAGCCCTCAATTGGCCTATTTCTCCAGGAATCATACCAGAGAGCTGGTTGTCAAACAGTGCTAGCTCTTGAAGCTTTGAACAGTTTCCAATTGTGGTTGGAATTCCACCTTGTAAAGAATTTGAATTCAATGATAACCAACTCAATTCAGATAGCTTTCCTATTTCTTCTGGAATGGTTCCTGTTAAAGTATTGAAGCTAAGGTCTAGAGTAACTAGAGAGGATAAGTTTCCAACTGAACTTGGAATCTCACCTGTGAGGTTACCATTTGCGATGATAAGAGTTGTAAGGTGGCCAAAAGAAAGGAACTGTGTAGGGAAATTGCTATGAAGATCAATTGATGTTATTATGATCTCTTCAATAAATCCATCTGAGGAACACTTTATATAATCCCACTTGCAAGGATTAGTGTGAGTTGGATCCCATGATGAGAAGAGAGTAGTAGCTGAGTTGGAGGAATTGAAAGTTGAAAGCCATGAAAGAAGAGAGAGACCTTCTTGGTTGAGAGATGAGATAGATGGAAACAAGGAGATGCTGATAAACAATATTAGAAAATTTAATGCATTACTTGACATGATGAGGTTGGTGTTCTGCTACTATTCTATCTCATCTAAACATAGCACCAAACACTAGTCTCTCTGAGTTACTCTCTCTGTTCTCTGTATCATGATAGTTGAATATATTGAAGAAAAAAAAACTCACTTATCTCCAATTAAAGTTACTGATAACTACTATTATGTATGTATCAACCATTCCTTGCGGTCAAGGTTTTAAATTGCGGTCGCAGTAACAAATGTGGTTGCGTTGCGGTACGTGATATTCAAATATCGGAAATGAACTGAGAGTGAGAGGTGTTGAAACTGTAAGATTTAAGAATACAATATAGAAGAAAGTTTTGTACTAAATGATTCACAAGGTTTCTATGAGATCTAGCAAATATTTTGTTGTAAGATTCTGCAGTGTGTAATAAAGCTGTATGTAGTATGCTAAAAGAATATCAGCTATGAAAATGACTGAATTGGCTTTTTAAGGGTGTAATGGGTCCTCTGCATGTGCTGCTATTTTTATTGAGATACCCTATTTGGACAATACAAAAGGCAAAAAATACTGTTGATTGACAGAACATTCTCATGGTGGATAAATGTATACAGCAAGCCTTAAAGGTGGTGGTCTGTAGTCCCATGCTTTTCCTATATCTAATCATTAATGCACAGAAAAAAAATGAACTCATAAATCTGTATGCCAAAATTGTATAACATACTTAATTATATATCCTACTATGTATTTTTCTATTGAATGAATGATTTAATTTTATTTTTCATATATTTTTTTTTATAACATGTACTTGCAGAAAATGCCTACATACATGTGAAGAACATGACAGAAGTTGTGTTTGGATTTTCGTCCCTTCCTTTTTAGGTGCAAATGAGAGGAGTTGCTGAGAGTTTAGCAATCCATCATAATGATGGTTCATTTAACTTGGCATAAGAATCCAAATTTTGAGAAGGACCAAGCAGCACATAATAAACAAATGGACAACTCATATATTAAATATATAAATAAGTAAAAAAGTAGTAGAAAGTTGAACACACGAATCTTCAACCTTTTCTATTACATGTATGCACGGTGAGGTCTCAAAATCACATTGTATTTGATGAAGTTGTTTCTTATCATGAAAGTTAGTTGGTGACCTTCCATGGGGAACATGAATAGGTGCATATGTCCATGTCTTTCTTTTAATACATGAACCTTGTTCTGATTCAAACAAATCATTTTTTTTTGTTGATAAATTTTAAAAAAGGCGATGGTCCGAAGGGGCTAGGCTTGCCAGGCAGTGTGGGCTGACTATGCAGCGACTCGTTATACTTCACTGTTGGGAGATGAAAGTGTTCGCTGCTTTGCCTCATGCATTGTCCTCCTATCTAGGAGCCAAGATACCAAGCCTTCGCCAAAGTGCCTTGGCCTAACTCTCTCAACTTGAAGTGGGCAGACCAACATGATGCACAAGCAGCTCAACCAGACCAACCGGGTCCATGTTCCATCACCATGGTGCCCCCAGTTAGGTCACAAGCTGGCCCCCACTTATGTAAACTTAACTCGTCGCGGGTAATTATTTTTTTTATTAGTAAAATTTTAGATTAAGAGAAGACACACTCCCCTGCAAGGTCAGAGATAATCACAAACCTTAGCAAAAATTTATGGTAGAATTTATTTATTGCATACCAACAAATGAACTATCAAATTGGGTCGTTCAGCCTGACCCAATCCATCGAGCTAGATTGTGTAAAAACAATCTAGGTCAGGCTTCTATTAAGCTCTGAATTATGTGACCTAATTTAACCTAAAATGTGGGTCATTCAAGTTCCAACTCAAATTTCTATCGAGATATGCACTTCTAATTTCTAGAATATTGGCCCTCAAATACAGCCCATCAAGCTAATCGAATTTGAGCTAAAAAGGTCATTTTCTTTGTATTTTTGAAGTCGAGTTTAACCTAAATACTGAGTTAATTAAGTCGAACATTAAAATCGATGCAATTTCTACTAATAAAAAAATTGAAGATGGAACCTAAGCCACATCATAGCTGAGTGTGGCAGAAAGTTCCACAAGAAATGGCAGACAATTATTCTTCTAATAATAGCCTATATGATCATTTTTTCCATGAAAATTAAAATTGTACAGCTTTTAATTGTATTCTTTTTGGGTCCATGGTAGGATGTAGCATTTTGATTGGTCTAAAGAAGATGGTCTTGAGATAATTAGTATCAGAATTGATTATTGAATTATTATTACGTGACTTTTTACCATTCATTGCAAAATAATTGTTGGAGAAGAGAACTTCATTATGAAGAAAGCCGACAGATAGAAAAAATTGGAAGACAGAAAATGATATTTCAATAGCAAAGGTCTTATGTAGATGTTGAGTGATTTGGGGATGAAAACAAGTTTGATATCTGTTTAGGGATCATGTGGGCCATAGGATTAGGATAAGCTAATGGTTTGGAAGGTAGGGACAACTCATTCCCTAACCACAATTAGAGATTACAGACTAATTTTTACATTGGTTATTATTATTGTTTTGTAATTATTTCTTCTACCTCTTCTTTAATTAGATGATTGACTATGATATACTACTACTTCCTTTCTAATTAAATCCTTGAATGAGTAGCAAAATAACTGTTTATTTGTTTCATTAATGTACTACTGCATGTGTGTGAGTGTGGAAACAAACACGAGCTGGTATATATTTTATTTTATTTATTATTATTATTATTATTATAAGTTAAAAAAACTAAGTGGGTACTAATAATACAACAATGTCCCACTGTACATGCGTGTGTGTGAATTGTAATGTTCTAGTCTAGTGATGGGGGCTATGGGTACAAACGTTTTTGTCTATAGTATTTGGACTTATTAGGTTTTAACCTTTTCATAAATCAAGAGAAGCAAGAAGCATGATTCCCTTTCCTCCTCAGCCTTTAAATCGGGGATGGAAAATAGACATCCTTAGGTATGTAGTAATGTCATCATAATTGAAGATTGAGGAACCATTTTTTGTGGCTGCATTTTCTCCATGGCGATGTGGATTTATTTCATTGGTGATTTTTATCGTCACCTCTTTCTATGTTTAGCCTGAATCCGTTATAAGCTAGTGGATTAGTATTGCCAAATAGAACTTAAATACACACATTTTTCACTTGCTAGTTTTATCTGCTAGCAGATGAGACTCCCCAAACAGAACATTAATGTGAGTCTTGCCTGTTTTGGTAGAAAAAACAAGCTTCGTGATGCTTTCGCACAATATGCTCGCACAAATATCACCATTTTTATAATAAAAAATCAAATTTTAAAAAACAATAATTGATGTAAAAAAATCATTTTAATCAAAGTTGGTCATCTTTCAAATGGCACCAACATATGTTTAAAATAAACTTTAAAATAATTATAAATCAAATAATAAAATGGGTTTAGACTGAAGACATCATTACTAAACAAGACCACCGGATATTCAAAACGGGGTGGTTTTTTTAAACCCCCACCCCATCTCCATAAACCCCCACCCAATTTTAAATCCCCAAAATGCCCTTTGAAAATTAATTTTTTTTAAAAAAAATAATAAAATCGTATATACCCCTTGAGTATGTATATACGATGACTATTTTTATGTCCAATCGTATATACGTACTCAAAGGGGTATATACGATGGGTTTTTTATTTTTTTGAATAATTTGTTTTAATTTTTATTACTAAAAGGCTACTAAAAATTCGTTAAATAGTCAAACTTACTCCAAAAAATTATAAAAACACCACTAAAAATCTAACAAAACCAAAATAAGGCTATACAAATTTTTTTAGATTTTTTGGAGACTATGAAAAATTAAAAAAACGTAAAAAAAGTAATGCTTGATGGAATTTGGGATTTTGAGGTCAGTAGTCCCGTAGAAGAAGTCTCTTCTACGGGAGTATTGATTCTTGATTTTTTGGATTTAATGTTGTGGTTTCATTACAATCGGAGTATGTTGCCCCACAACCGATTTTTTAGCCTAAATTATTCGTTCGACGTATAACATCGTCACGTTTTAACGAACTACGCACAAAACCTATTTAAAGGACTTAATTAATTTTTATTTGACTTAAAAAAATTAAAAAAATACAATAGGGATCGTATATACACCTGAGGGGGTATATATACGACCCTATTTTTTGCTCATCGTATATACACCCCCCAAGGCGTATATACAATTAAGGTGGGGGTGTGCCAATCGTATATACGCCTTGGGGGGGGTGTATATACGATGCCCAAATGTATGGTCGTAAATACACCCCCTGTGTATATATCGATTTAGTTTTTTTTTTTTAAAAATACGTTTTGGAAGGCATTTTGGGGTTTTCAGTGTGGGTGGGGGTATATGGGGATTGGGTGGGGGTACAAAAAAAAACCCATTCAAAACCAATACGAGGCCCAAATATTTAAATTTAAGGCGTTTCCTTTTCCCACATCCCCTCTTACTCTTTCACACCCCTTAACTCCAAATATTCCAAAAATACCCTTAAGTAGAGTGCGTGTTTTCACCGATTCGGGGATGGGCAACCGAATATATTCGGTTGAGGTCAACCGAATAGGTAAAAAAGGTGAATGTGGTGTGAGAGTCCATTTTTTGTAATAAAATAGGGTGTTCGAACACCCTCATGCGAACCTGTCGCATGACCTCGTTCGAACAGGTGAAATTACGCACAAGAGGGTGTGAAGTCAAGATTTAACACACACGAACGATGTCATTCGAACCTGTTCGACAGGTGAAATTTCGTGAAAAAAAGAGGTTTTGGCTGGCCTTTTGATCTTTTCACACCCTTATGGGGTGTATTTTGAGTAGGAGGGGGTGTGGGAAAAGCAAACACCAAATTTAATAAGAGATACTATAAGTTTATAAGGCTATTATTTGCACATGTTTTTTACTAGTACACCTCATGAATCCTTTCAACTTTTTTACTTTTTTACAAAATACCTACCGTGTCGAAAAAACTAAAACTTTTTTTTTTATTAATGAAGAACAAATTGGTGATAGCGGTTGATGGAAATGTTCAGCGCTAAGAAGAACAAATTAGCAAACATAAAGTAACAAAAATAATGTGAATATGTTGTGTGTGAAACAATGATAAACTTGATTTGTTCCATCAATCACTTTAAATTGGACGCAATATAATAATAATAATAACAATAATAATAATAATAATAATAATCGATGAACCTTTCAAATTCAGGAGTTTATTGACATGGTTTGCAGACTCATATCAAACACATTGTCAGTGGTAATTTAAAGGACAATAGCTATTAAACTTCAATTTGTGCATAAGATATGAAAGTAAATGATTTGGAATGACGAGTTTGACAGAGTTTTGGCACAAACATATGAATTGTGTTACCATTCCTACATTGTAATGTGGAAACATCTTAAGATTAGAGTTGGATGAAACTTAACCCTATAAAATCAACTTGTAAAATGAGGGAGTCTCCTACTAATAAATATATTTTCAAGTCATATCGGTTGTAGGACTCTTTAACAAAAAGTAACACAATATTAAAACAGTGAGAGAAGAGAGAAAGAGGTAAGAATTAGAGTAGATTAGGAGGATTGTTTGATTTAAGGAAGAAGAGAGTTGTGCTTGCTCTTGGTTTGGGTGAACGAAAGAGAGAAGAGAAAAATAATACTAGTTTTAAAAGGACAAAAACACCCCATGTGTTTGATTTAATTTTTTAATTTAATTAACTTAATAGTTATTTTAATTATTAAATTAAATTAGCTAAATTATTATTTTAATCATTTAATTTAATTAGTTGAATATTTATTTTAGTTATTTAATTTAATTAAAAAATGAAAAAAAATTAGAAAATTAGAGTGATAAAATGAGAATAAGATAGTAAAATTGTTGAGTTTTTTCTCTTCACTTTCTTCTCACATTAGAGAGATTGCAAAAAATACTAAAACAATCATCCTTTACCTCTCGGTCTCTTTCCCATTTCTCCCCTCAACCAAACAAGAGAAAATCACTCTCTCTTACTTCTTTCCACCTCAAACAAAACACCCTTAAAGAAAACGAAACGAGCTTCTCAACTTGAAGAAAGCATCCACCCATACACATTCCTTTCTTGAATGGAAATAGATACAAAGACCACTCAACAAGCAACCACAACAACAACAACAACAACAAACCACTTAGTATGCATGCATTTTGCACCTTGTGCTCGCTCGACCATGGCATCACTGTCCCAAATCTATGTTCCATTAGGAACCCGCACCAGCTCAAACATTAAGAACACCACCACCAACAAACTACCATGCATTGCTCAATTATGCAACAACTTTAGACGACATTTCAACAACTTGGTTTCCAAACCCACGTTGTTTCCACTAACAAAGCAATGCAAAAATGAAAAATGGAAAATGCGTGGCAGCAACAATGGGTCAAGCGATGTTGCTCCTGAGTTCCTCCCACCAGGTCCTTCACCAATCCACATTGTCCATCATTTCTATGAAGCTTTCAATCAAAAAGACACTCAAAGATTGAAGCAATTGCTTTTGCCCAAGTGTGTGTATCAGGATCTCCTCTTCTACAACGCCTACGAAGGCCAAGAGGTTTGGTTGGTTTCAACTATTTCTATTCTCTTTTATCCATCCATGTATGTAATTCTGTTTTACTTTAACCCAACAATAATAATAATATAATGAATACTAGATTAGATTAGATTAGATTAGCCAGTGGGCATTTAAGAAATGCAAACCAGATTACCACCAATAAATTTGGTGATTATTCTTGTTCAAAATAAAATGCTATTTTAAATTGTTTTCTCTTTCAGAGCGTCATAAACTTTTGGCTAATCGTGATGGAGGCAATGGGTCCAAATATTCACATTGTGGTGGAAGATGTTGAGGAGAACAACCATCTTATGGCAACTGTGTTGTGGCACTTAGGTATTAATTTCACTCAATTGAACACGGAACACATATCATGCTACTCCACAGTATCTATCTACCACACGGAACACAACATATCTTGGGCGATAATGGAGACAGAATACCGTGCAGTAGCAAATGATATGTGTTCTGTGTTCTGTTTAGTAAAAAAAACTTTCATAAGTTACTCATATCTAACAATTATTATTAGTAGTTCTCATTTTTTAAAATAACAACTAGTTCTCACTCTATGCGCATTTTAGTGGACTAAAAGAAGATAAACCTTCAACTTTAGTAGGTAGACAGGCTTTTGCCCTTAATGCTTCTTCCTATTGTAAATTGGGTTCATCATGAATATCAATCATATAAGCGATACAAAGACAAATTCATTTAGAGTTTACATTGAGTAAATAACAACAAATTTGGGATCTCCTCACGGAGAATACCAATCTGAATATAGTTAGAGTTCACATTTTTTTCAATAATTAGGATTTTATTGATTTAGCTTAACCAAAAAGTCGACCAAATAGCAAAGGTTGCACGTAACACACCTAGTACTCGGATACTCCTCATAGAGGTCACAATGACTTAACACCTAGTAAAACTCTTGAGTGACATATTTTGAAATGACAAAAGCGTGTTTTACATTTACGGTTTATTAAGTTTACGTTTACACGCACAATGATCGTTCGTCAGTATGCAACCATTCGAACACATGTTCGAAACGGTATCCTTCGAACAAGTTCGAATAAAGCCATTCGGCGTGGCAATAACACACCCTCACACCATCGGTTGGCAATATTATTTTAACACGCATGACTTCTTTCGAACATGTTTGAACGATGTCGTTCGAACAACAAAAATTCATTAACACGGACAAGGTCGTTCGAACTCATTCGCACAAGCGTCGTCGACGATCACTTAAAATCATACGCTGCACGAGCGTCCCACGCGAGGTCATTTTTGGAAAAAAAAGGTTTAGGGGCGTGCGAGTAGGAGGGGGTGTGGGAAAAGGAAATCCCTGCATTTTCAATCCACACATCTTGCCCATTCACAATCTGGATCCATCGTTAAAAGTTGGACCATAGCTTCTGCAATTAAAAGTACTCTTTGCACCAGCCTATAGCCAGGACAAACTTGTGTTTATTGTGAAAAATATAAAGCATCTATCTGCAAAAGAAAATGCATATTAATTACTCTATAATAGCTTTGGTTTAATGTTATCGAATGATCATATAACTTGTTCAAGATGTGTTTTTATACCCTCACACTTGCATAACACAATCATTTGCAGAGTGGAAAAATAAGAAGATACCCTTCACAAACGGATGCCGATTCTTTACATTTGAAGAAATTGAAGGAAATTTGTTTATAAGGTTAACGAAATCGTTTGCTCGAATCTAGATCTTTAAATTCTAAATATGTTAATCTTCTAAAGTAATTATTATACTTTTTTAACTAATAATTGTGTATGCAGCAAGATAACAGGGTTGGAGGAATTTCCAGTAAAACCTGGTGAACTAGTGCTGGTATGTTCCTAATTCATTCAATATAATCATTTTTTACTATTACAAAATAGGTTCATTGAATCCAAGATATATATAGAATGACTACTTGTAATAAAAAAATAAGTTAGAAGTCAATTGTAGCAAGACTTTTTGGACAACATTTTCATTTCTATAATATATATCTTCCTCTGTAGAAATTGCTAAAAGGAATTCGCCAACTTTTGGATAGCTATCCACTAGCAGCAGGAGGTACATATATTATTATCCTTGATTTCCAAGCAAATATTATTCACATGAGAATTAATATGATATTAATGTAGTTAGTTGGTACTACTTTGGCAGCGATGCTTGATTCCCATGCCTCACAAGATGGTGACACACACGGCGGAACTGGCATGCATTTCGATGTCGATTTGTTTGGACGGAAACATTGACCTTCAGGATTTCCAATGGCTTCAACAATGCTATCTGTGTAAATTATTGTATAAGAATATTTGGTTACATAAATTAAACAAGTACTCAAAGAATTATAATTTGATGACTTAATTTCAGTATCTAATCCAATTCGTTTATCCCCCTCCATTGCAATGAAATTGAACCTGTATCAATCTTAGCAAACCTTGAGTAGTTGAGTTCCATTGAAGGAGAAAGGGCCAAGAAAACAGAGCAAATTGGCGTGTGCTGCAGAATGAGTAGACCACTCTTTTCTGGAATTCATTGAAAAATGAAATTGAACTGTACGGTGCAGAGTGTTATATAGGAAGGGACTCTGTAAGGAGATCAACCAATTGTTGCTCACTTCTAACATGAATGATCTTCAAAAACTTACTCCCTTCAATAGAAAATGATACAAAATGCAACTTGAATACAAAGTCATGCAAAACTCATTTCTACAGACACACTGTTTAAATACATTGGGCTGTCAATCTTTGCCAAATAGATATTTTAACTAACTCTTGAAAATATGGTGTTACAAATACTCCTAACATTTGAACTCAGTTAGGTAAAAGAGGAGTTTCTAACACACATAAATCATCACAACTTGTAGTGGGATGAAAGGTTGAATGACTTCCATTATTCACATAACTTAAGTGCTAAGAAAAGATTGAATCTATATCTCTTTAGGGCAAGGTTTGCAGTCTTGCATATATATGCAAATCAATAATTTATTTTTGTTTTGTTTTATTAAGGAGGTTAATTTCAATCAAAGTCCAACATTTGGATTGCCTGAACCTGCTGCAGCAACTCCCATCCCACCAACACCATCTGATGCAGCTCCCACTATCTCCTGGTTTCCTGATTCTTGAACATCTTTAACATCCAGCTCATGTACGAGTTCATCAATTTTCCGAAATTGATATGGCCATCTTGCATTATAGAGAAACTGGCGAAGATCAAACCTATTATCCTCCGGTGAATAACTCTGCAAGTTGAGTTAAATGTTGTACACTTTCATTAGCCAATAAAAATATAAGAAGCCAAAATCTTTGGGAGCATCAAGATCTATCAAGCAAAATTCAACGCTGATTTCATACATAATACTACCTCCGTTTCTTTATAACTGTCGTTTTAAGGTTGTTTCCACAAACTAAGAAACCTAATAAATAGTTACTTTTGATGAAATTATGTCTTTTTCCTATAGTACCCTTAACTATATACTATTTCACTTTACATATTACTCTCTCTTCAATAAATGTTAAGGGTATTATTTACAAAATAGTAATTACTGTTGCATTGGACTCTGAAACGAGAAATAAAAAGAAACAAGATTTTTCCAAAAACCAACACTTAAAAAAGGAATAGAGGAAGTAACTAATTACCTCAGCATGATAGGAAGGTGTCAACACGGTCATTTTGTGTCTATTGATAGAATAATACTTGAAGAAGTGTTTTACTTTTTCAGCCACTTGCGATGGAGTCAATCTTGCACCCCATCTGTAGCATAGATTCTGCAAAAGAAAATTATAAAAACAGCAGGTTATGGCTGAACTACAAAAGGGTTAACATTAAATTACAAAGCTTATATTCAGACTGCTAAGTACTGATGCAAAAGGCTTCTTTTATTTGAGTTGATCATACCAAGTAGAACATTTTGCATTGTTTTGTTCTCTCATTAGCTGTCCTCCTAAAGCAAAACAGACTATCTTTTAAACCATTTTTTGGTAGATAGATAGCCTTTGCAAATAAAAGCTCAGATACAGAACTCTTCTATGATCTAAAAAAGTAAATAAGGTTTTGTATCTGGAGGTTTAATGTGTCATGCTTTGATTCAAGTACATAAAGTTTTAGACTTTTCGGTAGGATCCCAGAAAGTTGGTTTCCCCTTCGAAAGGAAAATATTCGAGTCGACAAGTTTCTGATTGTGAAATTATTTTGGTCTTATGGGAACAATAAACCTGCTTTCAGAGACCTGTCGAGTAACTTGCAAGTTAATTAGCTGTAGGCCTACAGCCTATGGGGTTTAACTTTTTGTGGGTTTTGCATTCTTCTTCATTTTTTCTGGTTCAACAATTAATTGCATTATGAAATTTGGTTATGCATCGGATTACCACATGTTTTCATTATCCCTTCAACCATTAGAAGATGAAAAATAGAACAAATAAAAACAAGTGAAAGGTTGAATACATAAATAAGTCAGGAGGGGGAAACATGAGATATACCTGGAACATGGAAACTGGACCACAGCGGAAAATCTTTCGTAGTCTTCCATAAACTGATAATTCCTCGTAAGTCATTCCCATATCAACTTCATCAAGCTGATCAACAAAGTATGAGGTATTGGATTATATATTTCCAAAATATAATCATAAAAAATAACCAATGGATACCAAAAAAACCTGGTGCGTAAGAAAAAGTGCACAGAAAACTCATACTCGACAAGCAACAACAAATAGAGCACCACTGAAGGGAGAATAATGAACATCTAGGCCCTAGTTTCAACCTAGACCATCTAACTACGTAAACAAACAAAAAATGGAGTTAAACGTGCACATCCGGGTAACAGATCGCCTGCAAGTGTCTGGATATATCAAAGTTTGGTAGCAAGAGAAAACATCAAAAGTTGATTATATAATCTGCCCAATTCCATCCAGTTTGAGGCACGTAAAAGTAGTTATTAACTTATTATGTAGTTGATGGGAAGTAAAGGCTTAAGAGAATCCATCCTGCTCACCTAAACATAGACACTGAGACACACATACAAATGTTTCTTAGAAGTTCATAACTTCATATATTTTAACCCCATCGGTAAAGATCATTGCTTTCCAGCTCTCACATTTTCATAGGATTGAGTTCATTATTAGACTCATGCTAGAATTGTTGATGCACGCAATGAAAGAACTAAAGCAACTTTCATATATGCTACATGGTTTTTCGCTTATGAAAATGTTACTCGAATTTATTCATCCGAGACCTTCTCTATTTCAAGGGAATGCTCGGATGCAAGGAAACTGGGGGAGCTCTCCAAGGCCACAACCCTCGTAAAAACTTCATGATTTCCTTATATATTTCTAAAAGAAACACTGTAAGCCTTTTAAACAAACAAACCTACACTTCTTTCCCTGAAATATTGATAAAAAGGGAAAAAAAGAGGGAAGAGATATATCTTAGATTCCGTCCTTAGATTGAAAAACAGATTTGAGGATAATCATGTGTTTAACCATTAAAATAGCCTTTCCCTCCTTTGGATGTAACCTCGTTTTTCCTAAGTGTAATGCCTTGCAGGACTTTCATCTTCTGTTGTTTTGCCCTGGTTAACATGGGTCTTTACTTATGATTGTATTAAGAGATTCAAGGTACAGCATTACTTAAATATTACTTTCACCTTTCTCTCGTCACTGGAAGGGAATTTCTTCGTTTCTACTGCATTATAAGATTCAAGAGTGATCAACAAATTTCTTATCGTCGGCCAATTATCTAGTAGCAACCAATTTCTCTGAGACGAAGTCGAAGAAACGTTCACAAGGTTATTATGAGCTAAGATTTAAGCTCTGGTTCCTCTCAAATTGTCTGTTGTCCTCTATCTTTTACATTGTTGCAAAAAATAGATAAAGATTTAAATTCTACGTGGTTTTTGTTATGACACATTCCCTCACGTCTCACCTCTGGTGATCTGCTCAGGCATAAACCACACATATGCCAGCACATACCAAATATGGTATCGTACACATTGCAATTAAAATCATGCAACTGACAGGATTTGTGGAGAGATTTCAAGACCAGTACTGAAAGGTGTAACAGAACACAATATTACCTGATTGTAGTCAGAACGTATAGGTTCCAGCTCAGCTGTGGGCGGAGCTGCTTCAATATCTGCTAAAGACGAGTACCCAAGATGGATGGCTGCCCATCGCAGGAATGCTCGAATGTCCTGCTTACTTATACTACCAATAGGGTTTATATCTGCTGAGCTGCAATCATACTGTAAGAAGAGATAAACTTTGATAATTAGGGGGTAATGACCACAAACATGAGGAACTAGAGAAAATAAATGAGAAACCAAAGGGCATTTTAAGAAAAATAGTCTGTTTCTATTTCTTGTTTTTACTAGTAGTTACAAAAACGTCATCTTATAGAGATACCTTCGTCAAGTAACCACGTAACCCTTCATCCACATTAGAGCTCCCCAAGACAAGATAAAATCCAGGTTTACTGTGAACCCAAGGCAAAAGTGATGCTAACATGAAAGCTAGCACCATTCTGATTCGAGCTTGAATGTTCTGCAAGCTTAAATTCTCAACATTAGATCCACCATCTACCTGCACAAACAAGGACATACAAAAAAATAAGCTACAATGCGTTTGAAACAAAAAGCATCTAACATGCTCCTAATATGGAGATTCCTCTAAAGAAACTAGACGTACTGATATGGAGATCTATGCATATTTTAGAATCAAAATACTTTGTTACAATATCTACACATACTCCTTAGAGCAAGTGTGTGACAAGTGCAACATCGTAGATTACAGTGCTAGTCCTTGTCATTTATGATTGCAATAATTTACAAGTCCATGCTTCATTTACCTTATAGCGTGGTCGCTTTCCTGCAAGTGCTTCAAACAATGATAGAAAAGAAGATACAACAACATCAATGCTAACATCAAGGTGCCATGAACCAATTTCATCAGCCAGCACCTTGGCTCGCGACCTTGTTGTGTCTGAACTGCAAGAAGAAATTTTTAATTCCCCGTCATCGTTGTGGTTCAATACGACCCTCATATAAATTTAATTAGGAGCAAAATAACAAAATGCAGTAAGAGAAATTTGTATCGAAGACATACATAATGGCTAAAGAAAGAACATGAATGAGGGAGATCTCTCGTACAAGTAATCATCAAGTATTAATGGAATATAGCGGATAGAGAAACTTAGAGAGACACAGCCAAGGATCATAAAACACTTAAACATGAAAATCACCATTTACCTGTTTTCAGATCCCATAAACACAGTATAAAATATTCGTTTAGCAAATTCTCTGCTGTCTGTAGGATACTGTCCATCTTTATAGTTTCCTATTCGTATTGCATCAGCTTTAACTTGTTCATCCCCATTTGCAATTTCTGTAGGAAAACACAAATAAATGGTCAATGATATCCGAACTACAAGGTTTAGATTTGTTTAGTCAAATAATGATGTTTACTCCACAACTGACACATAAGAAAAAATGAACAAGAAAATAAAAGGTCAATAATCTGTTTCGTTTGCACTACCAACCGTGATTTGATAATTGAGTTTCTTTGTGAGAGGTTAAACACTCTGAATTAATAAAAGGATACTACATTCTATGTTCAAGCAACTTTGCACGACTTTCGAGAAGCAAAAAAGAATATTCTGGTCAACTTCTCCAATTAATTTAGCTGTTAGTCAATTCTATATGAGCTCTTACCTACTCTTCTCTAAGATCTTTATACAACTGATACTCGCAAAAGTCAGATTGGTGGTACTTGAATCAGTTGTTTAATTAAGCAGTCCTACGATAGTATAAGTGTATAACGGTAATGTAGCTTTGAAGGTAATTCAGAATCTAACATCGCCTATCGTTGCATTTAACTCACCTTTCACAACCAGTTGACACATGCACCCAACAATTGCAGCAACAGAGGAACTGTCTGCTCCACCAGAAAGAGGAAGCAGAAAACCAGATGCTCCACTTCTTCGCAAATAGTCCCATAACCAGCAACCAGGTCCAAATGCTATTTCCTCCTCAGGAGAGTGATATTTTATCTATAATATATAATCACGTTCAACTTAGCAACTTGGATCCCTGATTGACTTCAGTAGTGTAGTGTTGTGAATTCATCAATGAAAGGTTCCTAATTTGGAGAGAGAAAAAAGAAGATAGGAACCACATACTCTAAGTGAAAGTGGAATTCAAAGATTCATCATTTGACACGCACCTATAAAGCTAATTATTTTTGGTTATGAGCAATTGGCAACTTAAAATGACAAAAAAAAAAACTAACCTTAAGTGGAGCAGAAAGGTGTATTTTAAGGTCAAAAGGAAGACAGAGACTGTATGGTACTTCCACTGAAGGAACCTTGGCTTTACAACTTGCTTGCTCTTGGAAGCTACTTAATGATCCTCTAAGACTCGCAACCTACCAGAAGATAAATGAGTAAAGAAACCAAATCCAATGTCAATCATTTACGGTGAAAATGCCCTTGCATGCATTTATTTATGGAAACTCATGCATACCACATCTAGATCTATCTGTGCAACCACAACCTCAACATCCTTTAAAGAAAATTGGGAACCCTGAGCAACAACATCTCCATTTACCACAACACTTGCACACCCATCTGTTACAAATAAAATTTTAGACACATGAAACAAGCCTATATGATTGAGATTCAAACAGGTTAAATGAAAGTTAAAATGTCCTTATATCAACTTCCATAATGTTCCCTCCGGAATATACAATGGACATAAATGTGAAAAGCACAAATACCATTCTATTAAGTGAGTTTTTTTACCATAGTAGAGGCGACCACCATCGCAGCCTTGGTGATTGCTATAGATGTAAACCCCTCCACGAGTATGAGTGGCACCTATAAAAGCACGAAGACGAACATCAAGCTTTCTAAGTTGGTGGTGACTTCCACTTGCATTCATAAACACTTCAACCCCATTCAATGCAAGCTCAGAATGAGGGGGAGATGGAGTAAAAAGCTCTTCACAAACTTCAGCTGCAATAGCTCTAAGAAGGGGAAAATGTTGTATATTCAGCATTTGATAAACATTTGACTAGAAGTTTGAAGGCCCCAAAACATAAATTAAACGCACTCTCACACACACAATAGTCGAACGCGAAGCGAATGGGCGCTGTGCTGTGGGTAAGTTTCTAGTTCTTAGGTGTACGAAAGAAAAAAAATGAAGTTATGTCAATCACAAGATTGTTGCACTTGATGCAATGCTGATAGATTCGTCAACTTTAGAACGCATCAGGACAAAAGGTACTTTTTTCCAAGTTGTGTTATATGGCATCAGGACTAAAGGTACTTTTTTCCAAGTTGTGTTATATGATCACCGATGAGAACACTTAAATTCAGCAACTATTTGAATGGGTAACACAGTTCACACTAATGTTGGATTTGGTTAAAAGATATACAGGTGTCACAAGTCATTAACTATCAACTGAACTTAATTAACTAAGAATTTGAATGTGATTAACCACGCATTCGAATATACATGCAGTTAAATACCTGAAAATCATGGTTTATAACTTTCAAATTCGTGACTAATGAAATTCAATTTATGGTTAATGAGTTGCAACACATGATATAATCATTAACTAAATCCAACACTTCACTAATGATTAACCACGTGTGTGAACTACGTTAACCAATAAAATAATTGTCATATTTAGGTGTCTCAATTTGGCCTACAAATATCATTCCTCTTCTGTCAAATTACGCATTATGATTTTTATACTTTTAACATGCATCAAACATAGAACATCAAATTTTCTTCTATACTATTTAACCTATACATCCAAAGCTACATAAACTGAGTGAAACATAAACTGTAAAATTCTAACTTACGTGTCTTGAAACTTGATAAAGCCATAACCAAAAGGAACTGATTTTTGGCCCAATGCCTCAGATACATGACCAGGCAACTGAAAATCCACAAGTTCACCCCTTTGCTTCCAAGCAGTAAACCAACGAAGTTCTCTATAATTACCATCATTTGCAAGCCACATCTTTGGTCTAATCATAATAATCCTTCGATTGAAACACAAAACCTGACAATTATACCTCTCTGAATCTTTAATAACAGGCATACCAATACTACACACTATACCATCTGTCCAATCACCAACCAATATATCTTTCAAACATTCTCATCTACAATAACAACACACGTTTCACATTATCATCAAAATCAAGACACTGAAAGTGAAACACCAAAAAAGAAGAGACTTACGAGTGGTGAATTGTGTCGAGTTCTAAGAAGTGATCTTCGCAACCATAGCCGGGAATCTCGAGTTCAGGTCCGAGTCTGATTATAGCGCCGGCTTGTTTGGCTTTGTAAATGGAATCTTTGATTTGCTTTGCGTTGGAATCGAAGTCCATTGCCCATTGATTTAGATTGCAAGTGGCTACTTTCAACAATCTCATCTTCCTCAACACCACACAAATAAAGGGGAACTAACTACGAAGGGGAAATCTGAGAATTATTAAGTTGAATTTGAATGCCAATTTGTAACTTATTACTTACATAAGTGGTTGTCGTTGTTGTAGTGAAAATGGCGAGGTACTGTGTTATCTTAGAGCTTGGCTTTTTTATACTATCATGATGATATGGTATTTCTGTTGTCTTAGCTTTGATTCTACGAAGTTAAGATGAAAACAAAAAAGGAAAGGAGATAACAAATTAAAACTAAACAAAACAATCGACCTTCCTTTGCCTAGAGAATGACAAAGAACTTAGTCAACTCAAGACCAGCAAACTCGGACACAAATGCACACAAACAAACAAACAAACAGCAAATAACAAATTCAACTAAAAAAGCAGACGAAAACTCCCATTCCATTCAGCCACAGAACCATAACGCTCGTATAAATCCCACGAAAGGAATCTTCAAATAATCAATGGCCTTTATTTTCGGTACCCCCCTCATTCCCTCCCACACCCCCATAATGTCCCAAATGGACAAAAATACCCCTGAAAATTTACAAAAATTACATGGTTTTGTTAAAAAAAAAAAAAAAAAAAATTACAAATTTGAATTACATAAAATTTGAATTACCTCAAAAATAATGGAATTTGGTTCTACTCGTAATTAGAAAGATTTTCGGATTACACTCAGAAATGAGGTAATTAGGTGCTCATTAAATTGTGAACCTAATTACCTATTTCGAGGTAATCTAAAATTTAATTTTTTTTCGAACGAATAATTTAAATTTAAAAAATCGGTTTTGGACAACATACTCGGATCGTAATGAAACCACGGCCATTAGAA
This sequence comes from Oxytropis ochrocephala, assembly GCA_020916435.1. Taxonomy (NCBI): domain Eukaryota; kingdom Viridiplantae; phylum Streptophyta; class Magnoliopsida; order Fabales; family Fabaceae; genus Oxytropis; species Oxytropis ochrocephala. Next base: position 17,751,560 of record CM037089.1, on the reverse strand, counting down.
GCGAAATAAATCAAGAATCAAGACTCTTAGAAGGACTTCTTACGGGACAACAAAATGTACCTCAAAATCCCAAATTCCATCGTTTATTATTTTTTATGATTTTTTTAATTTTTCATAGTCTCCAAAAATCTTAAAAATTTGTATAGCCTTATTTTGGTTTTGTTAGATTTTTAGTGGTGTTTTTATATTTTTTAGAGTAGTTTTGACTATTTTTAGTAGCCTTTTAGTAATAAAAATTAAAACAAATCGTATATATACGCATGCAAGCGCCCTGGATTGGCGGGATGCGCAGATGTCGCCCATTCACCTACTTCACGTGCTTATTTTGGTCATTTTTAGACATTTTGACCCATAGTTGTATTTGTACTCTATTTTATGTTGGTCATTTTATATATTTTGACGTATTGTTATTAAATCGTAAATCGTCAGTATCATATTTCCAATAAAACGCGTTTAAATCTTAAGACCAAAATACAAACTTTTTTAAAAAAAAAAATTACAAATTCGGAATTACCTTTTTAGAGGTAATTCGAAATTTTTTATTTTTGAACCTAATTACCTTTTTTGAGGTAATTAGAAAATTTAATTTTTTTTTTTTTTTTTAAAAACGCAGGGGTATTATTGGCATTTTTGGTATTATGGGGGTGTGGGAGGGAATGAGGGGGGTACGAAAACAAACACCCATAATCAATAGCCAAAATAAAACCAACTTACAACATCAATTAATCAAGTTTTTAACAATGCCTCGAAAACCGTGAAAAAGCAGGTTAGTAAAATGGTCTAAAAAACTTGGTTAATTCATGTTGTAAGTTGGTTTTTGTATGGTTTTGTCTAACAAAAATGTCCTAATAACATTATTGTTAATACATTATCAAACATATGAAAACCAAAAAAGGCTAAATCTATATCGTCAAGGAACAAACCTATGAGAAGAGAGAACGAAGAAGTCGCGTGGGTCGCTTTTGGTGACGGGGTTTGCAGAGCTGTTAAACATGAACACGGAAAGAGGAAGCTAGCGCAGAAGAGGGAACTGAAGAGAGTGTGCGCGAGAGAGAAAGTGGATTTTTTTTGGTCAAAAAGAAGGGGGATTTATTAAGTCAGTTATTCGTTACGGGCTTCGACCGTTGGGGTGGGAATAGGTCAAACCAGGTCAGACTTTGAAAGGCCCGAGTTTGACTTACGGTGAGCTTTTTATGCCTGAGTCTGGACTATGGCCTGTTATAAGCTTTTTATAGGCTTGGTCAGACCTTTATAGAAGTCAGGTCCGGCCTAAAAACTTATTTAAAAGCTTATTTCGCATTAAGGCTTTTAAGTAGTCCATTTTATCTTTTTTTAAAGAAGCTAAAGGAGTCTATGTCACAATAAGGCTTTTTACTGTTTTTTCTAAAAGTTGCAACGACATTTTTTTAAGAAAATATTATTATGATTTTTCTATGCCGCAATCGTATAACATATTTTTTAAAATAAAACACTTCCCATTGAGAAATATAAAGCGAAGAAGATCATTTTTTTTTGACCAAAGTGAAGAAGATCATATTAACCATTGGATACCAAATTAGAAGATGAAAAGTTGATACAAATCTGTAAGTGCAATAATATGTTGTGACCAAATTAAAGGTAGTCGCGCCAACATATAAATTATCCTATTTGAAATTTGATGAAGCTTCTTGAGACAAAAGATCGGTTCTAAATTTAAATCATAGTTAAAACAACCAGTAACAAGTTTATAAAAAGAAAAATAAATAAAAGGCACTCTCCATCAATACACCTATAGAAGACATTTCTTGGCAACCCCAAAATAGAGTCAATCATACGCATTCTCAATTCACACCTCTCGATCATCTCTTGGGAATAATACTAAATTTGATTGATGTAGGCTAGTTGGACTATTAAAAGCCTCCTTTATAACACCTTAGTGTAGTCATCTTCTTGGAACTTCTCCAGAGGTTTGGGGGATTATGCAGTATTTTCCCCTCCACCTCTATGTATAATCCTAGCTGCTTGTCGAGCTCTCGCGTTCTTCTTGTTTTATGGATGTCATTCTGCGAGCCTTCTAGAGAACTGAAATTCATGGTGATGTTTTTCCCTTTTTTGATTTTTACCCTTTCCTTCTTATTTCCTTTCACCCCTATGATCACTTTGGATGATCCCCTTGGTTGAGAACGACTACCTTGCTCCTTACTCACGTGAGACACATTCTGGTACTACACAATTGAAAACAAGTACTAAAATGGAAATTGTAACAAGTACTAAACGCTAGTACATTTTAAGGAAATGACAAATTCCTAATATTAACTTTTACTGTCACAGAGTTTGGACCAGAGTTATCAAAGTCGGGCAGCCCATTCACAATCTGGATCCATCGTTAAAAGTTGGACCATAGCTTCTACAATTAAAAGTACTCCTTGCACCAGCCTATAGCCAGGACAAACTTGTGTTTATTGTGAAAAATTAAAGCATCTATCTTCAAAAGAAAATACATATTAGGCCCGTTTGGATCGGCTTATTTGGGCTTATCTACTGGCATAAACAATTGTGAAACTGTTTGGTTATGAAAATAGCTCATGACATGTTCATAAGTTATTTTAATTTAATTTCCATGCCTTCAAAAGATAAACATGTAGTTTATAGAAAAATAGTTCAACATTGTTTCATCTTTTATTATATTATAAGTGTTTATGTCATAAACGCTTATTTAAACTGTTTATCTAATAATAGCTTTGGTTTAATGTCATCGAATGATTATATAACTTGTTCAAGATGTGTTTTTATACCCTCATGCACACTCGCATAACATAATGATTTGCAGAGTGGAAAAATAAGAAGATGCCCTTCACAAATGGATGCAGATTCTTTACATTTGAAGAAGTTGAAGGAAAATTGTTTATAAGGTTTAACAATCTTTTGCTCGAATCTTGATCCTGAAATTCTAAGCATGTTAATCTTCTAAAGTAATAATATTATTATACTTTTTTAGCTAATAATTGTGTATGCAGCAAGATAACGGGGTTGGAGGAATTTCCAGTAAAACCTGGTGAACTAGTGCTGGTATGTTCCTAATTCATTCAATATTATCCGTTTTTTATTATTACAAAAGAGGTTCATTGAATCCGAGATGTCAAATGACTACTTGTAATAAAAAATAAGTTAGAATATCTTCCTCTAATCTCTGTAGAAATTGCTAAAAGAGATTCGCACACTTTTGGAATTTGGATAGCTATCCACTAGCAGCAGGAGGTACATATATTATCCTTAATTTCCAAGCAAATATTCACATGAGAAATATGATACTATAAATTAGTTGATATATGATATACATTTAACAATTTATTTATCAATTTGGTGGTTGGTACATTGGCAGCAATGCTTGATTCTCATGCCTCACAAGATGGTAACAGGCATGCATTTCGATGTCGATTTGTTTGAACGGAAACATTGACCTTCAGGATTTCCAATGGCTTCAACAATGCTATCTGTGTAAATTATTGTATAATATTTGGTTACATATATAAATTAGACAACTAAATTGAATCACAATTTAATGACTTAATTTCAATATCTAATCCAATTCATTTCTCCCCTAATGAAATTGAACTGTATGGACCTTGAGAGGTAATCGAAATTGATAGGTACAATGACCAGAGCAAACGTTGATGCAGTAAGTGATGACAATGACAATGGTGATGTAAAGAAACTGATGTTTGAATTAGTAAGTTTTTTTTGAAGCAAATGTTTGAATTAGTAAGTGAATAAAGAAAAGTCAAAGGGTTAATAAATAGTAAAGTCGCATTTGCTATTTTTTTACCAAAAATAATACTAGTAAAATCACATTTGGGCCACTTGGTGGTGGCCTTATAATATCTGTCAGAGTTCTGGACTTTGAGGGAGAAATAATCCGATGTATTTAGTATTAGGTACCTTTAAGCTTATTTTGGAGGGAAAAAGATGTCATCCTAAAATTGTATAAGATGAGAGAGAATATATGAGGAGAGAGACAGACAAATGGCTAAAGGTATGCGTGTCTTTCTCGCTCTAAAGACACTCAATCTCCCATTTGCTGGAAACTTAGTAGGCTCGTACCTAACTTTATGTTAATTTAGGCATTAATCACTGTGATTTGCAGAGAAACCATTGATTGCTACTCTCGATCATGTGATAAAGATTGCTATCCGAGTGAGATCATAATCCTCGTGCTTGACATTCTTTCGATGTGGTCCTTTGTGTCCACACGTACTTCCTCTCTTTTCAAATAACAGGAATAATACATACAATATATATAATTTATATCAATATCTGTAAAATCAGATCTAATTATAATTAATAATTGACTTGAGTACTACTAATTAAGGTCCTCCTGAAGAACTTGATGAAAACTTCCATGGTTGAAATATCAAAGGAATTCCAAGAACTCCAACTGTCACTAATTAAATTCACTGTTGAACTTGTTGAATTGACATGCAATAAGTCATCACATTCCTCATTAAATGGCAACGAGTACGAATCCAACTGATCCAATTCATGATGCATTTGCATCATGGATGATGGTTGTTGTTGCCATGTATTCGAAGATGACACAATAGCATCACATGATGATGATGATCAGACCATAGAATATCTTGGACCACATCTTCATCAACACTCAGAAACCCTTCAAATTCATCAATTCCACTTAAACTCAATTCCTCATCCCTTCCAAAATTCTGAACTCCAATCAACGGTCCTCATCTCTTCAAAATTAGTGTCCCCACCTACAAGCAGCGCATGATCAGAAATAAGAGGCTGGACCATTGAATCATTCTCAGTTTCAGTTTCAACGCTTCTGGCGTGGTCGACAAATTATTGTTATTATTATTATTAGCCTCACCAGTGCTGGTCGAGTTTTGTGTTCAAGAATTTCGCAAACACAACAGCCATGTCAATATCACGTAACGCATTAGTTTGATTCTGCTGATGATCAGCATCTCCAATTCCAATATTATCTTCTGAACCATGGGTGTGGGAGTTTCTAGAAGACTTACTGGCGGCGTGGTTTTATGACAGCCACCGCCGACCGAACGTTACGAAGGGAACCGCTTTGGTCCAGTAACGTCTACAGGCTTTGCAAAAATAACGAGGCTGTGAGAGGCTGTAGTTATTGTAGTAACAGAATTTGGTGTTAGTGGAAGCGCAACGAGGACAATTGGGAGCTATTTCAATGTGTGGTTTCCATTTAGAAGAAGAATTAGTTGATGATCGGTGGTGGTGGTGGTGGTGGTCCATTGAGGTTGGGAGTGGATTGGGAGAATTGGAAGATAGGAAATGCAACATTTGTTCTACTTCTAGTTGAAGAGCTGCAGTAATATTATTATTGTTATGTGTTTGTGGGAACATTTATACGTATACGGTGGGTATTGGGAATAATGAAGGGTGGGGGGAGAAAATTGAGAGGGGTGTGTTGTGATATAAAGTGGGTGGGTGTGTGGGTTTTGGAGTTTGAGTATGAGGGTCAGAGTAAGAGCATGTGAAGAGAGAGAGAGAAGAGGAATATGTGTGAGAGAGAGAGAGAGAAAAGAAAGCGTTGAGGAGCTAGGAACGTGGGCGGTTGGGGGAGTCGTTAGAATTAAGGAAGGGTGTGGCATTGCCATGTGATGTGGCTCTCTTCACTGTGTGAGAGTTTGTGATGTTGATGTCAATTGTCAATTTTATGTTATGCTATGCTGTTTCATAGCCGCATGGACTGTCTCTAATTATACCACGTGGCGTGTTCTTCGGGCTATTGCTTCGTGAGGCTGGCTCATAAGTCAAACCTAGTTGGCTCATTAGTCCTTACATTACTCCCAAAGTTGTGTCCGTGCAAATTGCCAATTTTATGAACAAAAATATATTTATTGCATTGATCTCAAAAAAAAAAAAAAATTATTGCATTTGAAATCATTGAAGATTTCACTTGAAAGTGTCAAGTTGTCAAATCTAAACTATTTATTAGCCTTCCCATTTTTCATGTGTTAAAGTTTCGCCTTGCTTTAAATCAAGCAATAAATTTCACTTTTTATCATAATGCCAATGAAAAGAATCCATTTCGGAGAAGTCTGAAGAGTTATAGCCAAGAGTTATACGACCTCCTATGCAATCATCCTAGACTTAACAAGTTTATAGAATCGCCACGATGACAAGGTTTTGGTTCATTGGTTCTTAGGATTGTTTGACAAATGCTTTTCTAATTACTCTTTCAGAACTATTTATAAGTTGAAAAGTTTATTTTTGGTGCTCATCAAAAATTAATGATCTAAACTATAATATTGTCCAGACACATCGCTTTTCCAACGAACCTAAAAAGATGATTCGCTTATAACAGCCCTGATGAAAGATTTCTGGTCACATTGACTCTAAGTGGAGGTAGTCTAAATGGTGTTCGACATGTTTATGATCCCCACAATTACTCTAAGGCTACCCACCATTTAGGTCACATTGACTCTAAGTGGAGGTAGTCAATGTACTGATACAGGAGAACAATATTATTTTTATTTAATTTTTACTTTCAAAATATTAACATCAACCTTAAAAGAAGATTGATGCTAAGCATACCCATCAATGAATGCTTATGGATTTTTTTTTAGTGCGACTGTGGTAATTAACAAAATTCAGCAGTGCAATCTCCAAATCTAGGAGAGGGTAATTGACCAAATGGTGTATGTAATTGTACTTGATATAGCTTTCAGAATGATATGGAATACGCTTTACAACACTTCCTAAAAAGTGATTAGAAATTTGCTCTATCATGCTAATGCTAAACTATTTAATAAAGTATTCTTACTTATAAAAAAAGGAGGGGTTGTGATTTCACTATTTTTATAAGGGTACTAAAAAATCGGCAAGAAGACAATATGTACAGTTACAGTGTATTGATCTAGTGAGGGAATGATGGTTTGTGGAATAAGTTTCACAAAAAAATATGGAAGCTGTTGCCTTTGCATAAAAAGGCTAGCGTTGTGGGTGTGGGAGCATGAGCATGAGCACGTGCTTAACGGGATATGTGGTACATTTTCCATCCTTTTACTTATATCTAATATATATTTTTGGTTACAAAAGGCTTAAAGGGAAAGAAAAACCTAAAGCTCTAAAAGATTATAAACTCATCTCTCCTAAGATCTATAAATAACAACGACTCTAACTTCAAGTTATAATCCAAAACTTATATTTAATATCTATTTATATAAACAAACAATTTAAAGAATTATAATTTTATATATCATATTGCTTGACACATCACCAATTTTATTTTATTTATCATTTTTTAATTAATTCTACTTTCTTTTCATTTCTCGCCACTCTCTTCAACTCACATTTCCCAATATTTCTTACTTCTTACACATCTATTATTAAGTGACTCCTCACACCATTTATTTAAAAATATTTTTTTTCCAATTTTTTTAATCCACTATATAATCTAATATTATTAAATAATCTACAATTTATTCTTATTTACTATCTAACCTAATATCTATTTATCTATTTATACAAACAAAATACACTTAATCTATTTATACAAATAAACCACATTTAAATTACTCAAACAAGCTCCTCTTATATTTACTTTGACAATTTATCTAACTAAGGAAAATATTGTAATTTACTATCATACTTTTATCAAATTTCTCTTCTCAATGCATTTTCTTCTCACTCCCACTTTTTTCCTACTTTCTCTTACTTTTATTTTTCAAAATTCAAATCAAACTCACCAACTTTCTTTACCCTCTATCTACTAATCTAATCTAATATCTATTTATACAAACAAATCATACGTAAATTACTCAAACAAGTTTCCCATTTATTTGACAACTCATCTAACTAAGAGCAACATTGTAATTTACTATCACATTCTTTTTCAAATTTCTTCTCCCAATGTATTTTCTTCTCACTCCCATTTTTTTAACTTTCCACTTTTTTTTCTTTCAAATTTCGAAATTCAAATCAAATCAAATCTACTAATAAACTAAAATAATCAATCTAAACTACGTAGATAACTACAATAATATATAAAAACACGTGATAACTTCAACGATATATATAAAAACACGATATTAATATATCAAAAAAAGGAAAACTTAATGACTATTTCAACTAACCGATTAATATTTAAAACATTTTGGATAACTATAATAATATATAAAAACACTTAGATAATCGACCGATATATATTTGATAATCTACTATCTATCTTTTATGCTCTACTATAATGTACTAATCAACTTATAAAATAATCAATTGAAACTATGAGATAATCGCATCGATATATAAAATAATGAGATACCTATACTAATATTAAAAACACGTAGATAACGCAGAATGTTATGTATATAAACACGTGATAATCGCACTAATATATAAAAACACTTCAATCGAAATATTTGATCATCTATCATCTATCTCATATCGCTCTACTATAATCTATTAATCAACTCAACTAATTGAAACTATGAGATAACTTCACGATATATTAAAAACACGTGATAACTTTATCGAAATATACAAAACACGATAATTCGTGAATGTAATGTATGTAAACACACGAGATAATTCAGACTCATGTATAAAAAAACCTGGATAACAACACCGACATTAATATATAAAAAGAAACACGAGATAAACGCATTGCATTGTTTTAAAACGATACTTTACATTTTTGCATTTTAATATTTATCCAATTTTTATTTGAGGCTCTTTTTTAAAAAACTTTAAATTTGTCTTTTTTGTCACCAAATTAACGCCTGCACTATTTAAATTATATCTAAGCTTGAAAAAATATGGTGATCACTCCGCATGCATTTGCATTTTATTCTACTAGTATTTTTTAATGTTAAATCAATCTCTAATTGACCATAGATTTCGTTGCAATTATATGTGCACTTTGTTAGTAGTGTTTATTAATTCAACCACATAAAATGGTCAACCTATTAACTATCCTGCTGAATTTCTTAGTTCATCATTGACTGCAAAACGAGTAAGGGATTATTGATTATTGAAACACTTCGCTTCAAAGAATCCAGTCCAATTTACTTCAAAAATAATCTTTCCTTCATTAATTTCTCATAAATAATTGTTTTTTTCCAGCTTTGAATAAATTATATACCTATAAATTGAAGCTTTTTGTTTAATGGGTAGGACCGTGTGGCATTAGGCATATCGTTTAGCATGTCCAAGAAATGTGACCATAATTCATGGTTATAACTACTCTGAACTGCAGCTATATATATAGTCATATATCCATTGTGGTGCTATGAAATAGAGAAAGAAATAGGTTAGTGGGGGAATTAATGGTGCATCAAATGAACATAATTAATGAGGGTGATGGTGCGCAGCTAGGGGTTCGCAATCATAGGAGTAGATCAGAGATTTGATCTACCCAGAACATTCGAGGCACGTGGAGTTTAACGTTGCTTTCACGATACAGGCTATCATCATACGTATTCATAGTTGAGGATCAGTGACTTCCACGTCTCTAACTCCTTCACTACGCCAGCCGCATGCCTTTCTTAAATGCAAGACGCAGAAGGCTTTTTAAAACGCTATAGGTTCTGCCGCTACTAACGCAGCACACCCCATTAAGAATGCTTTTAAGAAACGCTAGCCATTTACCCAAATAAGTGTTTTAGACATACGAAGCTGCTTATATAAAACGCTAACCATTGACCAACGCTTTTTTACAATTCCTAATTTCAGAAACGCTTATGATCCCATACCATTTCATTTTACTACCATTCCTAGCTGCTTTAAATAAAAACGCTAGTGATCCCATAGCCTCCTTTATTTCTTCATTCCTAGCGCTTTAAATTAAAACGCCAGTGATACTATAAATTCTTTATTACCATACCTAGCGCTTTATATAAAAACGCTGGCGATGCCTGCAGAAAGACCTTTACCAAGCATTCCTAACGCTTTTATATAAAACGTTAGTGGATGTTATAAAGATTCCTGGCGCTTTATATAAAACGCCAGTGATGCTATAGCACCTTTTATTATAAGATTCCAAGCGCTTTATATAAAACGCCAGTGATGCTATAACACCTTTTATTAAGATTCCTAAAGGCTTGTCAGAAACGCTTAGTGGATCCTCTCTAGCCTTCTTTATAAATTCCTAGCTGCTTTATCTTTAAAACGCCATGTGATTGAATGAATTTTAATCTTCATTTCTAAATGCTTTTCTAAAACGCTACCTATTGACCGAATTTTTTTAAATATTTTTTTATTTTGGTTTGTTCTCCATTTTAATTACAACCTATAAATTCATTCTTTTCAACAAATTCAAAATACATTCCAATCCAATATATCATTCAAACAAAATTCACCAACAAAATTCATCAAATAATATTTCCAATCCAATATATATCATTCTAAGTACTTACAACATAATATAAATCCAATATATACAAATATAAATAATAACTAAACTATTATGAATCTCAAAACTTGCTACAAAAAGCTAGAAACATAATGGCACCACTTCTCATCAGAAGTTCTTCAACAGAGTAATTCTCGGATTTTTTGAAGTTGGGAAAACATCAAAATAAAATGAAATAAAATTAGAATTAAAATGTTTATTAAATTTGAGTAAGTATTATAATATCAATATAAAAAGAAATCTAAGTAGTTACCTTGGTTGGGATTGTTACTTTGTCATGAGTGATAACTTCCTTCATAAACCTCATAACATAGTACCCACAATCATTGCTATTTGGTTGTTTAGGACACTACAAAGCAAAAGATTATAACTTAATTGTCACATTTTATGACCAAAAATCAATTAAAATTATAAGAATGATTCTTAAAAAGCTTACAAAGCTATGGGTAGCCATCTTGTTTTACTTGTAGATAATCCCAAGTATTCTTTCAGTTAATCGTAACGCCATACATATATATATATAACGTTAAGTTGAACAAAATACATATATTAAATTATACAAATTAAAATGAGAGGGTTACACATACACACCTCTCAACCGATTCTACTACGAAGTCTTCAGAGACAATGGCCTCTGAAGTGAATCCATAATAGACAACATTGTGCTTAGGTTTATTGCAAAGAGTACCCAATGTTGCCTCATAAAGTAAATGAAGAACTAATGAGTACACATTAATTTACTTTCACTATAATACAATCCTCAAAATAATTAAAACAAGTGATTGAAGACTAAATTTCTCACCCATTATTGAGTGGTGCCAAAAATAAAGAGTCGCCCCTTCAAATGCTTGGCTTCCATGAAGCGTGAATAGATATAACTTTGTACTTCACTCTTTATAGTCTTAATGTGCTCTCCGTGTTACCTTTATGAAACACAACTATACAAGTTTGATACACAAGAAGAAATACTCGTGTCCGCTGAGAAGTGACCGTAAGACGATTGTACAAAAACCTATAAATAATATATATACAACTTTCTGGATCCTCATATATATACTCTAATATATACTCTAATATAAACAACTATTGTGTACAAATAATTTAATACATACCCGTATACTCTCCTCGATATCATGGTAGTGGCCCAATCCATCTCAACTATAGCTTTCATATCCTCGATGTCGATCATTACCAACTGCCTGTGCCCACAATCTTATCGGCAGCAGAAAAAATCGAGTCGCCCCGTTCATTTTGAATGTGGACCTTTAGAGAATCGGATGTAGTTCTCGAATTCATCATCGGGAAATTGACCAACATGTTGGACTGGTCAGATAGTAAGATGGTCTGAGAGTTTGGTAGTGGAAGGGAAGGTTGGGAGACTTTCATGAAGGGGAAGGTCGTGGACACATGGGGTACCTAGTATATATTAAAAAAATGATTAATTAGCTAGTTAGTTAACACACATTATAGTCATTTAATTATTAACAAAAATATTGTCACTTACAACGACAAGTTGTTCAGTGCCATGCCACAAAAGTACTAAGCGCTTGATCCACAAAGAAATATATATCATGATTAGCAATTGGAACAGTGCAATGGTGCGTAATTCTCTATTGAATGGAAAGTCTACCCTAACTCAAATGGTTTTCGTGCATGGCCCGATTGTGCACAGCAGGTGGCACTAATTGGTTACATATCAAACCCATCGCAACCTTTCGATGGGTTTGCAATATATAGCTCACACTCACACAGCTTATCCTAAATCAATTATAAAGAAAATAAATATACATGATAATTTTATCAAATACAATTGTACAAAAAAAGTCGAAGTTTTGTTAAATAATTGTGGTTATGGATGGTGCAACTATCTCTAAGCGCTATGGGGGTGCAGCAGCTCAATAGTTCAAGCAGGGTGGTGCAGCAGGATGGTGCACCAATCCTTTGTGCCAAGAGTCGCTAAACATCTCTCTCTTCCATTAGCACAAAGAATATTCTTGGATAGCCTGGTCATACTTTTTCCGCCATGACTTTACAATCCCCGCACCCTTGCTTTGGCTCTTCTTTGGCCCAACACACAGCTTGTCTGAGGAATCCCATATCCATAACCTCTAATCCGACTCGCTCTCTCTTCCCTTCCCAAGGCACGAGCAAGGACATCTTGGTGACCATCACAACTCATAAATCTCCTTGTGATACGTGATTGTGATATGCTTTATTGATGCACAAACATAAATAACTGATAAAATTAATAAACAAGTGTCAAGTGAAATTTAATCGATAATAAAAATATGTCCACATGTCAAAAAATCGAGTAACGGATAAAAATAATAAACAAGTGTCAAAGAAATTTAATCGAGAATAAAAATATGTCCACGTGTCAAAAAAATCGAGTAACGGATAGTAAATAATAAACAAGTGTCAACTAAATTTAATCGACAATAAAAATATGTTCACGTGTAAAAAAATCGAGTAATCGGATTAAAAAAATACTTACAATTTTGTCCTCGACTCTCCTTAGTTTTCGGATCCACAATCTCCCCATCCTTGTTTTGTCGGGCCTCTAACTGCATAATCGCATTTATCAAGTGATTCTTGAGTTGGATCTTTCCCCTCTTCCAAGAACTATTTAAGTTTAATAATTGTTAATCAACCAGAAATTAAAAGATTCATTAAATCATAATAAATTAAACTAATTTCTTACCAATCTTTCTTCGAGAATTTGATATCCACTAGAACCTCCTCTATAAGGGTACTCTGATTAGAAGCTCTTTCTTTATTCGCTTGCTTTTTTCATTTAAAAAGATACTACTACATTAATGAATGATATCTACTTGTGAAATATATATATAACTTAAATAATTAATATACTAACCAGAAATCCGGATCTCAGAAAGGAGATATCTACAAATTTGGTCCATTCCTCCTTAGTTATAATTCCCGCATACAAGGTCGAGGCTCGAGGCTCGCCCTGATGGTCCCATCAGACGTTTATACTTTTTCCCCACATCGCCTCGTAAGCCCTATGCAACCTTCCCCCGCTCTCTTCAAGATCCAATCTCTTCAGGGACTCATCGACATCAAAGTGTTTCTAGTTATACATAAAAATGGATTAAATAAATATAACTAAAAATCACTAAATAAGATTATTAAAGAGGTCTAAAATTATATACCGTATTAAGTCCCAAAATCATCTTCGCTTTAGGCAAAACTCGATTATCTTTCTCATTCCAACTTTTAATTGAAATTGGAAAGATTTGCTTTCACCTTAGTACCAATAAAGCTAATTAAATTTGTGCCGTTGTCTCCAATTGGCAAAACCTTTAACACTCCATCCGACCTTAAATAATTAAATCATTAAATAATTAGATAACTTGGAAAGGTAGAGAACAACATTAATAATTAGTAATTAACTTACCTTATATTTCTGTGTCCTTTACTTATCCGATTGATTTATATTCTTTTTCGATGTAATTCCTGGGAGTGAACTTCTTTGTGTTTCTATCACCCCCATCACCACCCCGACTACTATCGTGATCACTATGTGATGCCATCCGACTTGCAATCACCCAATTGAATAAGACTGAGTTTTAGCTTTCTAATTGTTTTTAGAACCAACAAACACTTAACAAATATAGAAGAAGCCATGCACAAAGTAACAACAAAGCCATGCACTAAGTAACTCCAGAGTAAACATACATAGAGTAAAACCTAGAGTAACCTAGAAGCCATGCATTGTATTTAGTATCAAGAGTTCATCTTTTGTTCAAAATGCCAATAACAGTAACATTGTTATAACTAACATGCACTCAAGTAACCTAGAGTAAACCTAGAGTAAGAGTAACCTAGAAGCCATGTACAGCACTAGTATCAAGAGTTCATCTTTTGTTCAAAATGCCAATACAAGTAACATTGTTATAACTAACATGCACTAAGTAACCTAGAGTAAACCCCAGAGTAAAGAGTAACCTAGAAGCCATGTACGCACTAGTATCAAATCTTTTGTTCAATAAATGTAACATTGTTATAACTAACATGCAAAGTGGCAATCTATGTGTACAATACATCGTGAGAAAAAGAAAATCCATACCGAGAAATGTGTGGAGATGAACTAAACGGGTAAACTGGCCAGCCATTGTGGAGATGAAAGAAATGGGTAACTGTGTCATATGTGGAGATGAACGTAAATGTGCAACGGTGATGAACGTAAGATGAACGAAGAGTAATACGGCGAACGAAGATGAACGAAGATGAGTTCGGGTTGTTCGTGGAGAAAAGTTAGGTAGATGCAGTTCTGTACGTGATGTGTAGCAGGAGACGAGAGGGCGCTTGTAAAAATTTTATGGGCATTCCTAGCGTTTTTACATAAAACGCCAGTGGATCAACTAGCGCAGAGCCACCATTCCTAGCAGCCAAGAAAACGCTAGAATGCTAGTAAAAGGTGCTATAAGCATTCCTAGCGTCAGAAAACGCCAGGATGCTATAGCACCTTTTACTAGCATTCCTAGCGCTTTATGTAAAACGCCAGGGATACTATAGCACCTTTTACTAGCATTCCTAGCGTTTTATGTAAAACGCCAGTGATCAACTAACTAGCGCTGTTTAGCATTCCTAGCGTTTTTGCAAGAAACGCTAGAATGTTAGTAAAGGTGCTATAGCATTCCTAGCGCTTTAAAAACGCCAGGATGCTATAGCACCTTTATTAGCATTCCTAGCTGTCAGAAACGCCAGTGATCCTCTAGCTTTCTTTTTACAATTCCTACGCTTAACTTTTTAAAACGCCTAGGCTTTAACTTTGAATGAATTTTTTTAACTTCATTTCTAGCGCTTTCACTCTAAAACGCTACCTATTGACCGATTTTTTTAATTATTTTTTTATTTTTGTTTATTCTCCCTTTTAATTACAACCTATTAATTCATTCCTTCCAAAGAAAATTCATCAAATATCATTCCAACAAAATTCACCAATATCATTACAATCCAATATATAGATACACACAAAATTCAACCTATTAATAGATATTTTTGTTTACAAATCATACAACATAATAAGTAACTTACATTATGAAACTCAAAAGTAGCTACAAATTAAAGCTATACCATATATAACATAAATGACTACTGCCTTGACCACTAGATCTCATGATCACTAAGTGATGCCATGCCATCCGACTCGTAATATAACATAATCCATGTTATTGTTAAATTTATAAAAACAATATAATAATTATCTATTAATAAAAATAACGAGAAATCATTAAGTCTATATTACCTTTTCTTTTCCTAGATAAAATTTTGTTTGCAATTGCTGCCTTGGTATTTTTTTTCCGACTTAATAAAAATTCCATCATTATGATCTTTTCTAAAATATACAACATCCTCTATAGAAGTATTTTCCCCTATTATTGGTTCCGATGTTCTCAAGAACGGTCGCCCTCAACACCAACATCATCGGTGCTTCATCATCATCACAGTTATACACAAATTTTTTGTCACCAATAGAACAATAGACCAATTGATATTAATCTGATGCTGACATAAAACACTTGTTGAGCTTATGATGCTAAAATAAAAGGTTCATCTTTATATCCTAACTTGTTGAAATTCACCCGCATGAACCCTAATTCATCAATCAGAAACCAAGATATTGTCAACCCATTCACATTTGAACATTGTGCTCTCAAACATATTGTAATCCAACTCCCATATGTGTTCAATGAAGCCAAAGTAAGACATATTCGCATATATGGATTTCTATCTTTGGCAATCGGATGCATGCATAGAATGAAAGCTACAAGAGTCACCCCCACTATTTTGCATTTTACTCGATCATCTTGTTCTTTTGTATGTAGAAAGTGCACCTGCTCATTAGATAGTCCGTTGTAAGAGAAGACATGTATATTTGGACCTTTTGCAACCATCTCAATCTTTTGAAATCAGTAGGATTCAAACACACTCACCATCAATGTGATGTTTTAGCCACACTATGAAACTCCTATTGTGTTCTTTGCTAACCAAACTTGCTTCTTTCCTGGAATTGACTCTTAAGAATCTCCTTGTGCTTGGCAACATATGAATCAACCTCACTATCATTGTGAAGAACGCATACAGTGTGCTTGCTTCTAGTTCTTTCCTCGATACCATCACTAATTTATTTCCGCCATCCCTTTACTAATCCTTCCCGCATGACGGCAGACTTGGCAAATTCCCACGAATATTCAAGACTAGATAGATAGGCAAAGGCGTAACTCAACAAATTTTCTTCAACTATGTAGCGCTTCAACAATACAACTCCTCGGGTCGCGGATCGGTTTTTCACATATCCTTTAATATCTTCATGTAACGCTCAAACGGATACATCCATCTCATGTAACATGGGCCACACAATTGTGTCTCTCTAACCGCATTAGATGAACTATTAGATGAATCATTATGCCAAAAAAAGGAAGTGGAAATACATCTCAAGCTCACACAAAGTGACATGAATTTCTTTGCAGAATGTCAGCAACTTTCTGTGGTCAATCACTCTACTACAAATCGCTTTAAAGAATAAACAAAGTTTGGTTAAGGTCCGACGACTTTCTTAGGCAAAATGGATCGATACCAATGGGTAGCAAATTCTCCATGAGAACATGCAATCGTGGGACTTTAGAGACTTTAACTGAGGTCTTTAATCGATACAAGAGTCGCCACATTTGAAGAGTATCCTCCTCGAACTTTAACTCCATGAAGAAACTCACAAAAGACAGCTCTCTCCTTTCTAGATAGAGTATGAAATACGGAGGTAGATATGTACGTGTACCCTTTTTACCGGACTCCAATTCAGGTCTCAAACCCATACTAACCAAATCCAACCTTGAGTCGATGGTATCTTTAGTCTTACTCCTGCATATTGAGTAAGGTACCAATGACACTTTCAAGACATTCTTTTCAACATGCATCACATCAATGAAATGCCTTACATATAATGACTTCAAGATGGCAACTCAAAGAAAATCGACTTTTCTTCCACCCCGCTTTGGCAATCTCTCCCGCAAAAAGGCTTCCCAAATTTAATGTTCAAATCTTCCACCTTTTCAAACTGTCCGTCGCACAAAGGCTGGGAGCTCTACGTGTTTCTCAGATTCCCATCAAATGCCTTTTCCACAATCGAGCAAGTGATGAGTCGATGGCAAAATCTACGATGACCAAGATAGATATTCTTCTTACCATGTTCCAACCACATCCAATCTGGTGTTATCTTCACATATGGGCATGCACATCGCCTTTGTTACTGTACTCCAGATAGATTGCCGTGATGCAGGAAAGTCGCACTGTGCCAAAGATCATAGCCCTCTGGTGAAACTTTCTTCTCTCGAACCCATCATACACTTTCTACCCCGGGCCTCCCACATTTGCTTCAAGTCTTCAATTAAAGGAGCTAAGTATACATCAATATCATTTCCTCGTTGTTTGGGCCTTAAATTAACAAAGACAAAGATCATATATTTATGCTTCATGCAAAGCCACGGCGGTAAGTTATAAATCGCCAAAATCACGGGCCATGTATCAGGGGAGCTACTCCTGATACCGTATGTTAAATCCATCACAGACAATGCAAGGCGAGGTTTCTCGGTCATCCCCGTAAATTAGGATACTCAATATTGATTTTTTTCCATCATGAGAATCGCCGTGTGTCGAGCATACCATCTTTAATCCTTTCATCCTCATGCCATGTCAAGTGTTTTGCATCTTCCGAACTACGATACATGCGCCTAAATCGAGGAATTATAGGAAAATACCACAACACCTTTTGTGGAGCACTCTTTCTTCTTATACCGCTGCATTACATTTAGGACACGACTCTTAATAACGCATGTTCATTCCAAATAAAATGCAATCATTCTGACAAGCGCGGTATCTTCTCATAGTTCAAGCCAATAGACTCCCAACATTTGCTTTGCATCATACGTCCGAGAAGGAAGCACATTATCATTCGCAACATTTCTTTCGTAGTGAGAGTAAACTCCAGTAAATCGAAAGCTCTTATCCGCTCCATCCGTGGCGAAGTTTTCAAGTTATACAACTTGATCACATTTCCAATAATTTTGTGAATTCATTACAACCCGCATACAATGGTGTCTCTCGCATCGCTTATCAACTTTCAAACATTTCAGACAATCATTAAGATCCTCTTCAACCACCTTTGCCATCTCTTCAAATTCGCTTTCGCATCAAATGAATGTGTTCCGTGTCAACCACAAGCGCATATCTCTTACTAATATCATTCATCATTCAAGATTCACCTTTTTCTCACCGCATTATCCAACAAGTGTAACTTTGATCAATTCCATTCATTTTAAATGTCGCTAACTCCTCCGCTGCAAAGAATCGATTTTACATAACAAAGACCTTAAACAAGGACATTTCATACCACTAGAAGTCCCTAACGCTCAACAAAGACAAATTCACAAAATAATCCACTCCAAATGCAAGATACCCTTGGACGCATTTATCGCAGACATCCAATTTCTATCCATAATTTCCAAATTATATTTATAATAAAATCCTCGAGAAGAGAACTTTAACATATGACATCCATCAAGCAATTCAATATAATGAAGAATCAATTCATATAAAAACAAACAAAAATTCCTCTTTTAAAATTTTTTCAAATCCAATTTCTTATTTTCCCAAGCTATATCTATATCATATTCTATTTCTATTCTCGGGCCCTTTTGGTCAAGACAAAGGAACCATATAGTCTAGTCTTCCAAATAATTAATTTATGTTTAACAAGAAGAGAGGCTAGTGGTAAAAAAAAAAAGAAGAGTCTAGTGTGCACAAGTGACAAAACTAATATATTTCTAAACTAGAACCCACAATTAATATCTAACAAGAAACAGAGCAAGGAACAAAAACTCACCAATGTTGTCGAGTGGCGAGTGAGAGATGATGTTCACCGAGAGAGATGATTTTCCTTGAGAGAGATGATGTTAATTTGAGTTAGGTGTTGTAGGTTTTATGCTTTCTCGTGAGTGATTTTGCATTTCGGGTGAGAGCAGCAATGAGAAAGGAAGTAGCTCAATAGGAAACAAAAATATTATTTAACCATACCTAGCGTTTTTAAAAACGCTAGGATCTATCTACGTGTTTTCTAAATACCTAGCGCTTAGAATAAAAGCGCTAGGATCCGCTCCAGAGTGTTTACTAAATACCTAGCGCTTTTATAAAAACGCTAGGATCTATCTAGCGTGTTTTCTAAATACCTAGCGCTTTGAATAAAAGCGCTAGGATCCGTCAGAGTGTTTACTAAATACCTAGCGCTTTATAAAAACGCTAGGGATCTATCTAGCGTGTTTTCTAATTGGCTAGCGCTTTTGAATAAAAGCGCCAGTGGATCCGCCTCAGCGTGTTTTCTAATTTGCTAGCTTTTTAAGCAAAAGCGCTAGGATCCGTTTAATGTTACCTAATTGGTAGCTGCGATTTTTAAAACGCTACTAATGGTGTAGCGTGTTATTAAAATGGGTAGCTTTTTTATAAACGCTACTAAAGCGCCATGATCTCTTTTACAATTCCTATGCCAGAAAGCTTCTAACATTTATTTTCTTTTATAATATTTTAACGCAATCATATTAACTTAGTTCTAGCTAACCAATTAACTATATCCTCAATGTGCATGCATCAACAAATCAAAGAGCGATCTCCATGCACTCTCGTTAATTGAAGTACATTATACATATTGGCACATGTGCTTCCTCTCTCTTGAATATATTGATGAATATTGACGTTCAGAAATCAGAGTGAGTAGAAAAAGCTACCATGATTATTGATATATATATATATATATGATATATTGAGATATGAGCTGGGATTATATGTCGACTCCAGTGGACCAGTACTGGCCTATTTGGTCTAGAACTAGTTGTGATATAGGCAGTTTAAGAATTACTATTATAGATAATAACAACCATCGGCTATGGCTATCATCCAACGTTATTAAGACTCATGTCCACACACAAACTTAGTAACTAAACCCAGAAATACAGAAATGTAGTAATTCATATATTAGTCAATATAAGCCATAAGATAATTACATTACATCTGTAATCCTAACCAAGCTGATTAGTGTTAAGAGGATCAATGGTTCATTTCCCTGTTCGAGCTCTACATGATCGAGTCGGCTCGAGAGGCATGTAGTAGGAACAAGTAGGCGCTAAGTCTCATCGCTTGGAAATTGGGTCATCTTCTCTAAGGACAAGCTTGGAACCAAGCTCTCCTGATGGCTTTGACTCGTTTGGTTGAAATTTTTCTTTCATTGGGCGATATTTTGGCCTTTTCATGATTTGTGTATATGATGAGTAGGAGAGAGTGTAGGAATTATGGGTCTATTATTACCATTTCTTAACCAACTGCTCTCATAAGAGCCAACCAATTAACCACAAACTAAATCAATATATCAATCAAATATCAATACTAACCTACATATATGTCAACTTAACCAAGTGCTCTAGTAAGAGCCAACAACAAACTAAATCAATACTAACCAACATCTATGTCAACTTTATGTAAAAAGTTATTGAATACATTTTGAATAATTTTTAACCTTGATTTGTTAGATAGATAGTGCTAAACTAAGCTAAAAATGTCATATTCAAATTTTGCTCTGTGGGTATAATTTACTCTTATCCATATTTATGGGAATTGTTGAGTGGTATTTTTAGTTAGTGGTGGGACATGCATATTGTTAATTGTCACTATTGTTTGTTTTTTCAAAGTTGTTGTTCAGATTGGGTCACCCAGCGCATCCGGCCTGGTAGCCGACGCCGTGGCTCGCTGGGTCGACGGTGGTTCAAAACCGAGATTGATCCTCCGTGGTTGGGGTCGCCGTAGTAGTGGTACCGCAAGCACTCGTGATACTTAAGTCAAGACACGTACGTATGAGAGGTGAGGAATGAATGAGAGCGCACTGATTTTGAAGCTGGGGTCTATTTATAGACACGCAACGCCGAGGGAAATCGTTAGATGAGCCGCATTGATTAATTTGGACCGCTGATCTCGCTTCCGCTTTGGGGCCCGATTCCAACAATGAGTCGGGCCACCTTGTTTATCGATTGGGCCAGCCCAACCGGTCGTAGCGCGCATCCAACGCGTCGTGGCCACATGACGCTATGGAGACGGATGGGCCTCGACCCATTCCTAACATTTGTCATTGTTAATTTTTTAACGAACCAATTTTCCATTCATTCATATCCAAAAGGCAAGACAAATTACACCAAGTGTAAATATTCAATTGCATGAGAGAGAGAGATAGATAGGGGGAGGAGCAAAGGCCCTAACCAAATTTTTTGAATTTGGGCCAAAGATTGGGCCATGATCGACCTTATAATGTGCAGAAGATTGGGCCATGATCGACCTTATAATGTAAACATTAAAAGCCTTTCCTTTTGACCAAAGGTTTTTTTCCCACCACCACAATCAAACCCATATACCCCCCTCCACAACCCCATGAAAAGACTTATTTACCCCTGAATTTTAAACAAAACAGAATTATCTATTAAATAGATAAATCCGTTGTCTGAAATTTACACAACGAAATTACCTATTTATTAGGTAAATCCTTTTTCGATTTAAAAAATGTTAAACAAAACTTACTTCCGTTATGATTTTTTTTCACAACGTCATTATCTCTACTTCCATCACTTACCAATATCTATGAAGGCCCGATACGCGATACGATACGGATATGGGGATACGAGAAAATTTTGAAAATCAAGATACGACACGGCTGAGATACTTTAATAAAAAAATTAAATTAAAATTTAAATATATAAAAATATACAAAAAAAAATAAAATGGAATAGAAACACAATTAGAAAAAAAACAAAGATGAAAAATGTAAATATTGTATTTTATAAAGATGATTTTTTTGCACAAATAGATAAAAAAATCACAAAAATATATGGAGGAAAGGAAGAGGACAACCGACACATATATGCATGAGTTGACTAGTCATTAAAAGTAGGTAACAAGTAATCGAGACCAATTGAATCAGATAATTGTAGAGATGACTACTTAATATTTATGTCATCCATATCACAATGTCTTACTTCTTCTATGATTGTGTTACTTAAAAAAGATATAATTTTGTCTTTTCATTATCGAGGTATTAAAATGTATCATATATGAGTGACAATCATGTGCTTAGTTGGTAAAGAGGTATCGAAAAAGTATCGGTAAGTATCCTTAGTTGGTAAGAAGTATCCAAGAAGTATCCGAAAAGTATCGGGTGAAATATTTTTAAAAAGAATTAAAAATTATTGGATACTCTTTTGGGCAATGACGGGAAGTATACGGGTGCATATCAGATTCGGACACGATCCGACACGCACGCTTGCCTTTTTGAAGTATCGGGCTTCATAGACCAACATACATATATGATATATCCGTTAGTTATATAGTTAATTCCGCTTTTTAGGTTTTTTTTATCAAACCACTACAAAAAAACGCGATTAGCGAGGAGTTAACGAGTGAAATATTTTCCTCACAAAAACACATATTAGCTAAGGACTTTGCTAGTGGAAACAATACCTCGCAAAACCTCGACATTTAATGACGTAATATAGATAATTAGCGACTTAAATATCGCTGGCTAAGTGCAAGGCGCCAATTTGAAATTTTGGGCACGCAAACCTATGTCCGTTAGCGAATGTAATGAGCTGGAATCCTCGCTAAGTGTCCGATACATGTACCGCCACTTCACGCAAGGATCTGACCGTTGCAGGTGGTCTTGGGAAATGCGAGGATTAGCGACGACTCTTCCCTTGCTAAATCCGTCGCAAATTGTCATTTTTTTATAACAATCCGAATCAAACACTCTCTCTTTCATTTACTCTCTTTTCTTCTCTCCCCTCTTCTTCTCTTCCACTTTCCCAAATTTTACTTCCACCACCACCACCACCAAAGTAGTTACCCTCTCACTCCTCTCTCTCTCCTACGAGCATTCACCCTCTCTCTTCAACTACACAACCACAACCTCTCTCTCCCCTCAACCACAACCACCACAAAAGTAGTTACCATTTCCCTCTTCACCACCACCACCACACCACCCTCCTCAACCACAACCTCTCTCACTTCACTAATTATCTTGCTCGCTCACTCTCTCTTTCTTTCACACTACCAACACATAGCTCTCTCTTTCTTCCACACCACCACGACCACATAGATCTCTCTCACTCTCTTTCTCCATTACTCTTCTCCTTCTCTCTCTACCCTAATCCACCATTTACCACCACGCCACCACCACTCTCACTCCTCTCTCTCTGGAAAGTTTGGTGTTGATGATAATAATAATTTAACAATAATAATAATAACAACAATAATAACAATAACAATAGTAATAACAATAGTAGTAATAATAATAATAATAATAATAATAATAATAATAATAATAATAATAATAATAATCTACTCAGATTAAGAAACGGTCTGTCGATTTTGGGAAGTGTGATGTCGCTTTAGCGAGGAATTAGCCACTGAATGGTCCCCTAGCTAAGTAGCGATCGACACAATTTCTCGCTAAAGGGAATTAGCGAGGAGGATATTAACGATCAACCTGGCCCTCGCTAATTTCTCGCAAATGGTCATTAGCTTAACGATCAAATTGCGTTGCATGCAGATATGTCCCTCGCTAATCCCCATGTTTTTGTAGTGAACAGATTTACCTAAAAATTGATAAATCCGGCTGTGTTAATTTTAGCCAATGGATTCATCTATTTGGTAGGTAATCCGTTAATGTTATTTCACTACGGATTTATCTATCAAATAGATAAATCCAACGCCAAAATTAACATCACACGTAATTATGTTAATTCTATCACCTATTTTTTCCAAAACGGAATTTCCTAATACGGTGTAATTCTGTAATTTCGTAGTGCATTTTTGGCAGGGGTGAAATCAGATTAATTTTTTTGGTGGGAGTATTATGTTTGAATGTGGGGGTCAAAAGAAATTATCCTTGACCAAATTGGAAAAAAAAAGAAGAAAGTGGAACTCTCTCAAATGTCATAATCTTATTAATTTATATTTGTCCATATATATAAGACATATTTTTATCAATTCAAAAACATTAACAAATTAGTTAAATCAATTAATTACATTAATTTTGTTAAAAATGTATATTACTTTTTAAATTATCTTTCAATAACTAAAACTGTCATTTTCTACTTAACTAATTAATGTCTAGAGTTTTATAAACAGCTAAAAATATTCTTGTAGAAAAAAATAATGCTTCTAGCTAGCTAGTAATTCAAAAAGGATCATATAAAAAACGAAGAATGAACTTTTCAAATCTTTTATATTGGGATGGAGGTAATAATAAATAGGATGACAATCAAAGTCAAATGAATTCTTAAAAGCAACTTGTTAGATTAATTTCACAACTAAACATGTTGATCAGTTCGGTTGGTTGACAATTTCTACATGGAGGAGTATACGAGAAGGGCTGGTGAGGTTTGTGAGAAGTTTAGAGATGTGATGTTAATCGATCTCCACTAGGCAAGATTTGCACAAAACTTTCAAACATAACATGCATTAAAAAAAATGAGATGCATGAACTAATAATTCTGACTATGTCTCTTTTCAATTCGCGAGAGATATATAGGAAGAGATATATATTTCAGTTTCATCATTTATCACGAAATTGACATGACCGTGTCTGTCCTCTAATATGTGCCGGTACCTTATGTCCCAGAGTCTCCGCAGTGTCGTTGTTTGTCGTAGCTGCTACATTGACATTTGGACTTTTTCAGTATGCAATTTGGTAAAGGGTGCTTCAGTAGCCGAAGGTCTTTTTAAGGGAATAAAGTCTTCTAGAATCTAAATCCCAGTTGATATTTCGAAGTAGTATTGTAGCTGTTGGAAGTTTTCAGTTTTCACATGCATAAGCATGACCATCAATTCAGAAGGAAAAAAAGAATAGTCATCAACTAGTTTTTTTGGTCAAAGTCATCAACTAGTTTTTTTTTTTTTTTTTTTTTTTGCTTTTTTAGAGCGATGCAATAGTAATGTGTGAAACGTTAATTTCGTGACTAACCCGACCTCATTCTCAGACTTGTTCCGGTGTATCGTAAATAACAGAGGTGCATTAGAAAAGCGCCAGCGCCCAGCCCAACTAAACGCCCTGCTCGATTGCTTGAGCGCACTTCGCGCTAACCCGGCCGAAAATCTCGCAGAAACGGCCGGTGAAGAATCAAGAAGATAAATACGCCATTCGATATATGGCTTCGTGACGCTTCTTACTCAGGTTATCTGCCAGAGCGTCGGAGTGTCTTTGCAGGTAACACCCGAGGTGCTCAGCGTGAAGCCAAGACCGGTCTTTTCCATACTCAACGACCGACCTAGTCAACGGACAACAACTTCAACACTTCATTGGTCAAGGTACGATCAATTGGCGACCACAGTGGGAGGCCTGAGCGCTATCCTACTTCGACTATGGCTCAACGCGAAAGACCGCACCAGACGCGGGCATTAATTGTCTCGATACGAAAGATGGTCGATTCCAGGCCGCCAGCGAGCGGTCAGCGGAGAGCCTTCGCGAAGACAACGGACGCCTCCTCGAAGGAGCGTCCCTCACAGAGGAAGTACTTCCCACTGATCCCCGACACGACGAACTAGGGCGCGCAAATCGCTCCCGAGCAGGAACGTGCGCAGACGTCGTTCCCCCTCTGATGATTATGGATATGGAGATTCCAGCCACCGCCCCGAATCAAAGTCGCCGCTACTGTATTCTTCTCGAGTCGCCCGATTCCCGACGATCGAAAAGCAGATCCTGGGACTCGTACGAAGAGTTTGATGACTATCTTGATGAAGAAATCAGGGATGTCCCCCAGCGACCGAGGAAACACCATTCCGGGCGACCTAGGGGACAATCTTCTCAAATGCCACCGTTGTATGGTCCGCCAGCGAGCGGTGTGTTCTACGAAATGTCGGGCAATGAGGCATACCTTCCCATGCAGCCTTTTGGGCCGAGTGGTATCCCGACCGGCCATGGACCTTTAGTTAGAGAGATACGCCGTTACCGTATCCCCAGAGACCTGAGAAAACCCCCCAATTTGAATAAATTCAACTACCGTGGGGATCCGCATGCACACTTAAGGTACTTCAACAATTACCATCGCAGCCTATAGGGAGCTAGGAACGACCATGAAGTTGCAGATTTTTCCACAATCGCCGAGGAGCGAGCATCGGAGTTGGTGGGAGAGCGCGCCCAACACCATCTCGCCTGGGACGGCTACCGGGTCCGGAACATTCTCGCCAACTACGGCCAACAGATGCCTAGAAAGCAAGATGAAGAGCACTTGATACGATTATCCGCGGCCAAAGAATCATTGAGACAAAGACATAGAGCGATTCAACGCCGAGGCCGATCGGTCGCGCGACCGCCCGATGGAGACAAGTCAAGTATCTCAAACGTGGGATCGACCGACCACACTTTGGCGTAAGAGTTCGCCTAAATCGTTACATGGATCCGACCATGCTCCTACGGCGGCCAACGATCATATGGCCTATGAAGAAGCATTGTTCACTAGAAAGGTCGCCATGCGCCCCGCAGAAGAGCAGATAGGTCGCTTGAAGAACAAGACACGACCTAGTGATAGCAGACGTACTAACGACCGTGAATAACTATCGAGCGCTCTTTTCCCACCGTGTTTTTTATCGAGGCCCGACCTTTAAAAGTCGTGATTTTGTAATTTATTTTGCATGCAAGAATGTATGATTGGTCGCCGCCATGCGAAGCAAAGCAGCAGAGCGCCATAGGTTCCGCCGAGCGCCGCCGAAGTTGGCCCTAATCGAGAGCCACCGAAGTCGCTCAAACGGCGTCGCCGAAAGCCGATCGGGTGCCACCGAGTTGGCACCATCATTGTTCATCGGATGACCGAGGTCAAGCAATGACCCACTAACGAGCATGATCGCCGAGCGCCTACAACGAACACGCTTCCGAGAAGCACGAATTGGTCAATCGCAACTCCCAAGACGAGCAAGATCCAAGTAGACTTCGTAAGCTAAGGTGGTCGGCCGAGTCCCGACCAATTGGACCGCATTCCACGGCTAATGGCAAATGGCCCACACTCGGCCGTGGCGGCACCACATGCACTCGCGGGCGCGCTCGCACCACACTCGGCAGCGGGGCGGGCCCACATGCTCGGGCCGTGGCGGCGACCACATGCACTCGAGGGGCGGCGCCCACACCCCGGCAGCGGGCGGCGCCCACATGCTCGGGCCGTGGCGGCGCCCCACATGCACTCGCTGGCAGCGTCCACACTCTCAAGCAGCGGGGGGCCCACATGCTACGGCGGCCGCGGCGACCACATGCACTCGAGGGCTGGCTCACACCCCTGGGCAGAAGGCGCTGGGCCCACATGCTCTGCGGCTATGGCAAAGGACCACATGCACTCGGGCGCTGGCCACACACCTGGGCAGCGATGGCGGCGCCCACATGCTCGGCCGTGGCAAAATGACCACATGCACTCGGGCAATGGCACACTCCAACAGCGGGCGGGGCCCACATGCTCTACCGTGGGCAGTCGCGGCCACATGCACTCACATGGCGGCCCCCACCTCGGCAAAGGCGGCCACCACCTCCGACTTAGCATGGTAGCAACCACACACTTCAAGAGAATGAGACCGATTGCGCAATGCAACCCGACCGCTACAACACGCATATTGTGGAAACGATCTAAGCCTCACACCCGCCTTCTGCCGACTCCAGGGGGGCAATCGTCCCGGGTGTATCGTAAATAACAGGAGGTGCAATTAGAAACAGCCGGGCCGCCCACCCAACGAAACGCCCAAGCTCGATTGCTTGGAGCGCACTTCGCGCTAACCTGGCCGAAAATCTCGCAAAACGGGCGGCAGAATCAAAGAAGATAAATACGCCATTCGCATACGGCTTCGTGCACGTTCTCTTACCTTGTGTTATCCGCTCGAACGACCACTTACTTGAGCGCCGAGTGTCTTTGGGTAACACCCGAGGTGCTCAACATGGAAGCCAAGACCGGTCCTTTCCATACTCAACGACCGCCTAGTTAATGCACAACAACTTCAACACTTCATTGGTCAAGGTACGATCAACACTCATTTGGTGCACTCATTCAAGATCCCTTAGCTCGCCAACCGAGCTACCTACTTGGGATAAAGTCATCAACTAGTTAACCAAGTACCTGGAATTGTTAATCGGGCTAAGATAATTGGATCAAATGGGTCGCTAAATCACCCGAGAAGATTTTTTGTGGGTGTTTTTTTGTACCCCACCACTTCCCCATATACCCACGAGCCCTACGCAGCACCAAAATACTCTTAACAAATCTAAAAATTTCAAAAATGTAGCTCCAAAAAAAAATATATGGGGTCAGATATACACCCCCAATCGTATATACCATTAGGGGTGTAATGGTTAATATGTGGGTCGTCGTATATACACTCCCAAATGGTATATACGATGGAGTATATACGATTGGGGGTGTATATCCGAATTTCTATTATGTTTTTTTAGTCAAATAAAAATTAATTAAATTATGAAAAAAATTAAAATTATATATTTTTAATATAGATAAATTAGAGATGAATAACATAGGCCTAAAAATAGGTTTAGTGTGCAGTTCGTTAACACGTGACGATGTTATACGTCGAACGAATATTTTAGGCTAAAAAATCGGTTTTCGGGCAACCTTCTCCGATCGTAATCAAACCACAACCATTAAATCCGAAAAAAAATCAACGATCATGAATCCCTTATAAGAGGACTTCTTACGGACTACGCCTCAAAATCCCAAATTCCATCAAGCATTATTTTTAGTAATTTTTAATTTTTCATAGTCTCCAAAAATCTAAAAAATTTGCATAGATTTATTTTGGTTTTGTTAGATTTTTAGTGGTGTTTTTATAATTTTTTTTGATTAGTTTTGACTTTTTAACGAATTTTTAATAGCCTTTTTATAACACTTTTTTAAAAAATTAAAACAAATCATTTAAAAAATAAAATAGCCATTGTATATACATTTTGGGTACGTACATACGATTGGACATAAAATAACCATCATATATACGTACTCTAAACATATATACGATTGAAATTTTTATTTAAAAAAAATACGTTTTCAAAGTGTTATTTTGGGGTTATCAAATTGTGTGGGGTATGGGGGTAATGGGTGGGGGTAAAAAAACAGCCCTTTTTTTGTGTGTATTGTCTCAAAACAATAATAAAAAAAAAGACAGCTTATAATGGATAAATTTGTAGTAGTTGATTGTTTACAATTGATTGTAGTAAGTGTTTGATAGCGATTAGGAAATAAGTTCACGAAAGGAAAATGAAGGTTTTTATAACTAGTAGTAGTTTATAATGTTTTTCCACTAACTTATAGGAATTTTTCATGTGCTATAGATCTATTAAAGTAAAGTATAGTGGATAAGTTAGCTTGTACGATCGATGAAATAATAACAAATAGGCGATAGTGAACAAACTAGCGATGTGATCTTAAATTGTTTGAAGTAAAATTAATGGGTTTAACTAACTTATAAATATAAAATAATATAAATAGACATTTTTATTTAGTGTCTTAAAATAAGAGATTATTCATTTAATGGATAATGAACGTAAGAAGTTCATTGAAATAGTAGGTGTAAAAACGAGATAAAATGAAATATTATGTATATGTTTCAAATCTTTGCAATTTATAAGCTCAAAAGCTATACCCTATAAGCTCTAACGCTATTGGTCATTGCTTACTTGGAGCTAAGGCACGTTGTTGTTCGCTTTCTCTCTTTTGAGTGGTTTGTATTTGGGTGGAGACTTCGTGCTCTTCATCATACAAATATATAAATAAATATGTTTACCATTTTTTTAAAAATTAATAAATTGTTCACTAGTATCAACTCAATAGCCAACTAAACCTTGTTGGAGATGAAACTTTCCCCTTCACACCTTTTGTGTAATTGACAAAAACACTTTTTCGATTTTGGATCAAGTTGGATATATGACCATAAGGTAGACACCCAAAATTAAAAACTCTGAAATTTTCAAAGTCAATTGGGTTACTTGCCCACACCTTTCCTGCAACATTCCCCTCCAATGAAGTATGTGGTGACCCGTTGATGAGATAACACAACATTGAATTTCAGAAAATGCTCAATTGAGCTATACAATCAATCACTTAGGGTTTTATACATGATGAATCTATTTGAGTAAGCTTCTAACTGAATCTAACTTCAATCTTACAACTACAACAGCAATCGGTTACAATAACTAACTTCACGAGTTCAGTAACAATCTTTGGAAGCTTCTAGTGACTCTTTGCTTGAGCATGCATCATCTTGTTGTAGTTAGTTTTCTTTCTCTAGAGTAGTAGCCGTAGCTGGAGTGTGTTTTGAGTTAGTCACTTGAGCGTTTAGTGCATTCTCTTGATTTGCACCGAGAGAGTGAGTGACGTGAGCTTCACTTGATGACTTGTCTGGCTTACTTGGACTGGTTGACCTTTGACTCACATTTGTTGACTTCACAACTTTTACAATGTTCTCTATCATTCCCCTTAATTGCAAGCTCAAGTAAGCTTCTTACTTTGAGCTTGTCACGCAGATGTAGAAATGTAGAAGGCCCTAGAGGCTTTGTTAAGATATATGCCAGCTGAAGTCTAGTAGGTACATATTTCACAACCAGTGACTTTGAGGCAATTTTCTCCCTAACAAAGTGTATATCCATCTCTATGTGTTTAATTCTTGAGTGCAATATGGGATTATGAGCTAGCAATACTGCAGATAGATTATCACACAGTAGGTTAGGTGTTTGGTGAGGTATTTTAAGTCTGTTAATAAAGATTGAATCCACAGTAGTTCTGCAGTAGCATGAGCCATAGCTCTATACTCTGCCTCTGCACTAGAACGAGCTACCAAGCTTTGTTTCTTCGCACTCCAAGTCACTAAATTTGGGCCAAAAAATACACACAGACCAATAGTTGATCTCCTATCATCTACATCACTACCCCAGTCACTGTCACAATACACATTTACAGAGAATTTGTTGTCTGTATTGCCGGGCTGTAGTAACAAACCGTGATGTAGAGTTCCACTTAGATACCTAAGCAGTCTTTTAGCAACTTCCAATGGGACTCAAGAGGACGTGACAATAATTGACACCTACAATTTATCACAATATAAGCTATAGTTGGCCGTGTAAGAGTAATATATTGCACTAGTGCTCCAATTACAAACCTATATATACTGATGTGGATCAGACACTATATCATCCCCTTGACAATTTACCAAGATAGCCCTACACAACAAGTTAGGTTAATTCGGCAGGGATTGCCTACAACCTAGTCCCTTTGGTCTCTTTTATAAGTAAAATTTTACTTATTGAGGTTGATGATATTTAGTCAATTTTTAGGTGTATGAAATAGCAAGTCCGTAACAAAGTTGATCCTGTTGTGTCATAACCAAGGTGTGGTTTGCTAGAAGGTTCCAATTAATATGTTATGTCACTATTCACTAATCATATAGTATTACCTAGCTAGATTAATCATCAACTAAAATCCAATAATTATGCTACTTAGTGTCCAAAGAAAAGAGAATTAGCATAATTCTAGGACGGCGTATATGCTCTCATTTAATGCCACATAATACAAACCACACACAGAGAGCATATATAGCTAGTGTCAAACTTGTCAACTTAATTAAAACCTTCATCCACTTGCACCCAGGTACTCCACACCACACCAGTATAGTTTACTTGCTCATATCGCCATAATATGACATTGGCAACAAAGACTTTTTCCACGCGTACGTTCAAACAACCATAACATCACGAAACCGGCCATACGTATAAAAAAAACCCTTTCAATTTTTTTTTTTTTTACCTCTGGAAGAAACCAAAATTTCCCAACAAATATATTTCTGGATTAAATTAATCCCCTCTTCATCATTGACTAGATCTCTTTACAACTTTCATGTCAGCCCTTATATTAATTCCATAGTGCAGATTAGAATAATCATGCTTATCTAGTCTTTATTATCCCCAGCTAGCTACAACAACTTCTCTATACTCTTCACACCCCCTTTTTCTTTTACCACAACTCCTCTTTAACATGGAATTCCCAGACATTCCTACTGGAAGATCACCAAGAAGAGAACTCCAAGGTCCTCGTCCATCACCTCTTAGAATACACAAAGACTCTCACAAAATCAAAAACCACCATTGGCGCCGCCACAACAACCACCGCGACGACCAATAATAATCTACACCGTCTCCCCAAAGGTAATTCACACAACACCTGGTGACTTCATGAACCTAGTTCAAAGCCTCACTGGCTCATCCTCTTCTTCTTCTTCTACCACCTTTGCCACGTCATCAATATCCAACGACCCTTTTAACGGTGGTGATGGAATGATGTCTCCGGCGGCTCGTTACGCCACGGTAGAGAAAGCTATGTCTCCTTTGGGAAAGAAACAACAACAGGTACTACCACTACCATTAACAACAAGTACTGGTGATATTGAAGGGATGGAAATAGATCAATTGATGAATAATATTCATGGGATGGAAAGAGGAAACATGTTTCAAGTTCAAGGAATATTATCTCCAGGACCAGCTTCACTGTCTCCTATTCCTTCAAACTTTTCTCTCCACCTTCTTCGGATCCAAATATGGTTAGCAGCTTTCTTCATGATTTCAGCCCTGTACTTCATAGTAGCAGAAATTTTATGGAGGGTGGTTCTTTCTTCTTGCCTAGTCCTTCTTCCAATAACTTTTTCACCTCATACACCTACTGTTGACTTATTCAACTATTTCTTAGATTAATAAATTGATGATTCTTAATTAGCATTTGTTGCTTTTTATTTTGACAATGATTAGCATTTCTTGCTAAATTTGATTGTACACTATTGTTTCATTTCACAGACAACATTTTCAAAAGGAGATAGGGCAGACACAGACATAGTTTAATTAGTACTTACGTTGTGGGCAGACATAGTTTAATTAGTACTTACGTTGTGGGCTATAGCTATAGCTGGAATTTGGAGATTTGATATATTTTGGGATATTTATTTATGATCAAATTTCTTACGACCTCCTTCACCGTTGACATCATTCTTTATATATCATTATGTGCTGTCTATTGTAATATTGCATTTACTTAGTTGGTTATAATATTGAATCTCATTTTTTTTTTCTTTGTATATATGGTCAGAATCACATCTGGCAAACCTTGAGTTTTGAAAGCTACTTTCTGCATACTGCAATATATTTTATACATTTGCGTAGCCGACGTAATTAGGTGTATCATTAATAGTATATGATATGCAATTAATGGGGTTTGAAAAAGTGGGTAGTAGACTAGAGAGTTACGTTGTTTTTTACTAGGGCAACTATGTCTTAAAGTAGTATTATTTTTTTATTTTATGCACAGTCTAAAAAGGACAGATCGGTGATGGATGGGTAGTGGTAATAAAGTGGTGGATTTAGCTAAGAAATCATGTAGGAATTGTTTGAATGTCGTTAAGATAAATTTGAAGTAGACGTACGTATGACTCGGTTAATTAGAAGTTATTGGATTATATGTTGAGCTGTTTAGGTCTAATTATAAATGCAGGGTTTGGATTCAGACATGTGTCTTCTCGAAGTTTTTGATAAATTGTTCTTTGGTGGTAGAGATTAATATTGTCTTAAATAGGAGTACCTAGAACAATCTGTTGATTAGGTAGCAAAAATCTGCTTCATATATTCCTCCTACCGTAATAGGTATATGTCAAGGTAAGATTGTGTTGATTAGCTGTATTAAGCAATATCCCAATTTTCTATCTTTCCTTTTTGAAAAATACTGGTGAAATTAAGCATAGAAAATTAGTTGTAATGGTAAAAGCCCTTGAGTTGGTTGATTGCATCACCCCTAAAAGTTTTATGGGCTAGTTAGGTAGCAAAAACATTTGTTTAATTTCAGCCTCTTAGTAAGTAGCGTTGGAGGATATTAGTAGGGTGACTAGTAATTTATCGCCTACCTAAAATCGACATACCCATTTAAAATTTGGTTTGATCTATTCAGTGCTTTTTGAAAGCCTAAATATGACTTACTAGTACCATTTAAAGGTTTACTTTGTATTAGTGTTTTATATACATGCCGCCCCAAAAGGATTATTGGAAATGTGGTATATCTTGTACAGATTTTTGTGTTCCTCGAAAACATAATTTACATATTTAATATATAATTTTGCCCAAATAAAAATTGAGAACTTCAACATATAACGTGTTAGATATAAGCCTTGTTGTGCTCCATTTAACCCATTAAAGTGAAAATCAAATCCATCTAAAAGTAAATATGATGGTCGAAGAAAATGCAATAAACTTATAAAACAGAATAAACTAGCAGAATGCACAATTCAGAAAGATGAAAAAAAATGTTTAAGGGCCGAAATTGACAAACAATATTACCAACAAAGATAGGAAGTTTGAAGAGGTAAAATATATTAACGCTGTGTTTCGTAAAATTTAGTGGATAGCATATAATATACAACTGATGAACTAATAGTGGATAAAGACATAATTAAAGTAGTAAATTGAAGTTAAAGTGTTTAGTAAAATTAATTGGTGACTAACTAATAAATATAAGCTGACATAAATAGTTGTTTGTAACACATGCTTAAAAAAATGAGTGAAAATGTTTATTTATTAGAGGATAAATGAGCAACTTAATCAGAATAATAAAAGTAAAAATAAGAGTGAAAAATGAAATGCCATAACCCATAAAATTCAAACAAGAAACATAAACATACTTAATAACCATACAACTGAGTAAATAGTTAATTTTAGCGTTTCTTCATAATTTATTCTAGATATTTTTAATTTTTTTTGGTCAAATAGATATTTTTAATTTAGCATTTATTTGTGATGTTATTTTAAATTTTGAAACATGCTAAGAACAACTTATTGTAATTTTTATCAGCATTTCATATTAGTGAAAAGTTTTATAGTACAAAACGAATCGTAATAACAGGAAAAAAAAATCAGCACTTTTGTGTTATCACCACACACTAATTGTGGTTATATTAAGACCAGGGGTGAGAATAGGTCAGACTGGCCAATATGGGTCTACAATCCAGCCTACGACAAGTTCATGCCAAACTATTTAAATAGACAAGACTAATACTTTTTTAAAAGACTGTTTAGCTAAAAAGATCAGGTCACGGGTCATCAAAAAATTCTTTTAGGCCTACCAAGCCGGTCTACTTAAGTAAATATAAATAATATTTTTAACAACTACTACTACTATTGTATCAAATTTTCTACTTTGTGTTTAAGCATTAATTTGCTAGTATCATGTGTTAATTTAAACATATTGACCACATCGATTTTTAACATACTTAAAGTTATTATTATAAATAAAATTTAAATAGAATGTCATATTAAGATATTTCCCTAAAATGGTTTGTTAGATCTCAAATTAAAACTTAATCTCATTGACTTATTAGCTTGCTAGTTTATTTATAAAAGTTCACACCATTAAAAGGTTGTAGGTTTTCATAAAAAATTGTGAAGTTGACATCAAAAATTCTTTTACGCCTACTTGCCTGGCCTACTTAAGTAAATATAAATAATATTTTTAACAACTACTACTACTATTGTATCAAATTTTCTACTTTGTGTTTAAGCATTAATTTGCTAGTATCATGTGTTAATTTAAACATATTGACCACATCGATTTTTAACATACTTAAAGTTATTATTATAAATAAAATTTAAATAGAATGTCATATTAAGATATTTCCTAAAATGGTTTGTTAGATCTCAAATTAAAACTTAATCTCACTGACTTATTAATTGCTAGTTTATTTATAAAAGTTCACACCATTAAAAGGTTGTAGGTTTTCATAAAAAAATTGTGAAGTTGACTTTTAAACGGACTTTCAGACTTTATTAGGCTTTCCAAAAGGTCAAATCAGCCTAAAATGGGTTCACGATGCATCACGCGTCAAGCTTAAACAGGGCAAGCTAAGCAAAATCCTGTTCAGCCCAACCTATTCTCACCCCTAATTAAGAATATTCTATTCCTGTATAATTATTTTCGCAAGATACAGGGATGATCCTCTTGGGTGACATGAGAATCTAGAGAAATTCCAACCATTCATTTTAGAGAGAGAAAACCATGTTTACAATCCTAACCATCCTCTCTAAGCACACTTTTACAAACATCCATACTTTTGTTTGGCTCTCAGCTCAGCTATAGTAATGTTGACATTTTATCCATTTAATTTTAGAGTAATGTTATATGGACAAAGAATTTCAGACAAATATAGACAAAAACCAATTTACAACACCAATTAACCAAGTTTTTAGTTAATGGCTTAAAAAACTCCTAAAAGACGGGTTTGTTAATAACCTAAAAAACTTGGTTAATTGATGTTGTGAATTAGTTTTTGTCTATATTTATCTAAATTTTTTTGTCTAAATATCGTTACTCTTAATTTTGTGCCTTTTTTTAAGGTGGCAATTTTCAAAGAGTATCAAGTATCAAAACCACACTTCATTCTGTTGTCAAATGAGGTCTTTTACTCACTCAGCTTCTAGATATAAAAGTGACCAAGACTTTTAGAACGTCAAAAGAAGCCCGTAGTACCTTTCCCTTAATTTTCTCAAAAGACATCTAGAATTGGGCCCCAAAATTAAAAGTTTAACACACAATTTACTCAAACCAAGTTTGTTTACATTTATGTATTTTATAATTACTTGACAGCAGTATGCTGGAGCAGTTAGCGAAGAAAAAAACAAGCCAAGTTCAATGGTGAGTAAACGCAGTCCATCAAGGATGAAATTGACATCATATTAATATTGGGTAGTGCTTGAAAGAAGAAATTAGTAATAATTAATTAAAAGCAGATGTGAAATTTTTGTTGGCATCAACTAGAAACATCTTAGATTGAGTCTTAAAACTGCGTACATATTAACCTAATGCACAAAGACTTTATAGTACTGTGTGTGTTGAACAATCAAACATGGTAATAAACTGTGCTAGTGTATCATAAAGTGATCTGAGTCCAGTCTTTTCCTGCCAAGTTTTAAATGGAGGAGACAAAATGAACCAACTGAATGCTATAAAATACATGAGGACAAATTCTGTTTTTTGGTCAACGGTCAAAATTGGACGACTAATTTTGAGTCGAAAGAAATATAATCGAGCCAAGTTGGCAACTGATATGTAGTAGACCTTCGAGTAGGGAGCAGATGAGACGCCTAAGTAGTTGAACGTCTTCTTCTGCCCGAGCTGGTGGTGTACGTGCAATTGCACTCTGACGCCCAAGTCAGTGGGGTGAGCAAAGAGCAGGAACTGTAAAATTGGGTGAGAATTAATTACCTTGTCAGTGTCTGACATGTGGGTTAAATACTATTCACCGGTTGGTCAGGAACTGTTAGATCTCTCGTCAAGTGATCCTCTCGTTGATAAGGCTAGACCACGAATCCTGGCCTTCCAGCAGAAACTAGACCAAGATCTGACCACCCAAGGTGGTGTGGGCCAAGTTTGGCCTCAAAGTGGGGTGGACCTGCGTCTAGGCCCAGTCCAGAACAACAACAACCAAGGAAAGACATGAAAAATGGTTTTTCCTTTTGATTGAAGAGGACAAAGTTTTGTCTTTTCCCACTTCAGTCAACAAAACAACTTTTTCAATTACTACATCCTGGTACGCTTCCGGTGTTCCAACAACTCCACGTGAATAGTACATGGTCCCCTACACCTACACAACACACTTGAATATCGAGTAGTACGTGGTCCACTACACGCCTCTTCCCCTGCCACCCCACTCTTCACGCAACACCCGTGAATAACCTCTACAGAAGATCAAATAATTTTCCTCTCACATCACAATAACACATACTCCATTACTACACTCTATAAAAGAGAGGAACCATCAACAAATGGGGTGGAGATTCACAAAAGAAGAGAATAGAGTACACCTAATACTATTTCTCTCTGGTAGTGTTGCGTCCTTCTCTTATTTTCTTAGTAGTCACACGACCACTCGTCACAGGTTGTCTCTCGATTTTTTGTTCCTACTACTACTACCTACTGATTAAGGATTTCCAGTAATTTTTATGTTTCTTCCTAATATTATTATTGGTGGAGAAATAAACGCGAAGAAGATGAATATATTAAGGTGGAATACATGATGAAAGCATTAATGAATAGTAGCATTGATGAATGGGCAGAAAAAATAATGAGGCTGGTGTTTACCGTGATTTTTGGTAAACAACTCCGCTGGTTTAGAGTTATTACTTGAAAGATCAACCAGTAAATCTTAAAAGCATTTTGTGTTAATGTTTTCCAGAAAAGTTTATAAATGTTCTTATTGTTCTTATTGATGTTTCTAAAGTAACTGACAGTTTAAGAAATTAAAACTGTTGAATTGCCTTGAGTATCAAGGAATTCGCAGAAATAAGTAGAAAGAAATGAATAATTGTAGAAGAAATTCAATAAAGTAAAATGAAATTGCATTGAATTTAAAGAAAGTTGGTATACAGATCCATACATGTTGTTTTCATACTCGTTTTTCTCAGAACTCGAAAGTTTGAGTGTGGGAAAGCATGTATTTGTGATTGTGACCCGCTTTTTCCGATGAAAACTACTATATATACTAGAGGGAAACTATTAATCAGACATTTGAATTTGAAAACAAATAATCGCTAAGTATTTCGACGACATGATCGCCGTGATCTTTCGATAGCTCGCCATTACTACGCCTTTCGATAGTGTTTCCCAAACTTGAATCGCTACCAAATATTTGCTCTTCTTCTTGTCAAGTGTTGGCTTCATGTCTCCAATTTTCACTAAGTCCTTGAAGTGGTCAAGTTCACCCATGAACTACCTTTCTATGTCAAAGACCATTTACTTGTCCTTAGAATAACTAGTCAAACCTTGTTGACTGAATTTATTTAGCTCGTAAAAATACAAAGCAACAATTTGTTGGCGGTTGATAGGGCAAACAAATAGTGATGAATGTCGCCGCAGCAATTGTCGTTTTTATGGCGGAAACAAACAAACGTGTTTTTTCGAAGCCATTAATGACATACTTGTTGAATTTGCAGGAGTCCTTTTTCGCCCTAGAAAAATCAAAGAACTCTCTGGGTTCGAAACCTTCTTAAAACCCGATGATGATGACACTCTCCTCTATTCAGAAATATGTTCCACATCATCGAAGAGGAGCTTGAATGTGTTCCCACCTTCTCCCAAATCGTTGACACAATTCATACGCTTCTACATGGTTGGTTATATTTTCCTCTAACTTAGATTTGTGACAACGGGTTTTAATGGTGATTTTTTTTAGAAAAAAATTGGGCCGCCATCGACGCATCTCGATATCTCTCTACTACACTCGCTTTTGGGGCTATGGACATGGAAATGCCTCAATCCACGACCATATTCGACTCTCACAAGCGGTTAACCCCCATTTTAAAGGACAGAGTGGCTAACATGGAGGTACATCTCTCCCTCCCTTTTCTTTCTTCTCTATTTCTATGTTACTGCTCTATTCCCTAATTAATCACTTTTTCTTTCTCAGCTGGCTAGTCTGACAAACTATTTTCATTTTCCAGCGCCAACATACCGGAGCTTTGAAGATGTCTTTCTTAATATCGACATTGTCAAACATTTGGTCACAATTAAATTTTTTGAGGATAGTCTTCGTCATCAGGTCGATTCGATTAAGGAAGTGGGGTTTCACCCCAAAGTCACTTTAAAAAAGTAAACATTGAGTTGCAATAGGTTTTAGAAAAGTATACATCGGTTAGCAATAGGTTTTGTGCTTTAATTACTACAATGTTAATTGTACTAAAACAGTCATCTAATTCCTCTCTCTAATTTGAACCAGTTTTTAGAAGGTATAGCCTAGATTGTTACTCATTCTACAGTTAATCGATAATTGGCCTAGATATTGTTCCTTACTTCCTTTTAATAGATAATGGAGAATTGCTTCACATGTCCCTAGCAGTAATCTAATCGGATCCTGCAGTTTTGATTATGTTGATATTAGTCTTTAGCAGACTAAGATTATTCAGAGCCTTTTCAAAGTGGAGTTTACGAAGAAAAAAAAAGTATTGGACCATTTTTTTTGGTCAGAGACCAAATGACCATTTAAAAGTTTGCAAAAGACACTATATTGTTGCATATGCAAATTTTGAAATCCTGTAAATTTGACATTGAATTAATATATCCAAGATGGCGAAATATTTCTCTGTTGCCATAAATATATATAGTTAAAAACATGAGAAAAGAAACTAAGATGGTAAATCAAAAAGAAGGCCAAAAAAACTCCAAGCTTGGGTGCAAGTGGTTAATGCACTCCATCTAAAGGGGCGGATTCGGCTAGTACCCGAATTCGATCCACGGATGAACAAATTAGAGCCAGACTTTACTTACCTCCCGACCGAACTCCGAATTATTCAGGGTCCATTTCCCCTGGACACCAGAGTGGGGTCAAAGACTCCTGGACAAAAAAAAAAAAAGGCCAAAAACAATGCCAAGGGAATACTATTAAAGAGAAGCAATATCTTGTGAAGTTAAACCATTTTTTCCTAATCTTTTTAACTTTAATCATAACAGTTAAATTTAATCCTACTAAATAAATACTAAATTTTGACGTCAAAGTACTCCATTCTTATGGGTGGACGATATCCTCTTCATTTCTCAAAAGAAATGGATGACCCATTACCTAAGTTTTGAGTGCATAAATTATATAAATGTCTAATATAGTATTTATACGGTGAAACGACTAAAATGGTCAGTAGCTTTACATCCAAAATGAAATGACTAAAAGTAGATAATTTATTTTAAATATTTAGACAAACTCAGAGAACCTATTTGAAACTAACTTAAAACTTAATGGCCCAATTTAAAACTCATTACAAACTTAGAGGACCAAACCGAAACGAAAAAAATTGCCACGTCATTTTTGATTTTTTGGCAAAAAAAATTCCACGTCATTAAATATATTCCACGTCAGCAAGTGCCACATCATTAGTTAACTGACACGTCATCACCCGTTAACTCAGATGGACGGAAAGGACTTAAGTGAAACGATTTTGGGACTTGATGGACCAATTTGAGAAAAAAAAACTTAAAGGATCAAAGCGAAACAAATAAATAACTTAAAAGACCAAAATTAAAGATGATGTGAGAGTGAGACCCACTAATAATAAAAGTGAGTGAGAGAAAAAAATGAGAGAAAATAATCTATCTACTCTAAATATAATAAGAACATATGCTAGCAATTTTACTTTTTTAGACACATTAAAAATTTGCCATTTGTCATAATTTGTGGGTAAATTGGTCAATTTGTCACAAAAAGACAAAACATTGCACCTTTTTATACTTTCATTTTTTCTCTTTAGCTCTTTCTTTTTCTTACATGGTAGGACCAACTAACTAAAAAAGTTATTTTTTTCTTCCACTTTTTTCTTTCTTTCTCTCTATCCTTTCTCTTTCATCCTCTCTTTCTATGACTAATTTGTCTTTCTCTCTTCCATTTTCACATTTTCTTTCACTTTCTCTTTCTTCCTCACTTTTTACAACTCATTTTAAAAAATGTGAAAATATTTATTTCATATTTTCTTTTACATTATCTTTTTCTTTCTCTTACACTCTTTTTAGTAATTTCAAAATTTAATTAAAATGAGTAAACTAATATTAAATGGTTTAGATAAAAATACAATGTCATCTACTTATATCTATACAATCAACCCACTAACAAAAACACTAAATTATCCTTCACTTTTATCTCAATCCTAAGAATAAAAATGTCATTTCAAATTATTTTTTCTAACTTTTTATTTCTCTCACTCACTTTTATCATTATTGGGTCTCACTCTCACATCATCTTTTAATTTTTTATTTCACTCACTCTTTCCACATATCTCTACTATCAACATAATAAAACAATTCAATACCAAAAATACTACACCTCTCTATTATCATCTACTAATCTACTAAAACTAAGCAACTTAAACACTAGAAAATTCCAAAATAATTTTTAGATATCTTAGAAAAAAACAACAAGGCCTA
This sequence comes from Oxytropis ochrocephala, assembly GCA_020916435.1. NCBI lineage: Eukaryota > Viridiplantae > Streptophyta > Magnoliopsida > Fabales > Fabaceae > Oxytropis > Oxytropis ochrocephala. The sequence goes on along the minus strand of CM037089.1, from coordinate 17,709,116 downwards.
ATGTCTGTTGAAACTACAAATAAATATTAAAAAAACACTTTACAAATATATCTCACTAACAAATATCAAAGGAGTAAACAATGGCAACGGAGCGCAGAATGAGAGATTGAGAATGGGATCGACAACAAGAGAGGTGTGCTCGGAGAGAGGCAATGAGAGTGCCAACGAGAGATCGGCAATGGATCGCAATCAAAAAGAACACATGAGTGCCAATAGAGAGGCAACGGGAGCGCAACGAGAGATCGACAAAGTGGGATCGACAACGGAGCGACAACAAGAGACACATCTGGGTGCACATCTTATATTAAATCTCATTTCTTTTTTCCGATTTTTACTCCATTATTAAGATTATAAGAAGATAGTGATTTTTTAAACTTTTTGCAACACAAATATTTAATATTACAGACTAATTTTATAAATAATTATTCTATTTTTCTATTTCAAATAAAAATATTTTCTCCTATATTTGTTTATATATATATATATATATATATATATATATATTATTATATATATATATATATATATATATTGTTTATTATATATTGATAATTATATTTTTATATTTTTATTTTTATGCATATAAAAGACACGATTTAGATTTCATGCAGATATACTGATATATCATAATAAATAACATTTTCATTCTCGAGATAAAAGTGTAGGATAATTTAATATTTCTCTCTCAAAACTCAAAAGAAAGAAAAAAAAAAGAGAAGGAAAAATTGAAAGGTTGGCGACTAGTTAGTTCACCAGCAGCAAAGCAGTCTATCTTGTCTTGCTTTAGCTTCTACCAAGTTCTCTACTCTGCATATAATTATCATTATCAATCAATTAATAATAGGATTGGATTCGAATTTGCAAAATGCAGAGTAAGGGATCGAGCCACAGACTTTCAAGTATGGCTAATCGATCCCGTATTCCTGCACTCCTTATCTCCATGTTCGCCACTTTCGCTGCTTTCTACGTCGCCGGAAGGTTCTTCTTTCTTTTTCTCTCACTTCACTTCCCTCCATTTTTGCTTCTTCTGTTTTTTATTAATCTCAATTATCATCTTCAGGTTGTGGCAAGACGCAGAGAACCGAGTTTATCTCATCAAAGAACTCGATAGAATCACTGGCCAGGTTAGTTACTACCATTGACTACTTGCTCACTCTAATTGATTGATCCTTTTTCCTTTCTTTTCCAACTGCAATTTCAGTTACGCTGTTATCGCTTCTCACTGTTATGTTTTCTGAACGAATGGATCAACTCTTCGTTGCCAATTATATGATTGCACCGGTTGAATGAAGTTAGGGATCCGATTTCTGTACGGAAATTGCAAATTTTCATTATTTTATGTATTTGCAATTGCATTTGAATTTCATCTGATACTATTATTCTCGTTTCATTATAGGGACGATCTGCTATATCAGTGGATGATACACTGAAGATCATAGCCTGCAGGTGAATTATTATTACTTTTATTTTACGTATTAAAATATTAGCAAACGGATATTGATTTCCTGGTTGATTTTATCAATGATTTGCTTTGGTGTTCGTAAGTTTCTTAGCTTTTTGTGTGGCTATACTGTTTGATTATGTGATCATTTAGGGAACAACATAAGAAACTTGATGCACTTGAGATGGAACTTGATGAAGCTAAACAAGAAGGTTTTGTTTCAAAGCGCTTGATAGAGACCAATGGGACTTACTCTAAGAGAAGACCCTTGGTAGTGATAGGTGTACTGACAAAGTTTGGCCGCCAGAAGAATAGAGATGCAATTCGCAAAGCTTGGATGGGAAGTGGTAACATTATTCTTTGCTTTCTCTTACTCAGTTCCACGGTCTTTGTAAATAACTCTGCCATAAATATATCTATTGTCAGCTTTGAGTATACAGTTGATGTAAAGAATGTTTGTAAAGCCTGAATTCTGATGTGTCACTTTAACATGAGCTGATATTACAAGCTAAAAAACATAAAATGGTGGCGTTTTCTTCACTTGACAATGAAGTACAAGAACAGATAAAGAGATATAGGAACTTTCCAGTCTCTAAGGAGAATAATCCTCTCTTACACTTCCACACTAAAAGGAAAATCTATCCTTTTATTGATATATTTTTATTCCTTTAATATCTCCAATTGAGGTTCAGTTGCGAGAAAGCTTTATCTTGTAACTCTGTTTTATAGTACTATTGTGAGTAATGATTTTTTTATTTGATTCTGAGCATAATTAATTTTAATATTCATGAAGTTCTTAGTGGTCTAGTTTATCCTAGATACGTTGTTTACAGATTTTTAGAAAATGGGTTGCAGCCTTATGCATTAAGATTGTGCTTCAGAAGAAGTTCTAACTTAAAATCACTATCTTTGTAGGTGCGGATTTGAAAAAAATTGAAAACGGAAGGGGCATCATTGTGCGATTTGTTATTGGTAGAAGGTTGAAATTCTTACCTTTTTAGACTTGTAGGGTTTGGTGGCAGTGGTTTTATTGGGGGAGGGAGTTGTTCCTATAAGTATCTCTTATGAATTCCAAATAATTCTGCAGTGCAAATCATGGGACAGTCTGGATAAAGACATTGATCGTGAGAATAGTCTGACTAATGACTTCCTAATTCTAGTATGTATATCTAATTCAAGGATTTTATTTCTTCACGTGCTTAGAAAATTTCTATTTTATTCCAACATCAAATTTTACAGGGTATATTTGACTAGGTATACAGTTTAGCATTCACTTTTCTGTAAAATTCCAAGTGAATTTCTCTGCTCAAATCTGGTAATTGAACTTCCGCCTTCCAGAGTATAATTTTTAGATAGAATTCGATAATGTTCCTGACCATGCAAAAATTAAACCTCCAAATTGATAGACGTTAGAATACAAGAATACTATGCCACCGAGAACTCGGTTGAAATTTAAGCACCTTATCACCAGTTGGGCTGGTCAAGTGATGCCAATTGGGTTCAAGAAAAGCCTGTTTCAATCACTGTTTTTTATAAATAGTTATTGCACTGAGTATTTCATTATTTTATTTTTCTATTTCCAGTGGTTCAAACCACATAGCTACACAATCACTAAAATTGCTAATATGGGTGTGTGTGTGTTTACACCAATCTTGAGTTGGCATAAATTTGAATTCTGTACTGTATGTGTTTTCAGACAGTAGCTGAAATAAGCAGGCAAATATGATATTGAAGTAATACATTTGCACTTATAGTTGCTTAATGTGGTTGCTGCTTGTAATTGTAACACTTTTATCTCTTTGCCTTCTTGTGATTGGAGATCAAAATCAACATCATAAGCTAGTTAACTTATCACCTTCAACACTTTTGTTGTCAGGATGATCATGTGGAAGGAGATGAGGGACATCCAAAGAAAGCTAAATTGTTCTTTGCTCACGCTGCAGATAAATGGGATGCTGAGTTTTATGCTAAAGCCAATGATGATGTTTATGTAAATATTGGTTAGTCTTTCTTTGACTGAATTGAGGTGATATTTTTATACAATGCAGTAATATTTTGCTTTCATTGCTATATGTTTCTGTCATCTTTTAATTGAACTTGATTTGTGAGTGGAGTGGCTTACTGTAATGTTTGCTCTCACTTAGTAGTGGCCGTAGAGAATAATCATCTCTAAGCTTGATGCCTTGGTCTACTAATAAGCTCTTTATAAGTACCTGAAATTGCAGGTTGAATAGGCCTTCTTATAGCTGTATCACTTGTATATGAGAAAATTTAGTATGGGTTTAGACTTTAGAGACTGTACTACTAGTGTATAATTTTTTGTTATTCAATCTCCATCTTGTAGCCAGTTTTGATAGTCTCATTTGGAAAAGTATAAATCTTTTGTTGGCAGAAGGTTCTTGCTTTGCACTTGCAGTAGTGGTCTGTCTTTTTATGGTTTCTTTAGCTTCCTGAAATGTAGTTCTTTCTTATATGGGGCCTTGTGATATGGGAAACTCCATGCTTAGTTTTAATAGACACAATGATGCTTAGTTTTACTAGACACAAGCCAGAAATCTGTGATGACCTTCAAAAGTGGTTTTAATGATTACATCTAAGCGTAAAAGAGCTTTTGCTTTTCATAAGAAGCTTAGCAAAAAATAACCACTTTTAGAACCATCTTAATCACTTTTTTAAGTGCTAATCTGAACACATTCTTAATGCTGAAAGAATCTCTCCCTAGATACTGCACACTAACAAAGTGCTTAGATCCATAAAAGTGCTAAATGCTAATACAATTATAGAAGTTGCAACAATAATAAGTACCAAGTGCTAATAAAACTACAGAAGTTGCAACATTTTATCGCAACAAAGAAAATTACCTCACAAATGCCTCATAACCCTGAACTGGTTCTTCTATATTCTCATCTTCTGAGAAGAAAAAAGTTAAAATTCGTCTGTTTGATTATATAAGTACATTTTATTGTGTGCCTCTTTTCCCTATTTAAATAGAATTCCAAAAAAAAAATCACACTTTTATATCAATAATATGTCTTGCAACTTCTTTCTTCCTGCACAGATGCCTTGGCAGCTACACTTGCAACTCATTTAGACAAACCTCGTCTTTACATGGGGTGCATGAAATCTGGCGAAGTTTTCTCTGAACCGTGAGCCCCTTGTGTTGTTGAAAATGTAGATGCTTATAAAAAATACATTTTATGGTTCGCATACTGATGTCTGTGAATGATGACAGGAATGATAAATGGTATGAACCAGAATGGTGGAAGTTTGGTGACAAAAAATCGTAAGCCAGACAACGCTTTCATTAATTTAGCAATTACATTGATTTTGCTGCATGCCAAATTCATAAAGTAATCATATATGCCACGGCATTGACCTGTTTTGAATAGCTGCATGTGGATCTTGGGTGAAACTAAGGCTTTTTTATTACATGATATTGGATCTTGGGTGAAACTAAGGCTTTTTTATTACATGATATTCTGCAGTGCATTGAGATTGCTGATCCCATAAAAATTGCAATACATGTTTTAATTTTGCTCCTCAAAACAATCTTTACTGGAGAGGTAGATTTCGTGACGTGAATATACCAACAGTGCCAAAATCCCAAATACTTGCAAAATATTACTCAATTGTGTCATGTGCTAGTTGAGGATAGAAATTTAGCAAATATACTGGTGCAAAACTCTGAAGCAGTGCACTAAATACCACAAATATTGTATCATATCAATCTATTCATCTCCTCTCAAAATGATGATTGAATCTCTTGTGCAACAGATATTTTCGTCATGCATCGGGAGAGATGTATGTCATATCACGAGCTTTGGCTAAATTCATATCGATAAACAGGTCAGATCAACTCTTTGCTGCACTGATATTGTTAACTACTCTTTATGCATAAATATTGAATCTGTTGAGTTGGCAGATCTATTCTTCGTACATATGCCCACGATGATGTGAGTGCCGGGTCTTGGTTTATTGGGCTTGATGTGAAGCATGTTGATGAGGCAAAGTTTTGTTGCTCATCTTGGTCGACAGGTCTCTTTCTTAATCTCTTTTCCTCTCCATGTTTGTCTGTTTACTGCATGTATACATGTGCTAGTTTAAAATCCAGGTTCATGACATAGTTTTGTAGCCACCAAAAAGATTGTCCGACTTTGTGTATCTAAGAAATGATAAGCAGAATTTACTTAACATAATGGCTGGCATATGCATCAAATATTTCTGCAACCTCAAGCTGATACAACGTAATTTTGTATCTCAGGAGCAATTTGTGCAGGTGTTTGAGTTGATTCCAGTGCATTACTGTTAGAAGACTACCAATGTAATACACAAGAGTCGCCAATTGGTAACACTTTTCAGCAGATGTTTTTTTGACTCAATGGAAACTCAGATTCCTGCAGATGTCTGTTGGAAAGTTGCTTATACTTGAAGTCCATCGGGCTATATATAGTTAGATTAACTTGTGAGCACAGTTGGCAAATTAATCCGTTGAAAATGTACTAGCAGTTATTACTTAAGGCATACAACAACAAAAAAAAAACACATTTCTACCTATAAGTTGTTTTCTATCATTTTATGGTTATTTCGTTCATGTTCATGGGTATAGGTGAGGAAGATAACTCTTCTCTTGGCAGAAGAACTTCCATAGATGTATTTGAAAGTATTTGTGGGCGAGAGATGGTGGCCGGCCATCCTCTTTTGCAGTATAGGGACTTGGTATTTTTGTACATCGCACAGTGCCTGGGAATTTTGAGTTATGGTTATGTTTTATTCATAATCTCTGTTCACATTGTGACAATCACTGCGCCCGATGGAGACACATTTCAGATTTGAAAGAAAAAAATATAAAAGAGAACAGACTGCCTGCGTCCAATGGTTAAAGTCCTGAACTAAGTCACCTAAACTGTAGTTTAGAGTGACTCTACCTATAAATTGAAGTTGCAGAATTTAGGCCTTGATTTTGTAAAAAATAGATATCGAGAAAACTAGTGGATAGCGGATATACTAGCTTATAGTGCATTAGATAGCAGCTAGCACATAATCTAGCAAATTGAAAATATTTCGTAAAATTAACGGCTAAACTAACTTAAAAATATAAATGACATCAATGGACGTAAATCACATATATTTAATAAAAGATAAATGAGGAATTTAATTATATTAATAAGGTAAAATCCAGAGAAAAAATGAGATGTTATAAGTTATAAGTTATAAGCTCAAGCATTGCTTTAAATTGCATCTAGAAAGATGCTATAAACTAGTAAAAAAATATTATAAGTAAATGGTACCAAATATTTACCTCGAGCTTACCTATTATAAGTTATTTGTTAAACCTAATTATATGTCATTGCAATCAGAGCTTAGGTCTCAATACGAGTATTATGTTGTCGAATACTTCAACTACTTGTAATCTTGTAACGGTCTTGTAGCGGCTCAAAAGCAATAAGTGGGTGTGGATTCTCTACCTTGAGGGTGGGAAAAGGCAATGTTTTTGTCTCTATCTCTCTCATCTTTTTCCTCCATATTTTTCTACATTCTCTCTCCTTTGTATGCCTAAAACTACCTAAAGGTATGTGTCTTTTCCCGCCATCAAAGTAGAGAATTTGTTTCCGCAATAAGTTTATTGCGAAGACTTCTTGTTCTTCACTAATAAAACAAGGTAACTACTGCAAACAAATTCAAGGGTGCATTGTTGAAGTGTCTATTTACTTGGATAATTGTTCATCGCAAATTTGTCGTCTGATTAGTAGATATGATAAATTGGTGGTGATGGACTGAAGATGGAAGCTAGTCGTAAAACGAAAGGAGAAGATATCATGTTCGAGTCAAAGTTTTCAAAAACATGGAAGAGGAAGGAGTTATTTTTTAATATGTAATAATCTACGTTGGGAAACCTGGCTGACCACGTATATACTCGGTTTTATCGGTCCGTGTGATTCTCACCTCCCAATTGAATTTTTGTCACACGCAAGATTCGAATCTGAGACCTTGGAGTGGGATCCGATCTCAAATTATTACCCATTATTTAATATATGCAATACACTACGCATGGTCGACTCCTAACAAACACAAGCAGAACATCTTAGAATCAGGCTATACCACCAACGGGCGCAGTATGTCAGCTGGCGGATGAAAGCGTCATGCATGTTATGAGGGACTACATGTTTGCTACTAGAATATGGTTAAAGCTACTCCCTTCAACATCAGTTGGAGAATTCTTCGAGCTGGATGGTAATGAGTGGGTTTTCAAGAATCTACACGCAACTTTCTTATCAGTCTAGGGAGAGACATGGCAATCAACATTCATGATTACTTGCTGGTTCCTCTGGCAATGGTGAAACAAATCTTTATTTGAAGAAGGCTTCCAAAGACCAAATGATGGCTTAGATCAGATTATCAGATTGATTAATGACACAAGGCTAGCTACATCAACTTGTAGTATCCCTTATATTGTGGATACCGTGATGGTGAAATGGCAGGCACCATCCTTGGACTGGAATAAATTAAGGCTATTGCTTTTCCCACACCCCCTCCTACTCAAAACACACCCCACAGGGTGTGAAAAGACCAAAAGGCTACCAAAAACCTCTTTTTCACTTAAATTTCACTGTTCAACACGGGCCTTCGAACAGGTTCGAATGGCATCATTCGAGTGTGTTAAAATTTGACTTCACACTCTCTTTGGGCGTTTTTCACCTGTTCGAACGAGGTCACTCGAACCTGTTCGCATGACCTTATTCGAACACGTTCGAACGACATCATTCGAGTGTGTTAAATATTGACTTCACACCCTCTTGTGCGTAATTTCACCTGCTCGAACGGGTCATTTCAACTCGCTCAACAAGGTCGCTCGAACGATCTTTAAATACGTGAACTCAAAGATTTCACGCGAGGTTATTTTTGGAATAAAATTTGTTAAGGGGTGTGAAAGAGTAGGAGGGGGTGTGGGAAAAGCAATGGCCTAAATTAAAGGGTTTTTTTTGGACCCCATCCTCCCACCCCCACCCCCACCCAATAAACAAAACCCCAAAATGCCCTTTGAAACTTAATTTTTTTAAAAATAAATAAATCGTATATACCCCTTGAGTATGTATATAAGATGGCTATTTTTGTCCAATCGTATATACGCACTCAAATGGGTATATACGATGCACTTTTTTTATTTTTTTAATAATTTGTTTTAATTTTTATTACTAAAAGACTACTAAAAATTCAAGTTAAATAGTCAAAACTACTCCAAAAATTATAAAAATACCACTAAAAATCTAACAAAACAAAAATAAGGCTATACAAATTTTTTCAGATTTTTGGAGACTATGAAAAATTAAAAAAATCGTAAAAATAGTAAACGATGGAATTTGGGATTTTGAGGCCTTAGTCCCGTAAGAAGTCCCTTCTACGGAGCCTTGATTCTTGATTTTTATCGGATTTAATAGCTGTGGTTTCATTACGATCGGAGTATGTTGCCCGACAACCGATTTTTTAGCCTAAATTATACGCTCGACGATAACATCGCCACATTTTAACGAACTACACACAAAACCTATTTTCGGGACTTATATAATTTTTATTTGACTTAAAAAAATTAAAAAAATACAATGGGGGTCGATATATACACCGAGGGGGTATATATATACGACTTATTTGCTCCATCGTATATACACCTCCCAAGGCGTATATACGATTAAGGTGGGTTTTCCAATCAGATATACGCCTTGGGGGTGTATATACGATGCCCAATGTATGAGGTCATATATACACCCCCTGTGTGTATATACGATTGGTCAAAATTTTTAAAAAAATACGTTTTCAGAAGGGCATTTTGGGATTTTCAGTGTGGGTGGGGGTTTATGGGGATGGGGTGGGGGTACAAAAAAACCCTAAATTAAATTGTGATGGATCCAGTAAGCTCGATACAGGCCAGACAAACTGTGATGGTTTGCTCTGAAATTATTTGGATCTTGTAACTCCCTCCATGTAGAGATGTGGGCTATGTGGCTTTGATTAAAAGGGTGTTGCTTTTCCCACACCCCCTCCTACTCTTTCACACCCCTTAACTCCAAATATTCCAAAAATACCCTTAAGTGGAGTGCGTGTTTTCACCTATTCGGGATGGTCAATCAATCTATTCGGTTGAGGTCAACCGAACAGGTAAAAAGGTGAATGTGGTGTGAGAGTCCATTTTTTGTAATAAAATAGGGGTGTTCGAACACCTCATGCGAACCTCGCTCGAATGACTCGCTCAACAGTGAAATTACGCACAAGAGGGTGTGAAGTCAAGATTTAACACACACGAACGATGTCATTCGAACTCGCTCAAGGCCCGTGTTCGAACAGTGAAATTTCGTGAAAAAAAAAGAGTTTTTTACTTGGTCTTTTGGTCTTTTCACACCCTTATGGGGTGTGTTTGGAGTAGAGAGGGTGTGGGAAAAGCAAGAGCCTTGATTAAATATAGCAAGAAGAATGGGCATTCCAAAAACCATTGTGAAAAGTGACTCAAAAATACTAGTGGACATGCTTACAACAATGGAGCACAACAACTCCAACTATACACTCGTATTCGTAAGATGGTGGACTTGGATTGGCACATTAAGTTCATTCACACTTGGCGGGAGGAGAATCGTTGTGTGGATTGGCTTGCAAATCATGGCCTTTAACTTCCTGACAATGAAACTTTGGATATGGAGCTCCCTCCAAATGAGCTTCAAAGAATCCATATTGATGATTTGACCGGGATCCCCATACCCCGGAACATTAGAATAGTTGTTTAGTTTGTTGTTCTCTTTCTTGGGCGCAAGCCCTCTTTGTACACCAA